>OZ024864.1:33341431-33344828 GCA_964017155.1 Oasisia sp. SBJ-2009 | reverse complement strand
ATTTTTTCAACAATAATTTAGCAACAGTTGTCAATTGTGCAATGTAATGTTATTAGTTGGGCGGGTTGGGTAGACAAATACCCTCCCCCTCCGCGGACATTTTAGGGAAGAGACGCGTGTTTTCGTGCAAAACGATTTATTGTTTGCACGAAAACACGCGTCTCTTCCCTAAAATGTCCGCGGAGGGGGAGGGTATTTGTCTACCCAACCCGCCCAACTAATAACATTACATTGCACAATTGCTGTTAAAGGCCCGTTTCAGCTCTGTAACATTAATATATTTATATCATCAGTGGTAGAATATGTTCGCCGTTTAAACGTTGACAAACACAGACATTATTTCGTAAGCATACATTTCAGTTGTTTTATGTAACTCACTCAAATATGCACGCATCCAGCCATTGCACAAAGCCAACAGCAACACGAACATAAGACCGGAGAGACACACGCCTGAGCTCCATGGCATCCTGGGCTAGAAGCAACAACGTCACATTTGTATTATAAGACATGCATGCGTCATAAGTAGGTTGTGCCTTAGGTATTGCAAAACCGTTTAACCTCGAAAGTTATCAGCTGGTATTAGTAACAGCATCACCATAAATTACGTAATTCCTGCGGCCAGTGCATGGCAACAGAAATATTTAAATGTGTTAGCTGGCTTACCTGATTCCTTGTCGCTCTTTGTGGTATTCGTAAATGCGAAACAGACGAGATGTTAGGTTCTCGACAAACACGTAAAAACAATCATAATCAAGTGTTACTGTTTGCTTGCCGCGCTATTTATACAACAACATACCAGCCACTAGCGGTGGTCTCAACAGTTCATAATGTCCACTGAGACGAATTGCGATTCCTCCTTTGCAGTTTGTTCGAACAACCAGCCACCCCGGTCAAAATGTTATGGCAACATTTCCCAATTCATATGTTGCGACACTACCCCAACATGTTGTTCAGATATGATAAACAATGAAAATTAAGTATTTCGTTCACAGATACTTTGTTAGCCACACATAACGACAGAATTACAGTTAACTTGGCGTTATGTCGTGAAACCACGCAAACGCGCAGTTTATACTGCATTCGCCAGATGGCGGTAAAATCAGCACAGTTAAGGTGGAATAGTCACATAATGCGCCTAAACAATTGGCTCGATATGAATCCGATTGTTTGTCTTGTGTAACGTGGTGGTGCCCACACGTCCACTCACCGATTAGTAACGATAATCACAATATGCGTGTGTGAGGATTGTGAGTGGAGAAGAACGCCGCTCAGTGTCAATAGTATGGATTAAAACGACGTCTACGTGAAGTGGTTAGATATATGTTGAATATGAACAGGGAACAGTCTCACTAAAGCGGCCCGCACACCGCGAAGACTCGCTTGTGACGCGCTTGCGACGCTTGCGTCTCAAGCGCGTCTCAAGCGCGTCTCAAGCGCGTCTCAAGCGCGTCACAAGCGAATCTTCGCGGTGTGCGGGCTCGAGCAACTCATATTTAAACAAAAGTAGTTGATAATTAATTTAATGATTTTCTCAAAACGCAAATATTCATTATCATGTTACCGAGGACACTATTTCCATGACACACCAGTGGTAGACCCCCCCCCCCCCCCGCTAACGGCCCTCTGGCATTTCGTGGATTTGACACGTTATAGGTATATTCAAGATCAACGTTAAGGATCAGAATTGTTTTAAAGTGCAACGTCTGTCTAAGGAGCTCTTAATTAACATCGTTAGTGAAACGCTGAAACACGGCCTCATGTGATTTGAAGTGTACATTAGAGTGTATTTTGAAGTGCACTTAGTGAAAGATGGACAACAAATTCAGAGAATTTATGAGGAACCTGCACTTGAATGCAAGTTGTTTTTAGTACAAGTTTCGTCGGGTAATGGTAGATGCTATGCCTGTCGATCAATACAATGCAAACTCTTATGTGTGCGTATGTGTTTGTTTGAGTGTGTCGGTATGTGTGTATTTTTGTGTGTGTAGTGTGTGTGTGTGTGTGTGTGTGTGTGTGTGTGTGTGTGTGTGTGTGTGTGTGTGTGTGTGTGTGTGTGTGTGTGTGTGTGTATGTATCTGTGTGTGTGTGAGTGTGTGTGTATGTTTGTGTGTGTATGTGTAGTATGTATTTGTTTATTAAGAGAAAGAGAAAGAGAAAGAGATATATATATATATATATATATATATATATATATATATTTATATATATATAGAGAGAGAGAGAGAGAGAGAGAGAGAGAGAGAGAGAGAGAGAGAGAGAGAGACGAGACAGACGGGAGAGACGGGAGAGACGGAAGAGAGAGATGAGAGAGAGAGACAAGAGAGACGAGAGATACGAGAGAAACGAGAGGGACGAGAGAGACGAACGAGAGAGACGAGAGAGAGAGAGACGAGATATACGGGTATGAGAGAGAGAGAGGAGAGAGAGGAGAGAGAGGGGAGAGAGAGGAGAGAGAGGAGAGAGAGGAGAGAGGAGAGAGACAAGAGAGAGACGAGAGAGAGACGAGAGAGAGAGGAGAGGAGAGGAGAGGAGAGGAGAGGAGAGGAGAGGAGAGGAGAGGAGAGGAGAGGAGAGGAGAGGAGAGGAGAGGAGAGGAGAGGAGAGGAGAGGAGAGGAGAGGAGAGGAGAGGAGAGGAGAGGAGAGGAGAGGCGAGGAGAGGAGAGGCGAGGCGAGGCGAGGAGAGGCGAGGCGAGGCGGGGCGGGGCGGGGCGGGGCGGGGCGGGGCGGGACGGGACGGGACGGGACGGGACGGGACGGGACGGGACGGGACGGGACGGGACGGGACGGGACGGGACGGGACGGGACGGGACGGGACGGGACGGGACGGGACGGGACGGGACGGGACGGGACGGGACGGGACGGGACGGGACGGGACGGGACGGGACGGGACGGGACGGGACGGGACGGGACGGGACGGGACGGGACGGGACGGGACGGGACGGGACGGGACGGGACGGGACGGGACGGGACGGGACGGGACGGGACGGGACGGGACGGGACGGGACGGGACGGGACGGGACGGGACGGGACGGGACGGGACGGGACGGGACGGGACGGGACGGGACGGGACGGGACGGGACGGGACGGGACGGGACGGGACGGGACGGGACGGGACGGGACGGGACGGGACGGGACGGGACGGGACGGGACGGGACGGGACGGGACGGGACGGGACGGGACGGGACGGGACGGGACGGGACGGGACGGGACGGGACGGGACGGGACGGGACGGGACGGGACGGGACGGGACGGGACGGGACGGGACGGGACGGGACGGGACGGGACGGGACGGGACGGGACGGGACGGGACGGGACGGGACGGGACGGGACGGGACGGGACGGGACGGGACGGGACGGGACGGGACGGGACGGGACGGGACGGGACGGGACGGGACG
>OZ024864.1:33318931-33333931 GCA_964017155.1 Oasisia sp. SBJ-2009 | reverse complement strand
CAACGTGTTCTCACTGAACTCTCTAGACTGACATCGTGCTCCCGTTGACCGATCCAAACTGACGTTACGCTCCCATTGAATGCTACATACTAACATATTGTTCACTCTGTAAGCAGCCATCGTATTTACATTTTTTGCGTACCCCTGTAAGAAAATCAGTTCAACTTCGTTCGTCTAGTTCTGATTTACTTGTTGTCCCTAAAGTCAATTCCAGTATTGGAACTAGGGTTTTGTTGTGTGTGTATGGCTATTCTTTGGAATATGCTTCATTCTAATGTTAAATCATTTGAAAATATTGCTAAATGCCGCCGCCATTTATAGATATATCTTTACAACCATAGCTGCCTGACGTATATATCAATCTGCTGATAATTGCATTTGTTTATTGACTCTGGGATCGGTTAACACTTTTGTATTTATGCGCCTCTAAGTTCTGAATCTCTAAGGATTTAGGTGCAATAGAAGTGATCTAATTGTTTATTATTATCTAACTAATTGTCATGTTCTCACTGAGCACTTGAAACTGACATATGTTATTTTCAGCTAACCTCTAAGTTGATATATTGGTATCACCGAGTTCCCCAAATTGATCTTAATGAACCATATTTACGACATATCATTTAATATTACTGTTATCAAATCTTTCAAATCATGTCTGCTGTGGAACGCTAAACCTTATGTTAAACGTGCAATGATGATTGCATTTTTATACAGCTATTGCTGGGTTGACAGCGGCCAGTTTTCTTAATAAGTACTAATCCTATTATATTATCATTCTTTCAGTTCACTGCTTACAGCCTTAGTTGGCTCCGCTGTTAGCCAGGAGTCATGTATTATATCATGTATTGTTATATTTGCTGATTGTGTTTGTTTGCGTGATTTATGCGATTCCGAAAAATAAACTAGTTATCTACATATTTATCTATCAATTTATATGTGACACCGAGACCTATCAGAATGTTGTAGCCAGGCATGTGAAGATACAAAAATGCTTTGCTCAAGCCTGATACTGTGCGATGTCATTTAACCCTCATTGGCATCATTATCCGTTAAGTTCTAGTGTACACTGCATTACAGGTTCATCTCTATTTACGAATAAATCGATAACGCTCACATTAAGACCTGTCGACCTGCTCTATATCCTATTAGTTCATCTCTGTTTAAGAAAGAAACAATCAATAATGACAGGGACGTTGTCATGCAATTTTAATAAATCCTGTTATGTTGCAATAGGGCATGAATGTTTCTTTTCTGAAGGCGGTAATACACGTACGATAGACTCGTACGAGTGACTCGGATGAAAACCATCCGATTCACGTGTATCGATGAAATTGCAAATCAAATCGTTCGTGTGTCATGTTGTCCGAGTCACTCGTATTTTTCTGAAAGCTCTAACGCAGATAGCATGCAACCGTTAACCTAACGTTAATGTAACGTGAGCAGAAATGTTGGCTTAACCTTTGAATTCGAACTTTTGTAACGTTATTTTGATCGTCTTTTTAACGTTAATGTAGGTTTCAATGTTAAAATATCCTAAATTTTCGTTAACGTTAGAGATTTAACCGTATCAAAAATCAAACGGTTATAACCAAATGAAAACGTTAATGTAACGGTTGCATGCTATTTGGGAACCCTAACCCCAAATTAACCCTAATCCCAACATCTAACCCTGACTCCAAAACCTTACCCGAACCCCAACACCTAAATGAATTAAGGGGATTTTTGTCAGAGGGGGGTTTGACTGAGGGGATTCTGTCCGGGGGGATTCTGTCCGGTTACATTTCATCGTTGTACGTATGTCTATGTACATCGATATGTGCATATGCAATGTTTCAATGAATAAACAGTCGATGTAGCTTTAAATTAAAAACACCGCCGCTCAAAAACATCATAATTTAATACGCAGGCACGGATCATATTCGCATAATCATAATACGCATTATTCACAACGACATTTTTGTTCTTTCATTTACACCTAAATATAGAGCGCAATAGGCAAATGTTCATGTTTTAACTCTCCACACATCGACCTCCTGTGTTACTATCAGGATTACTGCACACATCGTTATGTTACCTAAAATTACAGTCACTGGGATATATCAAGACACTGTTTTCACTGTGTAACTGTCATGTTTTATCAGAGCTAAACATTATGGTACAAAACGTAAAACGAAACAGCCAGTATATACGAGGAACAACGCCATCCACAGACGTGCACACTCGAAATAGGATGTCATCGCCCCTAAGATACACCAGTCAATCTCACTGCCATTTTACGACGAGCACTGTTTTCGGTAGCCTCGGTTACCCAGGCTCTGTGAGGTGGCAGCACTTTTCAGCCCCTCACACCCGCCTGGGGAAAATAAGGGTCTGCATTTTCTAGCCGCAGGGGCTGCCTTACCCCATATTAGGGTAGATACGCTGATTGGTTCTCAGGCCAACTATGAAATAAAAATTAAAATAACGATATACTTTTTACGAGATAATGATATCGTATGAAAAGTATTCAATATTGAACTTATATTAACACAAAATAAATAGAAATACAAATTTGCAGTTGTTTATAAAAATATAAATTACGGCAGTGTCCGTGAGGTGGCAGCATTGTATAGATCACGCGGATAAACAAACAAAAGCCGTCAAAGTGACCAGACTGTCTTCTCGGCGTAGTTCCGCAGCCGACTGACAGTCGCTTAAGCGAGACTATGTTTTCGTGGGCCGAAAACATGGGAAAATATAGCTTATGACTTCTTTTACGCCAATATCCTCGAAGATCAAGCTCAGTGGCGCGACAAAACCAAGGGATTAAGCAAACTCGTAATCGAAAACAATGCGTGAGTCGTCAATGGATGGATGACGAAGCTAGGAGGTTAAGGAGGATAGGCAGCATTAAAGAGATAGGTTTTTAGACGTCGGCGGAATGAAACTATATTACCTTCTGATTTAACACTGGCAGGAAGCGAATTCCACACCGTTGGTGCGGCAACCGAGAAAGCTCGGCTCCCAGCTTTCGTTTTCACCCGAGGAAGGTAAAGAGGGTTACTACTGGTTGAGCGTAGCTGCCTGGAATTTCTTGCTGGGGTTAGCATTGGATTTATATATGCTGGTTTTGTAGATGAGAGTGCTTGATAGGCTATTGTACCAATTTTGAAAATGATGCGATAGTGCACAGGGAGCCAGTGCAATGATTTTAGAAGCGGCACTGAGCGAGAAAAACGAGGAGAACGTGTGACTATCCTTGCTAAACAATGATGGACCCGCTGAAGTTTTGCTATATCCTTGTTTGCGGTATTGTAAAGGAGGGAATTGCAATAGTCAACTCTGCTGCTTATTAGAGTTGTTGCGATGGCTTTAGCAACGGAAAGTGATGTTATCAACATATCCAAAATAGACAAACAACTTCCTACATATTCCGATGTAAATGAAAAGAAGCTTAACATCATACCTAAAACAGACTTCCAATGTACACATGTAAATGAAAATGATACAGCAAAAATAAAAAGCAATTTAAATTTAAAAAGTATGTATCATGACGTATTTTCTTTCATGCTGTTAATAACATTGCCACACGCAATACCAATATAATTAGTCAATCTTAACTGAATGGTAAATTCTATCAAACAAATAGCTATAAAGTTACCACTATCCATGAAAAGGATGAAAATCATGACACACCGATACTTCTTCTATCTTGCATTTCCAATCTTTGACAAAATAGTTTCTATTCAATTAGTTGTCTTAATAGACTGTTCCATCCACGCCAGGATGGATCCATAGCTATATATTTACTGAACTGGCTGAATTAGCAATAGATCAATTAGTTGATGTAATATACTTAAATTTTGACACAAACCGCCAATAGAAATATGTATGTACCTGTTAAAGGTTTTCGACAAAATCGACCACAAGATCCTCAACACACTTGAATAGTATGGCATCAGATGTCCTGAACTAGAATAGTTTGAAGACAATGTTTATTACACAGCAACACTACGTAGAATATATTCACACAGTCACCGTTAGAAATGATTACTACTGGAGTACACCAAGGCTTAATTCCACGACCATTGTTAGTCCTAATATTATACAATAATCTTGCAACAGCACCACAGTAATGAGCATACTAAATATATTGATATCTGACCAACACAATGACTAAAATAACAAAATTGGCTAGCAATAATACACTATATCTGGTGCTATAAAACCACAAATGATTATTTTCCACTATAAACACATAAAACAAACGAGACACGATATACACAATATAGCAATGAATAACAAATAGGTAACACGGGTTACATAATTCAACTTTCTTGAAGTAAAAACATACACTAACCTAACATGGTCTCTCATCAAAGTGTTATAGCTAACAAACTGTCAAGAATATGTGGTATTCGTAATAATTTTCAACTACCGGGCACGAAAACCTGGCACTGTTCTAGAATACATTAACGACACGCCCACTACTAACGCAACTACGTCAACTATACCAAAAAGACAGATACTCACCCCAATACATAATCGATGCTATAATAAATATTTCCCCTAGAACTATAACCGTAAGATCCAAATTAAACAAATTAATACAATATACTGTCGACAGTATATCAGAAACGTGTCAATATACTATCGACAGTGTATAAGACACGTGTCAATATACTGTCGAAAGTGTATCAGATACGTATCAATATACTGTCGACAGTGTATCAGACACGCTGTATCACGATTTCTGATTATTGCAGGGAAACGTTCTTCCACAAATTGTCATGGATATATTATACACCCATTCATGCCATGGCTTTGTAAACTACTATATGTATTTATTTACCTTATTGACTTTCTGCTATATTTTAATAACTATCTTGATTTACGCATTTCATTGACATTTATTCATATGTTTAAACAATTCTTGTGTAGTAGTGTTTTAATTTTGCTAGTACTAGTGCAATTGTATGCCTATTGGCACACATTGAATCACATATATGTTGCATGTACATTGCAATGAGATGACACCAGATAGTATTGTACCGTAAAATATACAGCGAGCTTTCCTGTCTTAGTGCACCCTACTTGAGTTATCAAACTAAGTAAAATATAACAATCTCATTTAGTTATGTATGTCCTTATAATGACCGAAAGAAAGACAATTTCGCTTTCACTTTGACGTCCCAAGTAAGTGACGTTACTCCAAGTAATCTTTTCCAAGCAACAAACTCATTGGTACATCGTTTTACTGCTACAAAACGCTTTACTAGTTTCATTTTGATTCTTCGGAAAGGTGTAACAAATAAGTGTATTTGGTAAATGACAACACATCATCGACCACGTTCCATTACATGGAACAGAATTCTGGCATGACGTCCTGTTGTCGGCCTCGGTAATAAAAGTACAATCCAAATATTTCCGATCATCTGGTCTCCTTCACAGGCGACGAATACAACAGCTATGTATATTTCTATAATTAACCTCCTTCTTGTGGTCACAGGTGAATACATGAATGTACATGATATATATATATAAATATATATATATATATATATATATATATATATATATATATATATATATATATATATATATATATATTTACACATAACAGCATGTCATACTACTACTTTCTTTCAATTTTCATAACTGTTCCCTAAAACTACTATATATATATATATATATATATATATACATTATGTTTGTATGTTTATATACATATATATATATATATATATATATATATATATATATATATATATATATATATATATATATATATATAATATATATAAACCTATATATATATATGTGTGTGTACATATGTATATATATATATATATATATATATATATATATATATATATATATATATATATATATATATATATATATATATATATGCATATGTAACAGCGTGTCATAATACCACTTTACATTATTTTGATTTTCAGAACTGGTCCCTAAAACCTCTGGTTTGAACACGATCATTGTGGATTTGCTCCGTCGTCCTTATCCAACTTTTATATATCTCTATGGTGGACGTAATATAACAATCAAAACACCACGCACAACAACAGCACATGTAGCGAGCGGTTATCAGGCAGAAGGCGATCCAGTAACATGTCGGATTGCAGTACTTAGTGCTGCTTGGGTCCAACGAGTCAAAGTCGTTGTAGATGTGATAAATCCAAAACGTGCCTACAAAACGAAAATACACGTAATAAGTTTACGTAAGCGCAGTAATATTATGCTACACAACAAAGCCAGAACACTATCGCAACATAGCAATTAGGGTATGAGTTTATTTTGTGACACGTAATAAGTTTACGTAAATGCAATAATATTATGCTACACATCAAAGCCAGAACACTATCACAACATAGCAATTAACGTATGAGTTTATTTTGTGACACCAAGGCAAAGAATATTTATCATCTTTGAAATCACCTAAAATGCTAGCTTAACATTATCGCGTTTTTAAACAGTTGCTAATGTCAAGTTGGCGACATTCTTCAGTGTTACTGTCTAATATAATACGACAGCGTCATTTTGAATATTATATCAAACAGTAGGATATTGTAGCTAACTTTGTTAGGAAACGAGAAGGGACATTTAAATCGCAAGTGCGATTTGGACATGCGATTGTTTATTATTTGTTTGGTGTCCGTCAGTTTGCATGTACCGGGGTGGCCTATTGCATGTGATCTAGCCGGCCTAACCGGATGGTTCGTGTATTTAGACCTTTTCAAAATACGTCCACGTCGGATAACTTCGGGGCTCAATATTTTAAAAGCAAATGCATGGAGTATGCCACATTACCATTTTTTGCCTCATGCCTTGAGCAGGTGACATATTTATGGGATATACGGAAACAATGTAATGGGTTTGCAAACGTTTCCCCACGATATGCTACTAGGCCAGGAGCCAGGTCCAGGTCTCAGGATGTTTTCTGCTAATTTTTTTCACTATGATTTCCTGATAACCTATACCGTGGGCCATCGCAAGTTTGTAATGACCACTCTCAACTCGGGGCATTTTGCCCTCAGGGGGCCACAACAAACTTTTCGGGCCTAAAATTAGGTATATTCAAATATTGTGTCACTGTGACGTCAGAAATAGACATAGAAACACCATATTTGGCAGAAAGCATCTTTAGATAGCAGGGAAGGCTACTATGTATGACATAGCGGCATTCCACAAACATATATAAATATATATATATATATATATATATATATATATATATATATATATATATATATATATATAATTTATATTTATTAGAATTACCAAATTGTGCATAGTGTTAAAATAATGTTTATCATTAACGATGCACATGGGATGAAAAGGTCAGATTTAGTGAGAAAATATTGGATGTATGCAAATTACCAGAGTTTCTCAAATTTGACTTTTGGGCAGTCAAGCTGAGTATTATCTAGGCCTTGATGTGTCCAAATCAACCAAAACGTTCATAGAATAGCAGAATTATAGGATCATTATTGAACATGTGTGACTGTCAAATGGACATGTTCTTAAATGCTTCGCTATATTGCGAGTGTACATAAAGCGTTGGTGCGTTGAGATGCTTCTCAGAGTTTTTCTGTGAAATGTTAACATAGATGTTTAGCCCTTATGCGTGGTTAATTTTAAAAAGAAATATTGACCACCATATATATATATATATATATATATATATATATATATATATATATATATATATATATATATATATATGGCGCGGTGGCCGAGTGGTTAAAGTACCGGACTCCCGACTAGAGGGACCGGGGTTCGAATGCCGGTGCCGGCAATTCAGTAGTTCGGCACTGATACAGTTTTGGATTTGTCGCCGTTTTGACCGGTACCCGTAGAAACTTAGGCAATTTCGTTGACTCTATATTGCATGCCCCTTCCAACCCGCACTGGCCAGCGAGGAAAGGTAAATGCCAGCATGCCAAGCACTACAAAGCCATGGCCCCACCGAAACCGAAAGAGTCCATGACCAAGGAGGCGGCTCTGGTCAATTAGTACTACGTGCAGGTGGTGCTAAGAATCTCTTGCTCAAAAGAAGCCGCCGAAAGAGGTTAAGTAGACAAAAGATGGCGACCTACAACGTCAGAACTCTGCCAAGAGATGAACACATATACAAGAAGTCGAAGAACTTGGTAGTTGGTATGGGATGTAACAGGGACAAGACCAGATCAGAAGAATGCTTCACTATCTTACAAACCTTACACAAATGACAGTCTGTATATACGGTAGTTAGATGCGGCACACACAGCAATTACACGATCTCTCATCGCCAGATGTTGATCCATGTGAACTCCCTGATTCCTTATGCGGTGTGATGGTGAAACTGTATCATCGCCAATTGTCAAGGAGCAACCTCCGTACACATTGAGATGATGTTTTGATGTAAAGATCATCATCTTAGTTTTTCATCGTTTAATTTCAGCATGCGCACCGCCATCCATCGCCTGACTTCCCCAATACTGTCTGTAAGCGCCTCGCTGTTTCCACTTGGTCGCCTGGTTTAGCGGGATTGTTCGACGCATATAATTGAATGTCGTCGGTATATTTATGATGATGTTATGTCATGTATTTTGAAAAATCGCTGCATTGACGTGGTCTAAAGAGTGAACAATACACGCATAAGGACAGGGCCCTGTGGCACACCACTCTGTAGTGGAATAGTCGAGCATGTTAAACATCACATATCGGGACAGAAAAACAAACATCTGATTAAGAGAAAAGACCAAGGTCATAGACATGATTGAACAAGTCAGAAGACGGAATTGGACAAGGGCAGGGCACTTCAGCAGGATACGAGATAACCGATGGACACTGCGTATCACCACCTGGAAACCCTACGAAAGGAAAAATCTAGAGGAAGGCCGGCGATACGTTGGAGAGACGAACTAAACGACTGCTGGAAGGGTACAATCTGGCAGAGGATAGCGCAAGATAGGCAGATGTGGAAGCAGCATGCTATATATATATATATATATATATATATATATATATATATATCATATATTATACAATTTATCTCACAATATATAATGAAATTCTACCAACGATAGTCATTGCCGCAGGTTCCACAACAGCCAGGTATACATAGTAGCAAACTGAAACTGGTGGAAAGAAACATAAACACATGTCTTAGTGTTACATGACAAAATACATCACCAAACTAGCTGTGTTAGTAAACTGCATTCACAGACACACATGCCCACCACTCAGACGCGCACTCTAACATACAACACAGTTGAACTCATACCTGTCGGTAAAATGTCAAGTCAACACTCAACTCCCGTTAATGTTCACATTGATAAAGACATACTCATTCACACATGTTAGCAATTCCAAATATACTAATTGCGGCGAAGATTAATATTAATTCACGTGTAGATTACAGTTATATGTCCACTCTGTGAAATACTTTAATAGTTCAAAATCTAAATACTCAATAGCTGATGTACCGTGTTGTTTCGATCGCAAAACATTAGTTGCATCTGCATTATGCTAAACAAAACGTTATTTCTGTCATAAATCATATCAAAGTCATCGGTGTATATTTGTGGCCCATCGTCCTGCTGTTTAATTAGAATCGTAATCACAATCACAATCACAATGTATATGAAATGACCTGTATCTATTTAAATCTCACAATGATTGGTTCTATCTATGACTGTCCAATGCATGAAATAAACAGCAGTAACAATTATGCATATGTTGACTTGGTGTAGTCTTTTAAAATTAATAGTAAGACTTTTTAGTATTGTGCTTATTTCCATGTGTGGTTTGTCCAACGACTATGTTAACAATGACGATTATACCCAAATAGTGGAAGACTAAGAAAAAGGATGGCGCTAATGCAATAAGCCAAATTGTCCAAAGGTAATACTTGACCATCGTTTCGATTCATCTGGTGTCCGAAGTAATCCACACATATACACAATCAATTGGTTTGCCGCTATAGACGCCTTACTCCAGTTGCTCTTTGACACCTTCAAATATAGTAATATGAAACAGAACACAATAACACGTGCGGACATACCGACTGTCTCGAATAACGTTCTGGAAATTTCCTCGAATAAGTCCTTGATATCCTCCGTGGTTTCTAGTGGGCGAAATCGGATATGTCCATACTGACTGTCGTAGGAAGGCGGCGATTCTACTAAACAGAAATTCATATAAAGAAAACAAAAAACCAACATTAATTAATTATTAAAAACAAAATATTATTTAAAAAATTATAAATTATGTGTTACTATTAACCATGCGTATATATTCATTATATTATTAGTAGTAGTGTTATTATGGAATTATTTGCTAGATAGTATATTTTGTGTCACTAATTAGTTCATGAATTTATTTCCTTTTTTATTTTTAGAAACGCCCTATGCACTGTATTGTAATGTATTTGTTACATTCGTAACCTATTTTTTATTTTGACATGTAAACACTCCTGAATCTACTTCGTAGAGATATGTGGTGCTGAAATAAAATTGATTATTTGATTACATATAATGTATACATACATATATATATATATATATATATATATATATATATATATATATATATATATATATGTATGTATGTAAATATATAATTATATTTATATACCATTTTGATCGTGGTTTCGTAAGCACGTTTTGTTTTTTATTTTAACCATCAATTGCAAATTATTAAATGTAAAACATCGATTGCATTAATGTTAATTTTTTAAACAATATTATATTACACAATAACAGGCGTTTTCAGTAACTCGCATATGTTTTCAAAACTTATTTCTTCATTGTATATCGTTCGTACCACGGGGCTTATTATTGACGTGGCTTTTTTTTTCAATGTTGTGTGTTTTGAAATAAATTGAAATTGAATTGAATACGTATTGTAGTATATATTATATTGTTCATTGCCTGACGCCCTGAACTACGCTGTCCCTTACGGGCTAGGTGGTGGGTTGGCGAACCCACGGGGTACGTTTGCGCAACCAAATAAAAACCAACAATGTTTCCAAAACACACTTTTAATAACTAATTCGTTTCAATCATCACCGGAGCCCTCGACGTGTTAGCGACCACGGAAACTGTGTTTCTAGACATCTACAGTCTCACCGTTGTGACATACATAGAAACGATCTACTCGTGTGCATTCCTCGTGCGACCATTTCTCACAAGCCGTACACTGCACCCAGGATCTGCTGTTGCTAACTAATGGTAGGTCTCCTTGTCCGTCTATCGTTTAGTAGCCTCGCTTTCGAATTTGCGATCAGTGCTCGGGATAATTTCCACTTAGCCTTTTCCTATCACTACCCAGCGTGGCGTTTAGTGCAGTTCTCCTCAAGCTGTGTTTTCTCGTGCATGTCTGCTAGAAGTCTGGTTCTCCCTCTCTCCTGTCCTCCTTGTGATGTGTTTCAATGCGCTTGTGACTGGGCGAACATCTTCATGAGTAAGAACCTGCCCACATCATGACGCTGTTTCCGCAGAGGAGGAGACGAAACCATCGCGTGGCAATCAGTAGTTCTGAATGCAACGACAACAGCTGGCACTGTGAGACACAATATATAACATGCAAGTAAAGTGTTAAACTGCATGAAAATAAACAATTACTATATACATGTAATAAGGTATTACGACAATAACGTTTCATTATCATAATTTTTCAAGGGTCAACAGGAACGAAGCTAGCACTCGACTACGAAGGGAACAGCCTATTTGGATCGTGTAACACCAAATAAGAAGGGAGAATATAATATTATTATATCGCAAATAGAAGGTAGTGTGGACAAACTTTTTTTTTATAGTAATAACAGTGCTCGTATTACTGCGAAGAGTGTGTGGCGGAAACAATAACATGACAATGCCTTTTTCGTTCGCCTATTGCAGTTCATCGATTGAGAGATGCGATTCGTGTTATTTAGTATCACAAATAATTTGTCTCCACGTGAAGATCTAACGTGGCCGAGAACATGCGTGACGAAAGTGACAACAGCTCTACGTGTCATCCACCCGGAAGGATAGGCAATACCTCCAGAACCTGTGGGGAAGTCATTAGTGAAGTGATGGCGATAACTCTCTCTTGGAAAGATGGACATCGCCGGGACCCTGTGTCCAGTGGCGTTAGGAATCATTAGTGAAGTGATGGCGTTAGTTCACTCTTGGAAAGATGACCATCGGCGGGACGCTGTGTCTAGTGGCGTTGACCAAACAACTCACCGTCACAAGTTGACAACGCTCCACGGAGACGATCGCCCCGATCTGTTTGCTTCTCGTCGCCATAGTCATCTTAGTGGGGTTTGACCTGCGGTACACCCAGTCTCGTCGACATGCCATACTCTCAGTGAACTTGTTTCCGGTGCCCGAAGCGATATCTCTGCATTTCATATCAGGAATGCAGTCACTCGTTAGACTCTGTCTTGGCCGTTTTGGATCCTCGTAGGCGGCGTCGGCTTGTTCCAACCATTGGCGTGCTGGTGTGCTAGTGTTCTAGTTTCGTTTGTGCTGCGGCCGTAAACAGTGTTGCTGCCTTCTTACCGTATTCGGCTAACCTGACTTCTTCGGCTCTATTGAAGACAAGTTTATTGCCGACATGACACACATGCTCAATCTGCGTTTTACTATTAGAAAACGACTTCTTACAATACCGATGATTAAACATGATTCACTGATATTGTGGGCTTTTCACAACAGTGCGACATGAATTTCCTTCTACCAGCATCTCGGTGATAGTAGCGTCCACGTGGCCGAGTGATGTAAGGCCATCGCTAATTATATATATATATATATATATATATATATATATATATATATATATATATATATATATTTATATATATATATATTTGCCATGTGTATGACATATCAGACAAACTCGACGAGACATTAATATTTAATTACTTTAGACGACCATTTATGTATTATAACTTAATTTTGTTAAATTACGATATATATGTGATCATAAAATATCCGTCGTGTAAAAGGTATTAAATACTCAATATAGTGAAAAACAGACAGACTTTAATAACTTCGCGTACCTTTGGCTTGGCGTTGGCGCGCTTTCTAGAGCTAAGCGTATTGCTAATGGTGTTCGCTAGATGGAGCCACGGTAGGCCTATATCATCTTTCCGCTATAATTATCGCAACATTCAACCCGCCCGAAGCGCCAACTATTTGTTTTTCTGGCATATGCGCTACCATACGATGAGTTGTTGCCGATTTGTTGTCTATTTTATCAAAGATGTTCTATTTGTACTCGACAATACGCACTCAAGACAGGCCATGCATCACAAGGAAATATATGTACATGTCAAACACATGTACAATACCTACACAATATTAAACACGAGGCGGCTGATAACGTATATTCTAGACTTTAATTTCCTTTTCTCATCTTGTGCCTATGTTAATATGAGGATTATATATATAGGATTGAGCGCTTTAAAAACTCATTTGTTTGTTGTATAGTTGGCAGTAACCGGACATTCCTATTCACACGCGAATTTTACTTGTAGTGGACTGTGCATCTACTTAGCTGTTTCTTAGATTTATCTATATTATGCTATTTAAACTTTTTATTTTTAACTTGTTACAATTTCACTGTTGTATATTCCATTTAAATCTTTAATAATCTACTTGTCTGTATGTTTTTTTTACTTCTTTATCTGACACTTTAATAGGTCATCATTTCATACCTTCAAACTATAGGCCAATTACTGTTTTATTATCGTAATTTATTTCATTGTTTAAACAGAATTCCAGACATCCTAATAATAGGGCGTGTAAATCTCGCGCGCGAAAACGAGGCTGGGGACAATTGGGGGCAGGAAGTCTATATTATCCATGTTAACGTATACGACTTCGTTTTGTTATTGGTTGTAATAATCGAACTGTTCCAGTCTAACTACTTCAGTTACACTGTCCGAAGGACTATTACAAGCAGAAGCAGTGGAACACTTTGCCGGTGACAATGCTCGGACAATCATGAATTTTAATCGATTATTATGATGGTTGCCATGGCTTGTAGAGTAATAATGAAAAGTGCAATTTTTCGCGTAGTACAATCTGTTTGGGGCAAACGTATACATATGCTATGATTATGTGCATTTAGACAACTTGTCAGATATAAGTGCTTATCGAAACCACAAAGTACAGCAATGTCAAATGCAAAACCCGTACAAAAACGCATACGGCTTAAATGTGTGAGGAGTGTCTATTATCTGCACTACATAAATCGCTATGTCTATGATAGTGTGGTAAACTCAATATTAATTCGGACATTTAAGATAAGAAAGGTATAACACAAGATATTGATGTCCTGATTTTCCTAATATTCAGCAGTCGGAAGTTACAACTGTCATCCATCGAATATTATTTTAATGACCAGTCCCCAAATCAGCTCCAATCGCGCGGCGTCTCGCCAGGCATCGTGACCCATTTACGGGCCCTATTAGTAGCAATGTCATTATAGTTATAAATAGTTATAAATGTATATATATATATATATATATATATATATATATATATGGGTCACATGTATCGTGACCCACTTACGGGCCCAATTAGTAACAATGTCATTATAGTTATAAATAGTTATAACTGTATATATATATATATATATATATATATATATATATATATATATATATATATATGGGTCACATGTATCGTGACCCACTTACGGGCCCAATTAGTAACAATGTCATTATAGTTATGAATAGTTATAACTGTATGTATATATATATATATATATATATATATATATATATATATATATACATGTATATATATGTATATATATATAATTGTATATACATACTGTTATAACTATTTGTAACTATACTGACATTGTTACTAATAGGGCCCGTAAGTGGGTCACGATACATGGCGAGACTGCGCGCGATTGGAGCTGATTTGGGGACTGGTCATTAGAATAATATTCGATGGATGACAGTTGTAACTTCCGACTGATGAATATTAGGAAAATCACGACATAAATATCTTG
>OZ024864.1:33243931-33313931 GCA_964017155.1 Oasisia sp. SBJ-2009 | reverse complement strand
TGTCGTGTCGGATGTGTAAATTGTGACGTTACATTGGACACTCTCTGACGCCTGTTGGGATCCAACATGCGATATTATCATTACTTTTTCATTAGACACCGGACACCTGAGCGTATTATATTCACAAACACGCGTGCGCACGCCCGCACACACACACATATACATACACATACATACACGCACACGCGCACACGCAAACACATGTATGCATACGCACACATGCACGCGAACGAGCACGTGCACGCACACTCACACGCACACGTACACGCACACGCACACACGCACACACACCACACACACACACACACACACACACACACACACACACACAAAGGTATACACACGCACATAATTTATTATACGCATACGCACATACATACACACGCATATACACACACTCATACGGACACGCGCTCAGACACACACACACACACACACACACACACACACACACTCGCACGCGCGCGCGCACACAATAATTTATTATATTTACCACGCACAAGTCGTCACGGAGGTGACAGAGATTTCAGCGTGGCAGCACCATGTCTATGGGAAACGCTACCGCAGCATCTGACATTAATATCTACAACAACTGCTGTTTTTAAAGTAAACAGAAGATCACCTTTTTTCAAGAACTTTTGTACAGCGGTGTGAGTAACGAATGTTGGAACAGCGCAACATAAATGTCACAATTATGATTGTGATTCTTGCTACAAGTGTTCATACTAACGTACTATACAGACTACATTCGTTCAGACACATTTATCTAATAGCATCGCAGAATTCCCAGCTTTCACGAATAACGAATTGTTTTAACAACGATTCTATGTGCACGATAACACATTGTCCAAGAAATTGTTAGCGGCGTGGTCGTACATAAACCAGTATAACAGCGATAACATTTATCGAACGAGACAATTGCAAACCGCTTGACAGAATGGTTCTTCATCACAACTGTTGTAACTGATTAACATTAGTTTAATATCTTGACAATTTCGGATGTTTTGACTTGTCTATCTACCACAACTTGAAAATCAATCCACGCCATTCAGATTTTTCGTCACAAAATGCATAATAGTACAATGTAATAAATTCGCGGGGTTGTATACTTCTAGATGCACCATATCATTGGTATGTGTCCAGAGACATTGGTAAAATATACCAACATTGCAGAACACACTGTATCCTCTGAGAAATGTTTTAACCGTCTCGTGGGATATTTTACTCCCTCTGGCATGAATATCAGATGGAAAGAACTGAGGCTTGGATTGCACAAATTGTAAGCTTTAAGTTTAACACGATACATTGTTGCTATGTAGTGCTTGATTAATTACTGATAAGTAAGCAATATTTTTTTAATGGAATAGTTTGAATATAGTTGACAAAATGATTTATATAATAATGTATCACTATTGCCAAAAATCGCGTTATTATTTGGACAAGACCAAATCATCATCAGGACTGCTCAAATCGCTTTACTTTTTACTTCCTAGTTGACCTATTCAGTCGAGCACTATAATAATTGGCTTATCTGGGAAGCATTCATCCACACTGCAATTAATGCGCAAAAACACTGCATACACAAATAGCAACCACTGTCTATAGCCATGTGCTCAATTGTACAGCTGAGTGAATTGGATCAATGCAGAATGATGCTACTTCCCCAACGTTTGACACCGCAGCAAAGGATTCGAACCCGGGTTCTCTTAATCGAGACTCGGAGGCACTAGCCATTGCGCCACTGCGTTACTGCCGAGTGTAATGCGAATTAATTCCCGTTTCGCTGTAAAGGGTCATTTAGGTAAATATGTTTATGATTAAACGGTCAACTCCAACCTTCATTCACACTGTTGTCACCGTGTGTCTTACCGTCCTGTCACTGATGTCGTCTTACTTCTGATGATGTAAAAACTGGACTGGACTGGTGTTTCAGCGGGGTCTTTTCATTCGTCAGTCAGAGGTTCCGTTGTGCAAACTGCTCGATGGTCTAGTATGCCTGGTGACCTCTTTTCAGTGTCAGGTGCCTCTGACGAATACACGTTAACGCCTATGTCCCGTATTCAGGGCACACGGTTCAGGCGTCCTTACGTCAGCCCCTCGTCTCGCTTGGGCGACTCGGACAAAGCATATCAAAACATCGCTTCAAGCACGACGAATGCGATTGAGATCAGTTGAAATGTGAACTGTCCTTGCGATATCTTTCACATTAATTTTGTTTTATCCAATATACAGAAATGTCTATGTCGCTATTCACTATATGTATTCAACAAAAGATAATTTTATTCGCATATGTTTTCATTGCAGTTACAATAAAACATTGGAATGCGTTGTAATGTATGGTCGTCGTACAAGTATGTTATACGACAATACATTCACATACACCAAATGATTTGGTAAATATACTACTACTTTAAATTAAGTAAATAAATAATAACTAAATAAGAGTAATCACACAGAATAGGTCCGGATATGAAGTGAAACTTTATGACATCGATAGATATTAATTGATATAATATAGTATCAATAATAAATGATCAAATGTGGAACAAAATAATAATAAATTAGTAGTAATCGAATTAGTATGTATTGCAGATGTGAGAAAAATCGCTTCTGTTTTGCCAGCGCTTGTACGGCTAGGGGGAAAGCTGTTACTAATACACCTGTTGGACCAGGTTTCGATTGATCTGTACCGGCGACTAGACGCCCACTAAAAACACGACGCCCAGCATCGGCACTGGGCATTGAAAACAAGGGTTAAAGGGTGGGGCACTACCGACGCTGCGTTCCACCTACCCCGTGCAGATGGTTAACACCAATTGTGAATTGGGACGTTGTCGGGCTCGTCAGGTTGGCGAATAGTGAATGCATGCAAATCGGTCACGCATGGGTGACGAACAGGTATTCACGGTAACACGACGTGAGTGGAACGCAGTATAATATATTATGTTGTGGCTACGACAAGGAAAGGCGCTGGTGCTCTTGAGATTGTCACGAGGAGACATTCAGAGCATTCTATTTTAATCTTACACAACATCTATAAATATACCTCTTTGTGGCTGCATCAAGGGTGGTTGATGTATGGAACTCCTAACATCTCTCGACCAGCCACTGCAGAAACAAATAGTTTGACTTGTTCTTGCCGGTGTGAGCCCTGTATTTGCTCACCGATAAAGAGCAACTAGTAACTTGCAAACGCCAGCGGCACTTCAACACTTTTTGCTGGCAGCTTCCATGAAATGTACAACTGAACGAAACACCATACAGGATCGGCCATCGCCCGGGTTACCAAGGACCGCGCTGGTCGACCTCATCTTCCGTCGACAGTGGAAAATCAGCTAGGAAGAAGGAGAAGACAACTATTGACAATAGCACAATGGAACATAAGGACTATCGGCACTAGTAGCAATGGAACTTGGCAAATATATCGCCGCCTTATGTGAAACAAGGTTCTCAGAGTCTAGTAGTCTCAACGACTAGGAATAATCTTTCTTCTGGAGTTGCAAAGCCGAAGGAGAAAGAAGGGATGCCGGATTGTGTTTTGCAATCGAAAATCATTAAGGATATCGTCACAAAGCTGACAGGAATGCCACGGCCAATAATCGATATAATCATGATACTACCTCTGAGTAAGGACAACTATTCTACAATTATCAGCGTGCACGCTCCAATAATGACAAATCCAGATGGAAACAAGGAGGCGTTCTACAACCAGCTGGCAAGTGCGCTCAGTGGCATCCCTCGTACAGATAAGCTACTGCTGATAGGAGACCTTAATGCGAGGATAGAAGATACAGTGACATGTGGCCCTTGGTCATGGACAAACATGGGATTGGGAAATGCAACTCCAATGGCGAGATTCTACTGGTTCTGTGCTCTGAGTTCGAACTGATACTGACGAATACCACGTTCAAGCAGAAGGGTGAACGCAAGTACCAGACACTAGCATATGATCGACTTCAGCATCACGAGACATCCACAGAGTACGGCAAAAGCACAACAGGCAAACACAGCAAAACTAAGTACCATCAGCCACAGGGAGAGCTTTGAGCAGGAGACGGACAGTGCTCTCGCCGAATGGGAGGAGAAGGAAAGCTCAACACCAGACGACGAGGAATGCAGCAGGTCGTATACAACACGGCCAAGACATATTTTGGCAAGCCAGAGAGAAAACACCACGACTGGTTCGACCCCAACGACCAGAAGGTACAAACTCTTATGAGCAGAAGAAACCAAGCCCACCAGAGAGTGTTGCAAACCAGGAGCACTAGACCCACCACTGCAGCCTGCAGACTGCTACAAAAACACACCCGTGCACTGAAGTCGGACTGGTGGGAAAGGAATGTAGTGGAGCTGCCGATAGCTGCGGACAGAAACGACATAAAGGGCTTCTTCTACAGAGGAATGAGGGAAGTGTGGAGACCCAAGAAGAATGGACCTGTTCACATGAAATCGACAGATGGAATGGATACCTTCTCTGATAGCAAGAAAGTTTTGGCAAGATTGAGTGAACACTTCCAGAAGCTACTCAACGTCCCTGGCGACATAGATCATGAAGCTCTGGACAACATCCCGCAGCGCATTACCAAGACAAACCTCGATGAGATTGCAACCATGGCTGAGATGGCTAGAACAATCGCCGGCCTGAACGATGGCAAAACACCTGGAATTCCTGTTGAAGGATGAAACAATCTGTTCAGCATACTGCACCAACTGATTACCAATGTCTGGGAGGTGGGCTCTGTACCACAAGCATGGAAGGATGCCAGCATTGTAACCATCTACAAGAAAGATGATCGAACAGACAGTGGGAGCTATAGAGGATTCTCTCTTCTTTCCATAGCAGGCAAGATCTTCGCCCGGATCTTCCTCAACAGTCAATCTACCCACATAACACCAGAGGTAGTTCCGGAGACACAATGTGGCTTCAGAGGTAATCGGAGCACTGCGTATATGAAATTTTGTTTCCAACAGCTACAACAAAAGTGCAATGACTGACCACTGTACATGGCATTTGTCGACTTCAGTAAGGCGTTCGATACAGTTGGCAGGACCGGTGTATGACACCTACAGAGGAAGTATGGATACCCAGATAAGTCCACAACTATCATCGAGGCTCTACATACCTTCACGATGGCGAATGTTAGTGTTTGAAGGGAAGTCTCGGAATTGTTCAGTGTTACAAATGGGGGTTCAAGCAAGGTTGTGTACTAGCCCCCACGCTCTTCTCCATCTTCCTATCAGCAATGCTCGACGAGGCTTTCCGAGACATGGGAGATGGTGTGTACATACAGTCCAGACAGGGCGCTGACCTATTCAACGTCGCACACTTCAGAGAGAAAACCAAGACTACTCGGATACTGATGAGAGAGCAGCTATTCGCAGATGACAGTGCACTGGTTGCCCGCTCTGCTGAAGAGATGCAGAACATAGATTATGCTTTCTCCGATGCGTCAAAGAAGTTTGGCCTGAAGAATAAAATCAAGAAGATCGAGGTGCTGTACCAACCCAACCCAACTCTACAAGAACCCGAGAGAAAGATATAATGATTGATAGAAACAAGCTGAACTCTGTTCTGGAATTCACCTACCTCGGAAGCACTATATCAAGTAATGGATGCATTGACGATGACGTACAGAGAAGGATGCCCAAGGCTAGTGCATCATTCGGCCGACTACGCCAGAGACTCTGGAACAACCACCATGTGTCCATGCGTATTAAAATCAAGATATACCGTGCAATCGTGCTTTCCACCCTCCTATACGGAGCCGAAGCCTGGGCAGTGTACAGGCGACAGGTGAAAAAGCTGCATGCCTTCATGATGCGACATCTGCTTTCGATCATGAGGATAACCTGGACGGACAAGGTGACAAACAAGGACATCCTCGAACGGACAGGGCTGCCACCTATGGAAGATTTTCTGATCAGAAAGAATCTCCGGTGAACTGGACACCTCATGACGATGTCACCAGACAGGCTACCAAATCAGATTTTCTACTCTCACTCAACTGTCTTCTGGTCACATAAAGAGATGGCGACCTCGTCTCTGTCTTAAGGATACCATCAATAGAAACCTGTAGCTGAGATACATAAAGACCGACTCACGGACATCACTCTCACAGCAGAGAGATAAATGGAGTGCAATAGTCAAGTGATGGAAGCAGACTTTGTCGCGTCGCGACCGACTGCATGATGATGAGCCTGTCCCAAAATGTACACCTGCAAATCAGTAGGTCTAACGGCGTAAGGGCGAGTTGACTCATCCGATGCCACACCCACGGGACTGGCGCCCTTGCTTAGTAATATATCATGTTGCCCTGGTGAGGCGTGCTTCGACAATTAGTACGTTGCCTCTCAAAAGGGCCCACTGTGATTGAGCTGACAGCAGTCGGTGTCACCATGGACAGTAAATGAGCAAACACTGTAGTTGCGACTGAAAAGAATACATTTACATCGTAGTCTCGTTTAACTACTCTCGACCGGCTGCGTAACTGCGCCGAAAAGACAGTCTGGTCACTTAGCAGACTATTGAATGTTATTTAACAAGTGCTGCCACCTCATGGAACCTGAGTAAACAACTGCAGATTTGTATTTATGGTTATTTTGTGTGTGAATATAAGCTTAATGTTGAATCATTTTAATAGTATTGCATTATCTTATTAAAGTGTACCCTTATTTTAGTTTATATTTCATAGTTGGCCAGATAATCAGTATACCCAATTTTGGCGTAAGGCATCCCTAGTGTTAATATCGGCAGAGCGAAGATGAGAATAACAACTGCTGCCCCCTACCGTAAAATCTTATTTTTGTCAATGTGTTTCAACGTCATGAAAACAGTATTTTGACACATTTATAAATAATAATTTACGCCATTTTTAATCAAATATCAACATAAAACAAAAATCACCTCATTTTGCCATTATACAAGATACACAACACTTACATCGTTTCGTCATCTTAAAATGGCAATGTGAATATATGTATATATATATATATATAAATATATATATATATATATATATATATATATATATATATATATATATATATATATATATATATATATATATTTATATATATATAAATATATATATATATATATATATATATATATATATATATATATATATATATATATATATATATATATATATATATATACTGCATATCACAATATTTTAAAGTTGTTTTTTGGTACGTCAATATATGAAAGTGCCAGCCTGCTATTCACTCTGATTGATGTGCATTGCAGCCAGTCAGTCATTAGGAATATGGTGCATAGATTTATATGCAGACTTGATAGCTCTGTTAAATATATTTTAAATGACATTATAACATTCTAGCTTAAGATTCATGTCGAGGATCCGTAAACATCGGAACAAGCTTTTATATGTGGACACTTGCCTGAGAGAACTGTATACATTTTTATAAATTATACACAACGTTGGGTCAGAATTCATACTGTACATTATGGTCTGCTTACTGTCACCATATGGACCTCAGTCACATGTACTTGTTGAGTCTGAAATAAAGTTATTGAATTTAATTATATATATAGTTTATTTTCAGACTGCTTTCTTGTAATACAACTTCAAATTTGGCGTTCAATCTCAAACACTTGCAAACAGTTGGACTGTACTGTGTATTTTCAAAGCACAAAAGAGAATCATGATTCATTACAAAACCCACAACAGTTCATAGATCCTCGGAAGAATCACCCAAGATCACTGTCACACTGTTCTTGTGATGTTTTAAAAACAAAATGTTGCCATAGGCTCTCCCTGGTGTACCTCCGCCTTAATTAAGACTGATTTCTTGTTCAATCTAACACATATTTCCCCAGAGGATTCCTTCCTTCGTTCGCTTTTCAAAAAGTAGTACTTAACATATAGCCTCTCGTGTGTTATCCTTGCACTGCCTGTGGACGTGGTGCTGATTTGTTAGAATGACAGACGAGCTCACGTCACGAACATAGTACGTGACATATTTTATTTTTAGATTGCTTCGTGCAGAACACTACATTTGGCATGTCGTGGCGATCTTTACCATATATATATATATATATATATATATATATATATATATATATATATATATATATATATATATATATATATATATATGTATATATATGTATGTATATATATGTATATATATATATATATATATATATATATATGTATATATATATATATATATATATATATATATATATGTGTGTGTGTGTGGGTATATATATATACACACACACATATATATATATATATATATATATATATATATATATATATATATATATATATATATATATACGCACTTACAAAACCAACCATTTTCGCCATATACCAAAATTCCAACTATTTTGGACACAAATGTAATAAGGAATATAATAATACTTTTTAAACTAAATTAATAAAACTCATATAAGAGAGCTTAGCTTTAAATTATCAAGTGTGTAAAAGAAAAATGTGTACTTTTATTAAAAATATACTTTTTGTGGCCCAAAATTACGGTTCCAAAAAAATCAAACGATCATGCACAATTCATACCATTTTGTCATTCCATGTCTCACTACTGGCTAACAGCAGAACACCTCTGCGAATAAGGTCACACTCGCAGAGCAGTGACGTCACTGCTCTGCGGATTAGGGCGTGTAAGTCTCGCGCGCGAAAACGACGCTGAGGGCAGTTGGGGGCAGGAGGTCCATATACTCCATGTTAACATATAGGACTTTGTTTTGTTTTTGGTCGTAATAATCGAACTGGCCCCAAATTGCGTATTTCAGTTATATTATCCGAAGGATTATTACAAACAGAATCAGTGGGACACTTTGCCGGTGACAATGGTCATGGAAATCATGAATTTTAATCGATTATTATGGTGGTTGCCATGGCATTAGCGGCAAGTACTTGTGTTTGGCGATCTTGACTAATAATGAAGAGAGTCAGTTTTCGCGTAGTACAACCTGTTTGGGGCCAACGTATACATGTGTTATGATTATAAGAATTTAGACCACTTGTCAGATATAAGTGCTTATCTACGGAAGCCCTTTGGTGCCACGGTGAAAATATTGTTTTCCTGACAGCCGCCACTTATGTATCTGGCGGCCGCCACTTACTCGGACGCAAGATAATTAAATGGCGTCCGCCAGATAATTAAGTGGCGGCCGCCAGATAATTGAATAGCGGCGGTCAGAATAATTGCAGCAATATCTCAACCAGTGGATTCCTGCACTTCGATCACATTTGAGTGATGGCAAATTTATTTGCCAAAAGGCGGGAATCGGAAGTCCTACACATGCACCCCTGTAACCTGCATCCGTTCAATATATGAATCAAGCAAGCAATTATGGTACCATAATGTACACATTGTCAGTGTTTGGGACGGGTCATGGCCCCTATATATATATATATGTATATGTATATGTATATGTATATGTATATGTATATGTATATGTATATGTATATGTATATGTATATGTATATGTATATGTATATGTATATGTATATGTATATGTATATGTATATGTATATGTATATGTATATATATATATATATATATATATATATATATATATATACATATATATGTACATATATATATATATATATATATATATATATATATATATATATATATATATATAAAACAGAGATGGGGTGATTACAGTGCAAATGTAATCGTGTACGATGCATGAGTACGAGTACTCAGAAAGCAAATATCCCCGAATACGACTACTTTATAATGTATTCGAATATGAGTATAATTACTTTAGAATGTAATCATGATTACTTTCATGATTAGTTTAATGATTATCCTGTTTCTACCATAACGGCGACATCCATGGAATCCCTAGGTGTCAATCGTTTTCTGTTGCTGTGTCACTATCTAGTGTTCTAACTGATTACTGCTACTCAATATCCAGGTGTTAATTTTAGTAATAATCAGATTCAGATGATTTATTAGGTATTGAGTGAATCATTTAATACCGCATTGATACATATATCAAATAGGATACACGTTTGATAACGAGTGCCAATTTAGTGGTGGTTCCATATTCAATTATGTTAATGAAGTATCACGATGAAAAAAATGAGCTTACAGACATATTGCACTATTTTAAATGCTATATTGACCCGCAGTATATATAGTATTCTAGTAGACATATTTGAGCCACTCGAGTATGACGTCGAGATAGAGAGGTAGTGGATTTGATGAATGTTCTGTTGTACGTACTGTGTTAACAGCTGTTATATTCATGATGCATTTGGAGCATCCAGTAAAGAGAGGATTTGGTTGATGCAATCAAGCAGACCGTGATATTGTATCTGGGTTTTCCTTACACAAATTAGCACGCAGGTATGAAAGATCATATACACATTTAATTTGTATTAGTCTTCACTTTTCGTTTTATGATTCACTGCAAACGTCTTCCAGGTGTTGACTAGACATTGGAATATCATCGGTCTTTCCCTTCATTGCATCACTTTTAATTGCAGACCACGTGTTGTGTTGTCGTGCTAGGTGCAGCTTCCGGTGATTCTGCTGCAATGCGCTGACAACCGGAAGGCATGTATAGTATAAATACCACGGGCTGTTATTTAACTTTCGTTTCGTGAATATCGTGAAACATTGTTTAAAAAATCGTCCGATAAATAACAATATTATGTTTCTTTTCATCAACGTCACTGATTACAGCGCAGTGAAGTCACGTTATCTGTATTTGCTACCAAAACATGTATCAATATCCTGCTGGTGTCGGGTTAATTTGAGATAAATAACTTTCCTGAAAGTTAGTATTAGTTCTACAACGGCTGAAGGAAAAAATTTGTCACCTCTGTCACGACGGAACTGTTGTTTCCACCGAGTTACCATCGTAACTGATTCTGCTCTTAATATTAAATTCGACTTTGAAAACAGGGAAACATTTCAGCGTGTACTTGTTGCAACACAGCAGCAATCTGGCAGTCTTGAAGAGGGAAACACAATAGCGTTTTCAATGCTAAGAGGAATTCGGATCTTCCTAAATTGAAAAAAAATAGTACAAGACAACAATTCTACGTGACAAACTTTTCAAATATTATTCAATGTTTTGAAACAAATATTTGATAAAATAAAAAAACAGCATTCTTAAAATAATAATAGAAATCTTTGTATGACATGCAGATGTATCTCAGCTATGTATATGCAAAGTTACAATGGATTTGGCTTGTGCATTATGCAGATCTAGCATATTCGCTGATGCCACTGACATTCAAAATGGCCGCTCCGATAAGGGTCAAAAGCGGGTCCAGAAAATATAATAAAGATACACATATCTTGTTATAATATAATTTAGTTTGTCTGAAAATGTCAGCAAGCTACCATAAGAAATAACAAAAAACCATTTTACCATATTGCATTGCCTTAATAACTGCCCGTGTGACATAATTACACACCTGCTGCGTATCATTCGTTAGCACACCTACATCTCTCGAAGTCGCATATTTTGTGATCACCTATGCAGCTGAACATGGGGCATGCGATACTTGAGTTTCTTTCGTCGAGACATCTGAAAGAACAAAGTGTAGTTGTAAAAGGGCACAGGAACACATCCTTCGGGAGATCTAATCATTGAATTATAGCGTCGATTTGAACCCTCAAAGTTTAACAGCCTCCAGCGCTTAAGTTTAATTGTAGTTCTGATATACCATATTTCTCCTTTATTAGCTTTGACTGAACTGTCGACAATCAAAGCTATTTGTCAATAACGATATGGTATACATATGATAGTATTATATATAAACAACTCTAATGTTTAATCATGTTCTTATAACCTATTTATGCAGCAGGGCCGGGAAGAACATAAATTAATAATTAGTTAATAACGTTGCTACGAATTAACACATGGTGCTGGAATCGGAATCAGAACACTGGATGCAACTTACGCAATGAGCACATAGTCTTTCATGTCATCTTCTTTATGTTTGTCATATGTGAAGCTTGGAACGCAACTGTCGATTTGCTGAATAATAACAACACATATTTATTGCATTCAGTTAATCACGTATCATATGTAGTTATTATAAATCACAGTGTGCAAAAACAATGCAGCTATAACAACCCGATTATGACGACGACAACAACGATAAGGACATCAACAATGATTAAGAGGATGATGACAAACAAACAACGAAATTAGACATTCATCGGCTATCAAAAAGCGACACTAACGTGATGCCTTTTCATTAAGATATGTTTTGTTCTTAGCAGATAATCTAACTTAGCAGATAATACAAATATGCTATATACGCCATTATGCCGATAAGTGAGGCGTATCAGTGGGGAATTGTCAATCGAGGGGCCGGTGGTTTAATCCCACCTACCGCCGTTTCGAAACTTAGGCAATTTCGTTCATCCCACATTTGCCTGTGTCTTTCGGAAGAGACACTAAAAGCCGGTGGTCCCTCCTATTTGGTGTCTATGCCAGGGGAAGTAAAAGATCCCACACAGGGGTAAAGGTGTAACTTGTAGTGGACTCATCACCTGAACGAGCAACGCTTGTATCGTCACCAGCAGCACCATCATCAACATAACGTCTACTCTGGCCATCTTGTTAAACCGCCTGACGACGAGTGTGCCTGCAACAAAACACCTTCAACTGTTCTATGCTAACTACAGCTGCACCATCTCTATATAAAACGCCCCATATTGTCCTCCATGGCACCCGGACGTATCCACACATGTGTTAGTAATAACTTACAAAACTTGTATAGCGCCCGATCAATTAAAGACATACTCTCAGGCGCTTTACGGACACATAAAACGATGTAATAAACGCGTAAACATATTCCCAACATACCGTCACTAAACATAAAAATATAGATAATTAGAAACAACAAATAAAAATACTTTACACATAATAATTTGAACAAAATTGAAAAAATATTAAAACAAAATCAAGGCATGACAACAAATGTCGGGCGCCATTTTGTTTACAAAATCGTGGCTATGATAATTGACAAAGGTCAAACGCATGTGTGATTTGTTTTGGAAATCATTTTCCGTGTAACTCTTTTACAAACCAATATCACCACTCTAGGATATATTTCATAATAAAAGTATATTGGAATATTAGTCTTGATGGATACCATCTTCAAAAGTGCATGCATAAATGTCGGACATACTCAATTATGACGTATGCGAAATCATTACCGCCGGAAACGTTTTCTAGCCAAAGGTTTTGTCTCTTTGTGAAGCATTTCCTGAGATATGAGAAACAATGCATTTAACAACTGGCCATTCAGGCAAATTCGAACATGTAGCAGGGTTTAAATATGTTTTGTATTAATGAGTTTTAGCCACGTGTCATGTTTCTTGCATTTATCGAATAGTGCAAGATTCACCAAAAATGATGCAGTTGTCTGGTATACCAATTTGTATAGAATGCATCTCCCAATTCTTATATTTTTATAACCATTTTTATTTGATATAAATACATCGTGATATAGTCTCTCTAACGTTGCTATATATTACAATTACTATTATATATGTAACTGTTATAAGTATACGATATAATATATAGCCCTTACTCTTGAATAAAGGAACAACAAAGAATACATTGATACAGGTTTACACGAACGTCTTCCTCGTGTTGGGTAAAAATACTGTTACAGACACGTTGATATTATATTATCGCGCGCGCACGCACGCACACACACACACAGACAGACACACACACACACACACACACACACACACACACACACACACACACACACATGTAACATGCCTTCTGAAGCTTATATTAGGTAGTTCTAGATGGCAATCATGTTAAATCTTGTTAAATATATTCTGAGTGTGAATATCAACGTTTGCTCTTCGGTAGTTGTTTAGAGACTGTCGACAAATGGACGCACAGACGAATCGACGAAGAATGGACAAATGGATGACGCATTCTGCAGCTGACGAAATATATATATATATATATATATATATAATAGATATATACGTATATGTAGAAAATATATATATATATGTAATATAGATATATAATATATATATACGCATATGTAAATATATATATATATAATATTATATATATATATATATATATATATATATATATATACGTATATGTAAATACATATATCCATATATATGTATATATATATATATATATATATATATATATATATATATATATATATATATATATATATATATATATATATGTGTGTGTGTGTGTGTGTGTGTGTGTGTATACATATGATATCTCAAACAATCTAATAAATATATAATATAGGTCGACAACATGTACTCACACGATTATATTCGTCATTCAATGGCATCACAACAATATTCATGACGTACTAGTCTGCAAATCTTTGACGTACCAGTTTGACAGGTGGCGCTCTCGTACCCGCAAACACAAGTGCAACTGACCTTGTTTAATTGCAAGAACCGCCATTTTGACACGAACTGCTATCACATTCGTCGAAATCTAAATCATAGAAATGAATGCAAAAGTCAGCATTGTATATGGAAAAGATAAACATAATATCGTTAATAGTAACGTCACGGGTTAATATATATATATATATATATATATATATATATATATATATATATATATATATATATATGTATGTATGTATGTATATGTATATGTATATGTATATGTATATGTATATGTATATGTATATGTATATATATATATATATATATATATTATATATAATATATATATATTTATATATATATATATATATATATATGGATTTGTGTAAATATATATATATATATATATATATATATATATATATATATATATATATTTACACAAATCCATCGGTTGGGCGACAATCTGAAGTCGCCCTAACCCTGATATGTGGTGTCGCCCTAATACTTTTGGTCCTGCGTTACTATAGCTTTCACTACAAAACAGTGTCAAGTTACTAAAGAGCAAGAGCATGCATTCTGAAGCATACATTTTATTTCTGAAAGCACTCAAATTTAATTATTATAAAGATTTAAAAAATTGAAGTGGATATGTTTGTTTTGATAAATGTATCGGTTAGGCGACACGGCTTATTGTTTAAATAAAACAAAAAATCTTATGTATGTTATATGTGTCTTTAGCAGGGATGTTCTACAATACAACATATTATCACATAGATGAACTTATCTTGTGATATACAAACAATTTTTGTGTTATTTCATCAAAACAGCAGAGCAAACGTATTTTTTGATTCGCTGAGGTTGTCATGCGCACTAGCTACAAATTATGCTCCGCCCACTCAGTAAGGTCAAGGACGGCCTGCAAATGTTTCTTGGGGACTTTTAGTTTAAGATCTAAAATTACAGATTCTATCTCAGTTAACTTCGAGCCACGGGCACACCGCAAAATTCTCTGCTTACAGCAGGGCCTGGTATGGATATGGTATGGAAGTCGGTACGGATAATTAAGTCGCTTCGTTGATAAATTTGACGACTGGCTCATGTCATGTCGATGGCATGCCGCATGGGCGTACTCAACATAAACGGCGAAGGGCGCATTGCAAATCATACACATGTGTTCTATTAGTATTAATTTATCAATTGTTCATCAATTTAAAGTGTGAATATGTCACTTATGTATTCGGTTGATTACTCCATGTACCTTTTAAAGTGTTATTGTAAATAATGTCTATATGACAAGGTGGCCAAGTGAGGGCGTGTTTGTTTATATGTCAAATTTATGTTGATTATCGACTTAACTGGCCTAAATTATTACGACCTTTTAAAATCGTTTTTTAACCTTATATCGATGTGTATGTGATTCTACATCACTTCCGGTACAAAGAATTCAGATTAAACTATTTTAATTTGTGTTTTAGAACAATTTAAACAGCACCAGAACCGCGGAAGCGATTTCTTTCGATTCGGCGTGTTTAAATTGTTCTAAAACACAAATTAAAATAGTTTAATCTAACTTCTTTGTACTAGAAGTGATGTAGAATCGCATTGCGAATACATACACATCAAAATAAGGTGAACAAACGGTTTTAAAACTTAAAAGGCCGTAATAATTTAGGCCAGTATTGAGTTAAGTATAAGATTACCGTTCATAGTACCCCAAAAATTAGTGCTAATGGGCAGTGCCTTTCTTTTCATGACAAATCTAGACATTATGATTATTAATTTGTATGTGATAAAATAAATAGTGTCTCATTAGCAGAATTAGTATTGGGATATTACTATAGTTTATCCCCCTGTTGTGTTTCACAATAATAATAGTAGGTGGTGATATTTAAAAATAATAATATTATTTTATCCTGGTCCTGGAGTAAGCAAATCAATGACAATGCCAATGACAATGTCAATGTCAATGACAATGGGTGATAGTTGGTATTTTCTTCCAGAATTGTCACTACAAACTATCCAAAATGAACATTAATGGTGTTTAAGCTGTTAGTAGTTTAACATTGTCCCATGTGCAATATTTTGAAAATATTTCAGTTACTATTAAGATCTATGATTAAAACAATATAGTTTCATTCCACGCCAAATCAACCAATATCCAGAAATCTTCCCAGCTTACCATCTCGAGTTTTAATGAAATTTCACACATGGCTATGTATAATATATACATAATATAATTATATAGCTATCTAAATGATCGCTAAACGCAAACTGTTAGAGTTAAATTCTAATTAGTTATAAACTTATAGTTCATTGAGTACAGAGTCCGTTACACCTTTTCTTTGGCTTTGCAATCGCGACCGCAGTAATATTTGTTTTTACGATTTTGGAATGCTAATATATTTCTTAATGTGTATGTTAATTTTCTGGATTCTGATTTTTGTGTGCATTTATACGATAGTTTTAGAGTTACAAACACTCAAAAATGGGTGTTTGTTCACTTCAGAATAGCATTATTCATGTTTTGGGGTACAGCTACAACTTTCATCATCTACAACTACTATAAACATTCATCACATACCGTATAAATTACCTGTTTTGAAGTATATACCTCTCTAAAAGAAAGCTCATCAGAATAAGCACATGTGGCTGAATACACATGTGGCTGGGGTTCAAATATGACAAGAAAATAATTGTTTTTAAAAGAATGCCCTCATACCAAAGGTGGTTTGGCCATGTGGGCATTTATCCAGCAATAAGAGCTTTTAATATGATTAACATACGTATACTGTGGTAATTTATATCTTTGCCAAGTTTTAACTTGTCTCATATCATTTAACTTCTACAAATTCCGAGTTTTTGTAATAAATCTTTGTCATGATTTTAGAATGCAGATAACTTTATTAATTTTGAAGTTACTATTCTACAATATGCAACATAACGTAACTCCTGTATGGGAAACTGGATTCTGAACTTATTTGGTTTTGTTTATGTGATAATTTCAGAGTTACAAGCACCCAAAGTTGGGCGTTTGTTCACTCCAGAATTATATTTTTCATGTTTCGGGGTACAAAATACAGATACAATCTGATCATTCATCACATACTATATATATATTACCTGGTTTGAAATGTATACCTATAGGTCCTTCTCTAAAAGAAAGCTTTTCAGATTAAGCATACTATTCACGTGTGGCTGAGATCCAAATACATGTATGACAAGAATATATAAATTGTTAACAAAATGTCCTGATGCCAGAGGAGATTTGGCCATGTGGGCAATTAGCTAAAACATGATCTTTAATATGATTAATATACGTGTATATTTGCCAAGTTTTAACTTGTGATCTGAAATCATTCAATTTCAAATAATGATGTGTTGATGATATTCCCTGTTCGGCACCCGAAAACATGTTAGGCAACTATTAATTAAGCACAAATCTATATTTTCCAGTGAAGGTAGTTATTTTATTCATAAATAACTATATTTTAATCAAAAGTATTATTACATAACATGGAATGTATAAACATTCAAACAATTCTCACAAAACAATGACAGGTATCACTGTGATTGATTCCGATAACACTCGGTGGCTTGGTTGTCTGGCTTTGCTTGGGGGAAATGTCCACATAAAACAGCCTCTGTGATAAAATAAATATCTGTAAATTCAGTTTTGTAATAGGGAGTGATTGAAATATAATCTACTGTTAATAATTTACACTGACATCTGAGCCTATTTTATTGCCGAAAGTGCTGTTGACATAAATAAAAACAATATAAATTTATCAAAATATTACAATGTCTATGCATTTAAATCTGACTCTAATTGCTAGGTCCAACTTTGATTGACTAATTTATCATAATGGCAACTATTGCATCATCATTCTAAGTCTAATGTAATGTGAACGTTAATGTGAATACTAAGATTGTTAGTGTTGGTGATCATTCCTTCAATGTGATTGGACCTCAACTATGGAATTCAGTGTCAATTCATATAAAGTGTAGTGGGAGCCTATCAATGATCAAACAGACTCTAAAGACGTACATGTTCATAGCAGAATATTGCAACATTTTCTTTTCTTTCAGCCTTTACTATACTTTAACTTCTACGTGTTATCTACCCATTATTGTGTATATATGTAAATAGTGCTTAAATAAATTTTTTTCATTTTATTTATTGAAGTGATTTAAATGATTTGACTGTTTTCATAACTAGTATATAACATTTTGGTTTTCTATTTATTGTGCTTATATATGTGCTATGTATAATGTTTAAGTTATTAGTCTTGTACTGCGCTTTGAAGATATTATTGGAAATTGCGCTTTTTAAAATTAACACAATTTAAGCAATTTGCAAATAAAATAATAACTTTTTCTGGAAAATACTTATTTTTTATTGATAGAGTTGGTTAGCTTGTTCTCTAGCACTATAAACACAACATTATTTAAAATTGAATGAATTGAGACAAGTTAAAGCTTGGCAAATATACTGGTAATACATGTTTGCTAATCCTAGGAAAGGATAAGAAACTAGGTAGTTGCCCACATGGCCAAATCACCTTTGGGAATAGTGCATTTTGTAACATTTTATATTTTATTATCATATTTGGACCCCAGCCACACTTAAATATTATATTTTATTATGATAAACTTTCTTTTGAAGAAGCAAGCACCTGCAGGTATACCAGGTATAACATTTAGTATATGTATGTGATGAAAATCAGGTTGTAATCAAACCCAAAACTAGAAAAATATAATTCCTGATTGAATAAATGCCCAAATTGTTATGTCTATGACTCTAAAATATTACATAAATAGGAACAATAAATTCCGAATCCAGGTCTCCATATGGAAACTAGATTATGTAGCAAATTTAATACAATAACTTCAAAATTAGGAAAGTTATTAGCATTCCAAATTCATAACAAATATTTACTGCAGATGTGAAGTGCGAAAACAGGGGAATCAACACAACATTATCTGAAGTTGAATGAACTGAGACCACACGTTGAAACTTTGCACATTACAGGTTTGTATATATGATTATGTTAAGCGTATAATATCCAAATCACCTTTGACATAAGGGCATTTTTTAAAGAACAAGAACAACGAGAATTTTTTAAATAATGTTATTGTCTTGTCATATTTGGACTCCAGCACACGTTAATAGTAAGCTTGAATCTGATAAAACAGATATAACTGGTCCGCTATTCAATCAACCATAACTTTATAGCTAATTGGAATTTGGCACTGTAAGTGTGCATGTAGTCATCATTTATACGGGTGCACATATGAGTGAAATTTCACCCAGGGACCTCTGGTTGAGTTGGTGCAGTAGCCAGTCCTCAGGCTCAGGACTTCTCAAACCATTTTACTTTCCTGGCAGATACCGGTACTTCCAATTGGACACCATATCCATTGTTAGGAAGCTTTCAGTCATGCTACAGTTAATGTACAAAAACTTTTCATACAAAAATATCCACTAATGTTTATAATCAGGTATTAAATAATTAACACTGCAGCACAGGATTTGACCCAGTTTCTCTAAGTCCGATGCTTTTGACAGAAATCTAACCCAATGGTCCAGGGCTGCAATACTACTAATACAACGAAGCTGTCCTAGTCTATGCTCAGAATCTCAAAAACAATCAGTGGTACATAGATGTCAGAAGTTGTTATCCATCTCAGGGTTTATCTCTATATTTTACTAGTCACACTCTGTTCAGATGGCACTTTCTATTGGGATTCTACTGTATATTTTATTAAAACTAAAGTGTTTTTTTAACGTGTCTCAACACACACACACATAATCAGCTATATATCTACTAATTACAGGGCTATACGATTACATTTGGTGTTATCATGTATGTGCGACACTATTGCGTGAGTGCATACATGCATGTATGTGTGTGAGCACCAGCTGCATGTATGCAGCAAATTCTAAATTAATACAACTGATAGAACTGAAATGAAAGTACAAAATATATAAACATTTTAGCTTCATCCGGGGACTGAAATGTCAACAAGATTAAAATAAGATTGCCACCTAGACAATCCTGTCTAGATGGCAGGTGGACAAAGAAGCTCATTTGCTAATCAACAGTCCAGCTTACTTATCCAAGTGTAACGCTCGTTTTCTGAAGTTTATTTTGATTCTATTTTTAAACTAAACATTCATGCTACTAGCACCCACACCATTGGCAGACAATATATTCCTTTCATTTAGTCCTATGTAAAATTAGAACTTTCCGATTTTTAGTCTACACTGCTCCTTTATATAAGTAATTTCATATCCTCTGTTAATAATTTTGTCATTTTAGTGAGACGTCTACCTGTCAGTCAACACATTCTTGAGTTTGTTTAATAATAGTAATAATGACTTCTTTTGCACCAATATCCTCGAAGATCAAGCTCAGTGGCATGAAAAAACTAATGGATTAAGCAAACTTATAATTGTAAAACAATGCATGAGTCACCAATGGATGGATGAAGATGCTAGGAAGCTAAGCAGGATAGGCAGCATTAAAGGAATACACAGCTTTAAAGAGATTTTAAAAGGGCTTAATTGAAAGCATTTGATCAGGGATCCAATATATGTACATAAAATAGTTATATGATCCTAAATTTTATCAAATACAGCTCTAACTTAATAAGTATGGCAGTGTCGCCAATAACAAATTTGTTTCTCACATATTGAATTAATCAGCAAATTAATTGGCCAGAAATGTCTATACTATTGTGACACTGAAGAGGAAAAGTGCCATTATAGGAAGGACAAATCAGTTTAAGAAATTGTTCATTCCCTGTGCCATTGTAGTTCTAAATGCTAGTCTTAATTAAGTAAACTTAAAAAAAACATATTCTCTAATATTGTTTGATTAATTTACTATTATTTTACTGCTCTTTATGATGTGTTTTATTACATTTCACTTCTGCCATATTGTCTGATGTGTGGCTTTATTAAATAAATTATATGTATTTATTTTATTAAAAAACATTTTTACTGCTATTTATGATATACTTCCATATACATGTACATTCACTATACACTAAAATCCCAATAGGAAGTGCCATCTGAACAGGTTGTGACCAGACAAATATGGAGATAAACCTGACATGGATATCAGCTACTAACATTAAGTATTACTGATTTGTTTTTGAAATTCTGGGTATAGACTATGACAGTTTGTTAGTTTTGCAGGGACCATTGTGGTGATTCATAGATTTAGATTGTTTTATAAAGCATCGGACTTAAAGAATCTGCGTCAAATCCTGTGCTGCAATGTTAAGTATTTGACAGTGCCAGTACCTGGCTATGGACACTGGTGGATATTTATGTGTGAACAGTCTTCAAGCATTAATTGCAGCATGACCGGGTGCCTCAATATGGTGTTTAATTGGGCATGTCTGCCAGGAAAGTAAAGTGATTTGAGGTGTCTTGAGCCTGAGAACTGGCTCTTGTTTTATAAGGTCTTACTCAGAATAAGAACTTACCTTATTTGTAAAAACATTGCAGATGGGACGATTTTAAACTTCGAACAGCATAAAAACCATTAATGTTCATTTTGGATAGTTTGTAATGACTGGAAGAAATGTCAAACAATCAACTATTTTGCTTACTTCATTCCAGGGTAAAAGTTACTTGTTTCAAATATCACTCTCTATCGTTATTGTGAGGTTGAGTGTAGAAAGACCCCAATGCTACGTCTGCAAGAGAGATTTGGACCAAACCACTATTCCAAAATAGGGATGTGAGGTTGTCGCCGCTGTGTGGCCGTTACAATGAGAGCCCGACTTGACTTATATAATTATATATAGTTATATATTACCCTGACCCTAACTATAACCCTGACCCTAAACCTGACCCTAAACCTAACCCAAACACACACACCCATTTTGGAATAGTGGTTCGGTCCAAATCTTTCCTGCACCGTCAAACCGACGTAGTACTTAAATTAATCTTTCGACGCTTTTTCAACAGCGTTTAGCGTCGTTTTCTTTGCAGCGTTCTAAGTTCAGGTGTCTCTCATATAAAACTGACTCTATATGCATTTGTTGCTCAAACAAATGTAGCGCATTCTGCAATTCGACAAACGTTCTAACAGATTCGCCCACCCCAAAACAACGTTATCTGACACCAGCAACGACGCCGACGGCTTGTGCATTCCCATGCTGCAATGCACATGCATCGAAAAATTGTCGGTGCAATAGTCCCGTAACTATTGTACCGACTTTAGGTGAATTATACACTTCGTATGATATATAATATCTATCCATGGCATAGAATAGAAGGGCACAGTCTAAAGATAATCAACCGCATACATAGCTGATACATCCACACAATAAATAAATACGTACTAGATTAATCATTGATAAATAGAACACATTTGCAATGCGCCCTCGACGTTTTTATTGAGTACGTCCATAGCCATGCCATCGCCATATGCCGGTCGTCAACTTTGTCAACAAACGGATTTAATTATTCGTTCCGACTTCCATATGCATACCAGACCCAGCTGTAAGCGGAACATTTTTCCTCCAGAAAAAGGGTAAATGCACATAGTGTTACATAGTATTTAGTAATATATAATTACACAATATGCCTAATATTCAATTTAAATTATTTGCACTAGACTATTGCCCGTAGGCGTAGTATTGGGCTATTGGCATCGTGTCACAGTTGCCATAAGTCGTAACTTCAGTCTTTAGTCAGTTTTACACCACGTTGAAACATATACCACATTTAACAAGTCATTTGTGAATATTAGTATCGTGACTGTTTCGAGAATAGCACTTTTAAGCACTCGTAACCTGCGATGCTTGGTACAAAAACAGTGGCGCTAATAAGTTCCAAAGTCCATCGAAAAAACGGGACCGCGCCGCAGGTTGAAACACACGAGTTGGCGTGTGCTATAAATAGCCCCATCCACAATTAAATTGTCATTAAGCGCCAGCGGTCTAGAGGGTGTGTAGTAATGAATATGCAGCTCTTTGACTGCAAATCTGACGATTGTGCTGGCGGTTATATTTACTATAACATATCCAGAAGGCATAATATGCCCTATATTGTAGCGTCTCTGTTAACTGGGAAAAAACACAGGAAATAAAGATTTTGCATAATATATTAATTATGTATTTATGCCGATTATGGTGCAGAAACATAAAAAAATTGCATGCCATTGTTTGGCATAGACAATATATGGCCTTTTATTACAGGCTAACCAGGGGCAGGAGCCGGTGAGTCATGGACTATCTTAATTTGATTGGCTTCCCAATCCCAACCTTTAAGTAACTGTCCGTGATATATTATGTCAAACAAGCTTATTCATCGTCAAATTTAATTTCCCATTTGACTTGATTTGTATGTTTCGTGTTTTTCATCTGAAACTTGAAAGGACTGATTCTGTGACATCCACTGGCAATATGTCTGGCTGTCACTGTCATGTTATATTTTATGTAAACTAATTTAGCCCATTTTAAGCTTGAGAAATATTGTAACGCAATTTCGTAATTATAGCAACCAAACTAGTTTAATTTTTAATTACAAATGCAGTTATTTTTAAGTTTTAAAAGGGCATGCTGCAAGCCCGCACGTATAATGTGCTTACATACACACAATTGTTTACGTTAACCTTGGATGTGCTAAGATAGTTAAATTTGAAGTTTATCTAACCATGGGTAGATTATTTGCAAAAAGACTGCGTCAGTCCGTGAGAGGTATGCTGAGTTAGATGTGATGTTGCAAAACATATCCAGACAGTTAATTATTTGTTGTTGTTAGGAAATACAAATTTAGGAGGAACCTTTCTAACCGGATTTTGAAAAGGGGATACAATTTTGCAATGCAAGCATTATAATTCGACCAGTTCGATGGAAAACCTAATAAGTATATATGTTTTCCTTACTATCACAACAGACCTCTACAAACAAAAAAGAAACAGAAAGTGTTGCTGCACACATAGTTTTATAAGTGACAGAAGAAATGTGGATAGTCTGTTACATCATCCTAAATATTAAAAACCAGGCAATAACATATGTTCTATTTATCACTATCTACTACAGCATAAAATGCTCAATGTTACATTACACCACTACAACGGGGGAATGTTGGGAAAGAAAATGTTCACTTTAAATTGCAACAGAAGCAGTTGCTGCAGCAAGAATTAAAAAAATAAAGGATGAAAGAATGTTTGCTGTGGGTCGTATCATGGTGTTGTGCTATATCCTGTAAGATTCATTTCACACGCGGCGGAACACTGTAAAGTTCTGTTTATTTTTTACCAAAACCTTTCACTTGACTTGTATAGAGCAGTCGGACGCGCATAAAGTCCCACTTGTCTACGGGACATAGCGCCTCGAAACATCGGGTAAACGGCGTGAGTAACAGTGATTCAACTTAATACGCTAAATGTTTATGGCACTAGATTTTATATTACTATTGTTTCAGATCATGCAGAGGTCACTATTTACCTTATAGTGTGACCAACTGGGCCAAACTATTCACCATATCTCATCTACTTGCTATTGGTCGTGATTTTAGCGTCACGTCAGAACTGCCCACCGTGATATTAGTAGATATAGTGGGGGCCATATTACCTCCATGGGCTTTATGCCAAGCATATCCTACGTAATTAAAACAGAAACAAGGTTCAATATTCGACACCTAGAGATGCAGAGCTACACAATGAGGCATAACATGCCATATGGTCAAGCAGTTTAATGTTCGCGCCCGCACAGTCCATGAACAATATTAGGGGAGTGGCAGATCTCTCTAACAGATCGATTTTTACACCACCCCCACACACACTTAAATTTTACATAATTAGAAAGCCCTGCATCTCCCCGTTACGATTATTCCTGTCGTAGAGTTGCGAACTGGTGTAGTTTGCATTAATCCAAGGTCACCATCAATCAATCGATTTTATAAATTGGGCACTTCTGAAAACTTCTTGAACTTCTGCTATTTTATCCTTAATATCAATTTATGTTAACAAATGCAGAATGCTAATGCCTATCTGTGCACAATATGTGTATGTGCCAGGGGTTGAGTAGTGACTAGTAATATAGGTTTTTGTATAAAAGTACAACATTAATGTGTGTTGAACCCATAAAAACGATTACTTAATAAACATGTTGCTATGTTCCATTCCCAAGGCAATCTAGATCCCAAAAATAAATGTATGGCTAGAAGAATGAGTGGGCGTAGTGAAGTAAGAATTATACAAATGTCGGTTTTATATAAAGGTGGAAGGGATTTCAGAATGTATGGTCATGGTTTCATTTATATGGATTTTTCTTATTTATGTTACAGAGCAACTAAGAAATTAGATCAACCGTAACATATTACTATATAGTTTCATATTTATTCTCTAACCTCTCTGCTGTGAACGTTCACATGTTATTTACACAAAAACAATTCAACTCCCTTGGAAGAAAGATTCAAATTTATTGAAACATAATTGTCAAAACATTTCATAAATGGCAAACATTACTTTGTTGATACAGTTCATTAAACGCGTACAACAGTGCAACACTGGAATATGGGCCTTACTTACCCCTTGACTTCTTAATATCATTACTGCAGTCCTCAACATATTCTAAATTCTAAGCTGACCTCAACACACACACACACACACACACACACACACACACACACACACACACAAACATACACACACACACACACACACACACACAAACACACACCACACACACACCACACACACACACACACACACACACACACACACACACTCACACACACATACTCACAAACACACACACACACACACACACACACACACACACACACACACACACACACACACACACACACACACACACACACACACAGCGTTCGGCGTGTTTATAAACACGTTCCGGTTGCCCGATGATATTCCCTGGGACAGCACTTCGAGGCGTGAATAGATGCGGCAAGATACAAGTTGCTGCGCTGATCGAAGCGACATCGGTCGCTGACACTCCCGTACATGTTGCGAAATTTTGTACCGGGCGACGTTCGTGGGACGTGGCAGCGACTGGCTGTCCGCGCGGACGTGAACCAGCACCGTGACATTTAAGGTGGGTAAAAGCGGAGCAGAATTATATACTCTTTAAGGTGTTAATTTACCCATGCAGGATTTGTTATCTTCCTTATCATGACTTTCTAATAGCCAAGGATGCACAAGGCATCTGTATTGTGTTACTGGGCCTCTCTAAGGGCTGCTTAATTGGGGGACCAGTAATTACTGGGTTCGCGCTAGGCTTTCGCCATACACTAATTTTTTTACAGATTGGCGAAACGAAAAATGCATGTTATCGGCAATTTGGCGAAAGATGAAATGCGGAACGGACGAATCTGTAATTTCATTCGAATCGAATATCCTAGAAATTTCGAAAAAGAATCGAATCGAATATGAATATTCAGTGGCTTCAAATATGATTAGAATACTGAAGACTGAACGGTATTGGGATGTCTTGCCGGGACACGGCGTCATCCCGTGGCCGTGGCTACAACGCATCGATCTTTTGGTTTTCTGACCTAACCATGAAAACAACGTCTTATTTATAGCCGCCAAGCATATCCTCACATATCCTATGTACATATACACATACTAGTTTACAAATAAAATAATTTTCATTCCTGTGAAGAATAAAATTAAGAAAACAGACTCGCGCCAAACTCGTACGCGATCTACATCGGTAAATTATCGCAGGCGACGTTAAATAAACGACCTTCACACATTTCGGTTTTATGCTGACCCTAAAGTAACCGTAGCCATAATTAAGCCTAAGTTAATTTTTATTAATCCTAAATTTACCCGAAACTTTTATTTTAACCACAACTGCCGGATAGTGAAATATCACTTTTAAGCAGTATAACAGTAACACTTGAAGACTTGAAGGAAGACTTGGAAATTTTATATAATTATGTACATACTATTTTATGTAAATTGTTTATTTTATGTAAATACATGTATCATTGTGTTACACACTGCGTTAACCTCTCTGCAGTATATTTCATCCTGAGACAGCAACATATCAATGTCACAAGGTTCCCATATTATCACAAGGTTCCCATATGTCACAAGTTTCCCATATGTCACAAGATTCCCATATTGTAACAAGGTTCCCATATCGTCACAAGGTTCCCATATGTCACAAGGTTCCCATATGTCACAAGGTTCTCATATTGTCACAAGGTTCCCATTTTGTCACAAGGTTCCCATATCGTCACAAGATTTTCATATCATCACAAGATTCCCAAATTGTAACAAGGTTCAGGTATTGTCACAAGGTTCCCGTATTCCTTTTCGTAAATGTTCTGAAAAAGGCTGATTAGTGAGACCTCATGAGATCATACCATTGTAAACACAATCTACCTGTAGACAGACCAGCTAATGACTAGACCACCCTGCTGAGTGTAACTAGACCACCCTGCTGAGTGTGTCTAGATCACCCTGCTGAGTGTAACTAGACCACCCTGCTGAGTGTGTCTAGACCACCCTGCTGAGTGTGTCTAGACCACCCTGCGGAGTGCGTCTAGACCACCCTGCTGAGTGCGTCTAGACCACCCTGCTGAGTGTGTCTAGACCACCCTGCTGAGTGTGTCTAGACCACCCTGCTGAGTGCGTCTAGACCACCCTGCTGAGTGTGTCTAGACCACCCTGCTGAGTGCGTCTAGACCACCCTACTGAGTGCGTCTAGACCGCCCTGTTGAGTGTGACTAGACCACCCTGCTGAGTGTGTCTAGTCCACCCTGCTGAGTGCAGAACTTACCTGTTCTTACCTGCGTTCTTTCCTTCAGGGGGCCCCTCCCTACCTGGACCAGCCCAGCCATCCGCCCCCGCCCAGTTCTACCTCCGGGAGACCAGTGCCTAGTTTCTATGGGACTGGGGGTCAGGTAGTCGCCCCTCCCCCGGCTGACCAGCACTACGGGTTGGACATGACTGATGCCGGTCAACTCGGGTTTGACCAGCCAGGACTTATGGCCGGCCCCGGGTATGACCAAACCATGCCTCAAGTCACAACAGCTGGGGCCCAATATGGACTCTTGCCTAATGGAGGTAGGGGGTATTTCTTGATACTGCTTTATAAATATATAAATTTGTATACATTTTGCGTACACCTGTAGTTTAAAAAAATACTGCAGTTTTATGTTTTAGTGTCTATGACGATTTTAATGATCTTAATCTATTAGTATTTGTGATTTGTTTTTTTAATGATTAAACCTGCGAAGCGCCTTTGAGTAATTTTGGCTGAAAATGGCCCTATAAAGATGTTCATATTATTGTCATTATCATATTTTTATGATATAATTGGATTTCAAAAAGTTGACGTTATGTTGAAATTACAGGTGGGTGCAGTAGGTTGCCTGAAGGTTTTGGTAATTGTGAGAATGGAATGTACGACAGTTGTAGCTTTGTAAAAGAGGACCTGCAAAGTAACTTTGACTGAGAGGTGCAGGGCATGTAGTTTTTAGCACAGCTGCACAGGCATGGTATATTTGCTGTTAAAACCTGGCTCTCAACATTGGGGACTGCGTATCCATCGTGAATCTGATAATCATGTTAATGTCAGTCCTGTCTCAATTTGGGACATAAAAGAACCACTGAGGACGACAAGTACCCTAGCAGTGACCACCCTCAGTGCCAACATAGAAAGGTCGGCTTGGTGTTAATGTTGTGAAAAAGACTGAATAGTTCAATGATACTTCATAGGATCATAACATTGTAACAACAACATATAATAATAATATTATTTATTATTTACAAAGCGCAGTATCCAAATATGCTCAAAGCGCTGTACAATAAAATATAAAGCTATTTATTTTGTGTTAAAACTAATATTAATAATAATAAATACAACTGTAAAATTAACTTTCAGATAAACAAAAATGTAGAAACGTTAAATTATTCATATTAAAACTGTTAATTAAATATTATATAGAAATAACGACGTAGAATAAAATAAATAAATAAATAAATACATCAAACTAATATATAGATATATGCCGAAGGGAGGAGACAACGAGAACTTACGTGTTCTTTTCTCGCGCTGTTTGCAGCTCAGAGCACCACTGCGCCACCTGGTGGTGATTTATTCCAACCGAATCAACAACAATACCAGCTGAATCAACAACAATTCCCACAGAATCGACAACAATTCCCACAGAATCAACAACCTGTGTTCGTTCAGGCGCCTGGTGGATTCATGATTCCCACAGCCCAGGGAGCGCAGCAGGGGGCTGGTCCCCAGGGGGCTGGGGTGACATTCGTGCCCCGGCCACTCCTTGGGGCCAGTACCTGGTGTCCACCCCCACGACCACCACCCCCATCGCGGGGCCAGGACAGGTGTTCCTGCAGGCGACACCAGATGGCAGGACCACTCACCCGGTGATGTTCAGCACTCCGATCAGTCCCGCGGCAGGTAAGTGTCATTGCCAACCTCGATATACACCGAGTCGTATTCTGTGCTTTTTTTGGACTTGTTTTAATCAGTGTATATGTTATAGATTTATATATATACATATATGTATATATATATATATATATATATATATATATGTATATATATATATATATATATATATATATATATATATATATATATATATATATATATATATATATATATATTTCTTTCTGACTGTTCTCGCGGCTTAGTTTAATGTTTGTGTACTTTTATCGATATTTTATTTAACCTATTTATTATACATACATATATATATATATATATTTATTTAGCTTCAATAATTTGTGTTATTATATTTATATTTTTTTTTTTTAATTGTTTATATATGTTACTAGTATATTTATGTTTTTCTTCTGGTGTGTATTTGTATTTTAGGATTTTAATGTATGTAAAGCGCCACGAACAATTTCAAATTGGATGTGGCGCTATATTAAATAAAAATATATTATTAAGCCTCATTGCCAACCTCGATATACACCGAGTCGTAATCTGTCAAACACCTGAGATAAAATCTCAAGTAATAAAAAAATTCTTTTTGCAGTAAATTTCCGCACTTGCGCATTCATATCATCTCAAAACAAAACTGATCTTTGCTTTACATATAGTGAAACCTGCCAATACGAGGATGTGCCAAAAGGATACTTCATAATGTGTCACTGTAATAATGTCCCAGTGATATTGCAGCAGCTGTTTCTGTTGTGAAAACATTCCTTGAATTTAATAATGTTTATTTTGTATAGTGTCATACCCAGAGAAATCATAGCACTTAACATAAGACACATACAGTAAAATAAGACAAATTTAACAAGGAGTTTTCGGATATATGAAAATGCACAGATTTCACCCACTGCGAATTGTGCAGATTCACTCAGCATTCAGTAAAAATATTATCATTATTCAGTTGTTACTCAGCTAAATATTTTTTTGCTCACCGCTATCAGCATTACAAGATACAGTTATAGTGTCAGTGCATGTGTGATTTATACCTTTCAAAAGGGTACTACCAGCGTCAATGAGTGAGGAAGTCACATTGTTGATGACATGTTTTTCTGCAGGAGGATTATGCGAATAAACTACAGGAGACAATTCGCTCTCTCAAGTCTCAGCTGAGCCAATATGGGGTACGTGCCACGCAACTATGTGCTTTCATATTCCAGATACTGTTTATAACATACAATAGTTCGTGCTAAGACTATATCTTAAAGCAAGGGTGCCATCTTTTCTACTCACAATTAGCCGAGCAATAATTGGTAACGAGAAGAAGTTTGCTGCTAGAACGTGGCAAAGTTAAACATCAAAGTGTATTGCAGTTAAATCTGCTCAGCTCGGTGTTATTGCTAATCAATTTTGTTTTGAAATTATATGTTTTATTTACAATTTGAACGTGTTGCAGGCGGAATCTTTCAAATTGCAAACATTGTTCTGAGGTTATAAATTATCCAAACACAAATTGGCAGACAGTAAACCTTCAACACGCATGTTGTAGTCACAAGAACGTAATATTAAATGAATCATCAAGTACAACCTGGAAGCTGGCACCATTGCTTTGATAACATTACTGTATTGTATTTACTATATTTCTGTGTGAAAGTGTCGCTTAACAGTAAGATTGCTTTGTTTAAATGTAATGAAATGTAGTGGAATATATATTAAATATACTAAAATGTTAGTGTTACTGTTCCTTTAGGAGCTGTCTGCATCCGGCAGTGAAGAAAGTCGTCACGTTCTGTTTGTTGACGATATTGAAAGAAGAGCTCTAAAGAAACTGAAAGTGGAACTAAAGGTATGTGACAATGTGAAAGAAATTATGGATTGCCTTTGCTACAGTTACTGACAAATTTAAAACATTTTATTTTATCGATACAATCTATATAGAAATGTTTTCCTTTGCTGAAGACACTAAACATAAAAGTAAAGTAAGAGTTTTAACCTTACTTTAAATGTTTAACTTGGCAATGTAGCAGTTAAGCTAAGTGCTTGCAGACATATTTTTAAAACACCTGAGATAAAACTCAAGTAATAAAAAAGGACTTTTTGCAGTAAATTTCCGCACTTTTGTGCATTCGTGTGATGTCAAAACTGATCTTTGCATTACATATAGTGAAACCTGTCAACACCAGGATGTGCCAAAAGGATACTTCATAATGTGTCACAGTAATAATGTCCCAGGGATATCGCAGCAGCAATATCACTGTTTTGAAAACGTTCGTTGAATGTGAGTTCTATAATAATAATAATAATAATGTTTATTTTGCATAGTGCCATATCCAGAGAATTCATAGCACTTAACATAGACACATACAGGAAAATAAGATAAATTAAACAATATAAATACATAAATTAATGTTGTTAGTTTAAAAGTAAAAATAATAAATTATAACGTAAAATAGAGATATAAAAGAAGTTCAATTAATTAATTGCGACAAAAAAAAGAATAAATTACAGCAAACTGCTCTAAGTCACCCTCCAGTGAAACCGGTGACTGTTCTCTGGGTCTCTAAGTCACCCTCCAGTGAGACCAGTGATTGTTCTCTGGGTCTCTAAGTCACCCTCCAGTGAGACCAGTGATTGCTCTCTGGGTCTCTAAGTCACCCTCCAGTGAGACCAGTGACTGTTCTCTGGGTCTCTAAGTCACCCTCCAGTGAGACCAGTGATTGCTCTCTGGGTCTCTAAATCACCCTCCAGTGAGACCAGTGACTGTTCTCTGGGTCTCCAAGTCACCCTCCAGTGAGACTGGTGACTGTTCTCTGGGTCTCTAAGTCACCCTCCAGTGAGACCAATGACTCTTCTCTGGGTCTCTAAGTCACCCTCCAGAGAGACCAGTGATTGCTCTCTGGGTCTCTAAGTCACCCTCCAGTGAGACCTGTGACTGTTCTCTGGGTCACTAAGTCACCCTCCAGTGAGACCGGTGACTGTTCTCTGGGTCTCTAAGTCACCCTCCAGTGAGACCAGTGACTGTTCTCTGGGTCTCTAAGTCACCCTCCAGTGAGACCAGTGACTGTTCTCTGGGTCTCTAAGTCACCCTCCAGTGAGACCATGGACCGTGTGTTGTAGGACCGCCGGGCTGAGTTGGAAGTCCTTGACCTGGCTGTGGGACGGCAGAAGTCTCAGCTCCACCACATGAGGGAGGGGGAGAGGGACTTACTGGGGAAGAGGGAGGACGCAGCCAGGGAACTCAAGGAGCTGAGGAGGAGCAACACGAAGACACGGCCACAGAGAAGGAGGTGGGTTGGAGAGGGAGGTGGGAGATAAGGAGAGGGAGGTGGGAGGGAAGGAGAGGGAGGTGGGAAGGAAGGAGAGGAAGGTGGGAGGGAAGGAGAGGAAGGTGGGAGGGAAAGGAGAGGAAGGTGGGAGGGAAGGAGAGGAAGGTGGGAGGGAAGGAGAGGGAAGGAGAGGGAGGTGGGAGGGAAGGAGAGGGAGGTGGGAGGGAAGGAGAGGGAGGTGGGAGGGAAGGAGAGGGAGGTGGGAGGGAAGGAGAGGGAGGTGGGAGGGAAGGAGAGGGAGGTGGGAGGGAGAGGGAGGTGGGAGGGAAGGAGAGGGAGGTGGGAGGGAAGGAGAGGGAGGTGGGATGGATGGAGAGGGAGGTGGGAGAGAAGGAGAGGGAGGTGGGAGGGAAGGAGAGGGAGGTGGGATGGAGAGGGAGGTGGGAGGGAAGGAGAGGGAGGTGGGAGGGAAGGAGAGGGAGGTGGGAGGAATGGACAGGGAGGTGGGAGGGAAGGAGAGGGAGGTGGGATGGACGGAGAGGGAGGTGGGAGGGAAGGAGAGGGAAAGAGAGGGAAGGAGAGGGAGGTGGGAGATATTATAGAAAAACATGGGAATGTAACTGTAAAGGTCAAGTCAAGGTCACAAACTAATTCACATATCAAAGGGTTTATCAAGATTCATGGTGAATTTATGAATTAATTATGCAATAAATTCCAGTATGAAGGTCAGATGTGAAATATAGGTCAAATAATTAGGTCAAGTTCTAATAACCGTTTAGAGTGTCCATAAAGTTGCTATATTCACAGTTTTGATATTTAAATGTTAGCAAGGCTCATTACCTAAACAATTTTACCAACATTATACCATTATACCATTAGTCTATCTGTAGAACACTTTTTGAAATGGTGAACATTTTTACATTAACCAGTGAATTATCGAGGGTGTGCCAAAGTTTAACCCCAGTAACAGAAAAACACATATTTTAAAAGTTAATACGTACATAGATTTGCTTGAAGTTACATTTATGCCTGGATGAATATCGTGATTCCTGTATTCTGAATAATTTGTGTACATTCATTGGTAATTTATATAACAATATGCCTTAAACATAATTATAGCAGTTTTTAGTTTGACAAGATCTGGTATTTTAAGAATATGTACATTGTGAAAGAGTAAGTTTGTGCGATTAAGTCTTTTGGCACCACAAATTAATCTTATAACCCTTTTCTGTAATAAAACTAAACAATGAATAATTAACACCATACTGTGGGTCAAATCTAGGTCAGATATAATATCTAGGTCAAATTTGAAGGTCAAATCAAGGTCACAACACATTATATTTCCCAAAGGGTTGACCCATTTTTAGTTTCACATGCGTAAGTTAAATGGTTCCAATGTTATTACTGGTTTCCAACCTATTTTATGCAGTCATTATGCAACCTGTGCACAAGAAATGGCCCAAAATACAATAGAAAACAAATGCAGCAATTTTAAGATTTAAAATGTTTATTTCTCCCTAAATACTGAAGATTTCAAAAAAGTGTTATTAACTACACATTATTATCTATCACATGGCACCATCTAAATGATGGTATAATATATTCAATTTTTGTATATACCTAACCTATATTATGAATATGATATCCACCGACTTCATACCTCATCGTCCAGAGATTCCGACCCGCTTCAATTTTGCCATTATAACTGCATATTTGTCTATATTGGATACCTCACACAAACTCTAATCCTTAACATGATCAATCAGCATTCCCAGGTATATTTATGTTTCACAAATATTGCATTTTTAGACCCAAATAGTGCTCCGATTTGTGCCAGTCGCAAGCGCAGCGATGCATGTGTCACGGCGCCGTGCACATGGAATGAGCGATAAACAGTTTGTTTATGCCGACTGCGCTGTCTTTTCGACTTCAAAAGTATGCTAAGACGCGCTGTTTATAAAACATAAATATGCGCAAGATGATATTAAATGATTGAATTAACAAGATCAATTATCAAATGTTGACAAAGTCAAAGATACAGTTACAATGGCCAAATTGAGGTGGGTCCGAATTCTGCATAAGACAAGTGCCGGCTAGTATGATATCCAGCGAATTCAGACAGGCACAATTTCATAAAATGCCCATTTCACGTCAAGCTCAAACTAATAAATATCTCTTCGAATTAATCAAGTCAGTTTTAATTAATTAAAATATCAGGATATCGATGTCTATACTTACATAATACATGTCATGATTATCAGACGACGACGACGACGCTGGCAGAACCGCTAAGCCTATGGTATAATCCTTTATTTTCGACATCTTACGTCACCTGGCGCCTAGAAAACTTGCAAGGTTTACGTAACCATTGTGCCCGTTCTTTATAACTTGTGTCTGCCACATTCCACAACGAATCTTTCACGAGAAAGCGCAACAAATAATTGAGTCGAGAGTTTTGCGAAAACCATCGTTGGCCATTTACAACCTTGACCTTAAAATCTTGCTCTTCGCTGATTGGTTTGCAAAACATACATCCAGCGTTTTTTTTTGTGTCGCCGTAAGCTTGTAACTTTGCGTGAACATTTTGAACGGTTACGTTAGGGCGACACTATTTAGGCGACACCAAAAGTATATCTTTTAATTTTAACTATTGCTTACAAAAATGTTCGGCACTGTATTATAGTAGATGGTTTATGCATACTAGACTAATTTTTATGTAATTGTTATGCTTAGTAGAATATATACAAACTGTCGCCCAACCCTTGCGATTTACAATGTGTCGCCTAACCCTTGGATTTATCCATATATATATATATATATATATATATATATATATATATATATATATATATATATATATATATATATATATATATATATATATATATATATAAATATATAATACTATAGTGTCGCACATGTTATCTGTACTTGGCTTAACATTTGGCAGTAGGTTTGTTTTACAATTACATTTACATGCATTACATTGTAGCTATTCTTGAAACATTCATCTTTATCTAAAACAACTTGGTATAACCAAAATACATGCATGTGGGTTTGCAATGCGTAAACACAGTAAGATGTATTTTGCAAAAGGAATTAAACAGATGTAAGTAATATGTGTTTAACATGTTCTTATTACTTAAGCCTACCCATAAACATTCGCTACACTTCACTTCTAACGTCGTTAGTATGTGAGTGGTCTTAACAATCTGCAAGCCCAAGTAGCGCCCTGTAGCACCGTTGTCGCACGTTTCATCCACCCTGGGTTGTGGCTGTATTCCACGGAGCACGGCGCATTGCTTGTGGAAGCTGATAAGATTGGTCTTGTGACTCTTGTCTTCCGCCGGCCAAGTGGTCCTCAGTGCCACTCGCAAGTCACGAAGTCGGTCGGAGCAACCCGGGGACAATTGTCGGAAGAGATGGTAATATTTAGCTAAATTGTAGCTACACAAAACCACAACGTGTTCAACAATTCTTATCACGCGTTGTGACTATGTTTTATTCACTCTGCGCCGCTTTTAAACCTTCTGCATTGGCTTCCTGTCCGATGTCGTACCATGTGTAAGATATGTACCAGTAGTTACCAGACACTTTCCTGTAAGCTGCCATCGTACTTTCATTATCTGCTTACTCTTGTAAGTAAACCTGTTCAGCTTCAGTCATCTAGTTCTGATTTACTTTGTGTCCTGAAAGTCAGTACTAATATTGGGACTAGGGCTTTTGCTGTGCTGACTACTCTTTGGAATATGCTTCCTTGTAATGTTAAATCAGTTAAACGTATTGCTAGATTCGAACATTCCTTAACAACATTGCCTATCCATCATAGCTTCCTGGCGTATCAATCAATCTGATGATTAATTTATTGATAAACCCGTTTGTATTGATGCCGCACTGAGCATGGTTTCTAAGGATAGGGGCAATATAAGCTACCTATTTACTTGTTTGTATGTTATGCTGTTGTTGCAGTTTGCATAAAAACAGTTTTACAATGATAATGTGTATTGCTACAATATGAAGTTTATTGCCGAGGAAGATTATCAATGGAGATAGCGTCTGTTGCAATGTGTATTGGAAGAGAACAGATATAAGAAAGAAAACATCGTAGAATTATACATGTGTGGTTGAAAGTGTAAGTACTTGCAGATAAGTTTCTTTTCTTATACTGACCCCACGGTTTAACGGCAGCATGATGGTGGCGCCACATGAGGGAGTTCACTGTGGCAATAATGATACGACGAGTAAAGCGCGTTATACACTTAAGCATTTTGATCGATTTCGGAAATTAATTATTAATTTGTGATTACGTAACAAGTGCCTACGCGTAGTACATGTGTAGTAGATACACCGTGCGAAATGTGGTCACCGTATGTGACCATTTTGATGGGTTTTTTTCGAGGTGTCGGCATAGATATAAATAGAATACGCCCGTAGAACAAGATCGCGCGGCCGCTATCAGTTGACACATGATACTCTGAAGGCAACTTGGGCTGCTGACAGCCAGGTTACTGCACGGCAGAAAGGCCACTGCAGTGCCTATATATACATAGGACAGCACCAAGTTTTCTACATAATGATCACGTTATTTATTTACTGACATCAGTTAGCCTGTGTTGTTTGATTGTGTACAATGTGTTCAGACAGTTGACGCTCTGATATGCCAGTATGAAATAAATCAACAGGCTTATACTTAGAAGACAGTGTCTCGCTGTGTGAAAGGTGAGTGCAGCTTAGTGCTATTTAATTTGTTGTTCTACCAGATCCACAATTGTTGTGGTGTTTAAAAAAAAGTCGTTTAAAAATCAACCAACTGAAGTTCGTCCTCCAAAGACATTGGAGAGTACACCCACACCTATATAATTAATTAAAATTTTACAGATTAAAAAACAGACCATGCAATGTGGATGAGAGAATAGGGAAAACAACAACAAAACAGAGCTGCCAACATTACTAACAACAACAGTAGTAGAAAAGGTAGAAAAGTTGTAATATTAAGATAGTGTCAATAGTAATAACAATAAATAAATCAAATTAGACAAACTACAACAAAACAGCAGGGATGTCGTGGTAACAGGTTTCCTTAAAATGACCACAGTTTCCCTTTCATGTCCCCCTAAACAGAATTAGCTTGGTCATTTCATGACGGGATGATGGCATATTCCCATGTGCGATAATCTGAGTGTGTTTTTTGGCATATGTCTTTGTCCGCACTGTCAGGTATGCCCTGATGATCCGTATTGTCAGGGCAGATAGATGATCGATTTCCATCCCAATGACATGGTCACTGAAGTGGTCATCAGCATCAACTTGTGTGAAGACATTTCGACCTGCTTCATAACAGCCTTTTCCACCTTCAGATTAAGATTCCGCTCGAATGTGATGTGGCCAACGTTCTCAAGGACACGTCTCCTGAAAAATGGTTTTGTTTAATTTAGGCTTTCAAAAGAAAAAAAATACTGAGCTTGCACCTCACAGTCAGATCATTAATGATTCCCCTACAAGTTCTGCGATATAGTGTGTTCTGTTTATAATATATAGTTTTTCACAGATTTATCAAAAGGCCTACATTGTCATTCTGTGTGCGCATGTGCATGTGCATGTGTGTATTGGTTATAATAAACATTATATATATATATATATATATATATATATATATATATATATATATATATATATATATATATATATATATATATATATATATATATATATATATATATAAATGGAATTAGCAGGCTGGTGATGGCCAGTTTTACTGCTCGGTACCCACTGACAGGTGTTAATCTGTGTTAATATTAGTAAGACCTGAGTGAAATAAAATTAGCATGGTTGATTCTTAGCAAAAACGTTTCATTTCTTGATAACCATGGCTAATGTATTTATCATAACATGTATTACAAGGTATTGGCTCTAATCTATCAATACCTATTTAATAAAACAATTACAAACATTCTTGAGAGGTTCTAATAGAGGTTTCACTAAATGGCTGAGGGTGTCTAGTTATTGTAATCTATATTACTGAGTAATGGGAACGTTTGGTAGGACACCCAAATACCCAGTCTTGTAAGCTGTTAACCACCAGAGTCTAAAGCAATTGAAGATCCTTTTTGGCTCGGGATGCCCGTTCCTTCCTTTCAGCAAATATTGTATACCTGTGTGTATATATATATATATATATATATATATATATATATATATATATATATATATATATATATATATATATATATATATATATATATTATATTCAATTTTCAACATGTGGAAATTAGAAATTACCTGAAGATGACTTCGGTTGTCTTGATGATCTTGAGAACAGGCGCCGATGGGAATGTCAGTCCACCGTCTTGTTTTCTGACCATACTTGCTAGTTCACAATGACTGTTGTAGCCACCATGTCCCGAAATGGATTAACGTTGTTCACATCAGTGTCAACCACCGAACTGGCTAGAGACAGAGTAGCCATCTGGGATATTGACCTCAGGTTAAGCTCATTTCCAGCTCACAACCCTTCCCCTAATGACTATATCAGCTGGAGGCTACAACCCATCCCACTGGATCATTATTCACATAGCCAAGGAACCACAGTGATCAATATTTTTTATCCCTACCCCAAATTTATATATCTGACCCCAACACAGTGAACCAACTCAAAACATTCAACAGACTTTTTTACATTTATTGTGTTGCTCAACAGTTCTATTCTGTATCCTGCCAGTGAGTACGGCACTTTCTGCCGTGCAAGTGAATAGCAGCCACACCGGCTTCAGTGCAGCGGGCCAGCTTATCACTTTAGTCTATAGGGGAATGATTAATGATCTAACTCTGTGGGTGTCAGCCTAAACGTACACTTTGTCAAAGTTAGGTATATCAACATCCGCTAGATGGCAGCATCGCTCAGTGTCCAGAAATGGCGCAGGTTTTTTGCCGCGCAAGCGACTGGCTGGATCACATGGTCGCGGAAAACGGCGTGTTTCTCGCTATGCATACTAATTATGGTTACTGTTGACAATGATATCGACCAATGAATGCCTTCGGAAGATGATCGGTGGGGAAAATCTGTTACATTTTGCATTCGGCTGTGGATGATTGAGGTTGGTGAACTGTGCGTTGCGTTTATTTATGAAAATGCTAATATAGATTAGCGTGTAACCTAAACTATAATAGACAATACATTTATGAACAACTACATGTATTGCTCATTTCATAGCTTATTCATAGTTAGATATTACAACAATCCAGCAGCACTCAAAGAAATTTTGTTTTACCCCTTTTTTCCTTGGCGTAATTTTGGTGTCAGACGTACACGAGATACATACCCAACCTTACCTTAGTTAATAGTCAATTAAAATATACCTACAATTTTTATATTATAAAAATAAACTAAGCAATAGTAAGCAGACATGGGGTCAAATACATTTGTATTTGAAAGTATTTAAATACTTTTTAAAAGCAATAATTGTATTTGATGTTTAGAAATTAAAAGTATTGATTAAAATGATTGAATTAACCAAATAAAATATCAAATGTTGGCAACTTTTGTTTGCTCAGAGCCAGAGGATGGATTAGCACCTGACAGTGACCATGGGTAAATATCCCCTTTATTCTTTTGTCAGGCTCAAGCTATTCTGGTTTCCTGGCTGACTTTGAAGTCAGTTGTCACTGTGAAGTAGTTAGCAATTACAATACTCTCTAGCACTGGTCTGCCTTTCACCATATGAACAAAACACCAATTATGCCTATAACCTAGATGTCTCAATATATGAGTTGCTTTTCTTTTACCTGCATAATAGTAATACATCCTAAACAACTAAAAGTATTAGAAAACTAAGTGAGCAAGTTTTTGAAATACTTTCCAATATATTTGTATTTAAATAAATTTGTATTTAAAGATATTTGTATTTGAATCCCTCAATAATATTTGTATTTAAATGCATTTCAATGTTTTTCACCCCATGTCTGATAGTAAGCAAACTAAGCATGTGTAATTGTTTAGGTATGGTATTATAATGTCTGAAGATGATTAATCTTACTTTACTGTAATCATATTAGTGTCATAGAAGATATAGTAAGCTATCGTTTGGTGGATACAATCTTGAATTATTTCTGTTACCATTGTTCTCTCTTTAGTTTCATAATTACTGATTATATTATATATAGTAAAATTTAGTGAAGGCGATACCTCAAACTAAGGAATATTATCTTAATACTTTCATTTGATACCCTACTTGCTCTAATTGAAGCAGTTTCCAAAAAATTAAATGTTAGAGTTTACCAAATGTTTGCATGGAACTGCTCAGTAACTAAATTTGAGTTAGGGTTAACTCTGGGGACCTAGTACTTAGTATTATTATGAATAATTTTATCTTAATATTACAGGTGTCGGGGGCTGGGCTGTAGATTGTCTAACCAGACATGTTACACTGGATCAACACTGAGTGGGAGTTGCAGAGCAGAGTGCTGTGCACCAACAAGTTTGACGCGACGAAAAAGAGGACGGTGGACAACGTGCGAAGTGCTATAGTTGCTGCCCTGGAGACATTGGCAATCAAAGAGGCCACTGCTGGCAGCGTTGTGTTTACAACAGGTACTGTAGAGGCAAACAAATGTCATGAATATTCGTCCGTCCGACCGTCCGACAGACACACAGAGAGCCAGACAGACAGACAAACAGAGAGCCAGACAGAGAGCCAGACAGACAGAGAGCCAGACAGACAGAGAGCCAGACAGACAGAGAGCCAGACAGAGAGCCAGACAAACAGAGAGCCAGACAGAGAGCCAGACAGACAGAGAGCCAGACAGACAGAGAGCCAGACAGAGAGCCAGACAGAGAGCCAGACAGAGACTATGACAACTACAGAGATGTCAGTGTCATTATACATTGGATAACAAAATGATGTTATGCTAGTGACAGTCTTGCTAGAGGTGTCATTACATGTATGAAAACATAATGATATGTTTTCATAGATCCACTGGCTGAGAGACTCGTCAGGGTGATGTCAGTATAATTCTCTTGTCAGGTCGTTTTTTTAAACATATATACAAATTAATCGCAAAATGTTTTGATGTAATTTGTTCTACTGTGCAAGGAAACAAAGTTTTGTACTTTCCACGTTAAAAGGAAGGGTCATATCATAGTTCTTGAAACCAAGTAATTGTAGCAGGTAGCAGAGATGGGAATGCTGGATTCCAGCTTTCCACACACATCCATTCACCATTCTTCAAGTCTTGTATTTTAATGTGTTTCAGATCATGGATCAAACATGATATCCGCGCTTCGCGATGAAGAACGCCTCGACTGCATAGCACATGTTCTGAACACTGTTCTACGAAACACGTTCGATGAGAAGGAATGTTAGAAATAATTGCACTTCTGAATGCAGTCAAAGGAGCAGTGAGATATTTCGAGAACACAGGCCTGTCCAGTCTACTGCCCAAGGGACTGACACAATGTTGCAAAACAAGGTAAATTTACTAAATTATTGTTAGGTCAATAAATGCCAGACCACGAAACCATCAGGTGGTATATTTCCCAGTCAAAAATACTGTGGAGTGACCCTGATAAGCAAACAATGATTGGAGTCCAGCAATTCAGGCCATAAATCTGTTTGTTTCATCAAGCCACAAGGGTGTCTAATGTGTAGTATATAAAGCAGTGAATCATCCAGCTAGCTCCCCCCCCCCCCTCCACAGCATCCACCTACCACTTCCTCTGTCTCACTGCATTTCTTTCTGATGCAGTTTGGATCCTTGCCATTTTGAATAAGGTGATGCAGAAAGACCATCTCACCTACACAGCAGTGAAGCCACACGTCGACACGACCATCCTAGCCCTGACTTCTCTCCTGACCACAGACGGCCCCATCTGACAACTATGATAACCTGCCAACTGTTGCAGAGGGCAAGTTCGAGTAACCGAGGGGCACACAATGAAAGACACGCTCAAGGATCGAGACAGGACACACGAGGCTACCCGCCAGTTCGTCGAAGAGGTTGTCGCCTGTCTGGAAACATCGTTCCCAGATGCTGGCTGTCTGCGCGCCCTCACCCTGTTCGACCCATCCCACGTCAGTCGGGATACATCACAGGACCTTGTCAGGTATAGTGCCCTTTGTATGATTGATCATACGTAGAAAGAACCAATGCATTGGTGGCAGATACAAGGAGAAGTTGGACAGTCTCTCTCACAGCAGCAGTATGAAGATTGCAGCTGTTTAATGTTTATTTAGTATTGTATATAGTTGAGTCATGCTATTGCTGAATTACTTACTTACTTATGCCTTTTCGCTCACTGGCAGCATAGGCCATTGACCAAGGAACGCCACAGTTTTCTGTCCGTGGCCATCCTCTCCATTTCTCTCCTGGTGTACCCCATCTCCTTTGCTTCTTTTTCTGTGTCTCTTTGCCAAGTGTTTCATGGCCTACCTCTTCTCCTCTTCCCTGGGGGGTTCCATGTGATGGTTTGACGGGTAATTGTTTCTGGTGGTTTCCTGAGTGTATGTCCTATCAACCTCCATTTTCTGTTCTTTATTTCATGTTCTATGGGTAGTTGTTTGGTCATTTTGCAGAGTGTAGTGTTGGGTAGCTTGTCTGTCCACTTGAGGTGTAGGATTCTATGCCGGCATTTGTTGATGAAGGTCTGTATTCTTGTTAGTGTCTTCTATACACTTCGCCATGTCTCTGATCCACAGAGTAAAACTATATGGGGAAGAGAAGCTGACAACCCTGCTGAAACCTTCGCCAACGCAGATGACTACACAGATGCCAAGTTAGAATGGATCGTCATACGTGGGCTTCTGTTCCATGCAGCCGGAAACTCGCAGGAGGCATTTTATGCCCAGGTGATATTTCCAGCCCATGAGTCTTTCCCAATCCTTGGGAAGATTGCAACTGTAGGCCTGACAGTCCCTGTGACGTGTGTCAACTGTAGATGTGACAGTCCCTGTGACGTGTGTCAACTGTAGGTGTGACAGTCCCTGTGACGTGTGTCAACTGTAGACGTGACAGTCCCTGTGACGTCTGTCAACTGTAGACGTGACAGTCCCTGTGACGTGTGTCAACTGTAGGTGTGACAGTCCCTGTGACGTCTGTCAACTGTAGGCGTGACAGTCCCTGTGATGTCTGTCAACTGTAGGTGTGACAGTCCCTGTGACGTCTGTCAACTGTAGGTGTGACAGTCCCTGTGACGTCTGTCAACTGTAGGCGTGACAGTCCCTGTGACGTTTGTCAACTGTAGGTGAGACATTCCCTGTGACGTGTATCAACTGTATGTGTAACAGTCCGTGTGACGTGTGACAGCTGTTATAGGTGTGACAGTCCCTGTGACGTCTGTCAACTGTAGGTGTGACAGTCCCTGTGACGTGTGTCAACTGTATGTGTGACAGTCCCTGTGACGTGTGTCAACTACAGATGTGACAGTCCCTGTGACGTGTGTCAACTGTAGATGTGACAGTCCCTGTGACGTGTCAACTGTAGGTGTGACAGTCCCTGTGACGTGTGTCAACTGTAGGTGTGACAGTCCCTGTGACGTCTGTCAACTGTAGGTGTGACAGTCCCTTTGACGTGTGTCAACTGTAGGTATGACAGTCCCTGTGACGTCTGTCAACTGTAGGTGTGACAGTCCCTGTGACGTGTGTCAACTGTAGGTGTGACAGTCCCTGTGACGTCTGTCAACTGTAGGTGTGACAGTCCCTGTGACGTGTATCAACTGTAGGTTAGACAGTCCCTGTGACGTCTGTCAACTGTAGGTGTGCTAGTTCCTGTGACATATGTCAACTGTAGGTGTGACAGTCCCTGTGATGTGTGTCAACTGTAGGTATGACAGTCCCCGTGACGTCTGTCAACTGTACGTGTGACAGTCCCTTTGACGTGTGTCAACTGTAGGTATGACAGTCCCTGTGACGTCTGTCAACTGTAGGTGTGACAGTCCCTGTGACGTGTGTCAACTGTAGGTGTGACAGTCCCTGTGACGTCTGTCAACTGTAGGTGTGACAGTCCCTGTGACATGTGTCAACTGTAGGTTAGACAGTCCCTGTGACGTCTGTCAACTGTAGGTGTGCTAGTTCCTGTGACATATGTCAACTGTAGGTGTGACAGTCCCTGTGACGTGTGTCAACTGTAGGTATGACAGTCCCTGTGACGTCTGTCAACTGTAGGTGTGACAGTCCCTGTGACGTGTGTCAACTGTAGGTGTGACAGTCCCTGTGACGTCTGTCAACTGTAGGTATGACAGTCCCTGTGACATGTGTCAACTGTAGGTTAGACAGTCCCTGTGACGTCTGTCAACTGTAGGTGTGCTAGTTCCTGTGACATATGTCAACTGTAGGTGTGACAGTCCCTGTGACGTATGTCAACTGCAGGCGTGACAGTCCCTGTGACGTGTGTCAATTGTAGGTGTGACAGTCCCTGTGATGTGTGTCAACTGTTATAGGTGGGGCAGTCCCTGTGACGTGTGTCAACTGTAGGTGTGACAGTCCCTGTGACGTCTGTTAACTGTAGGTGTGACAGTCCCTGTGACGTATGTCAACTATAGGTGTGACAGTCCCTGTGACGTGTATCAACTGTAGAAGTGACAGTCCCTGTGACGTGTGTCAACTGTAGGTATGACAGTCCCTGTGATGTCTGTCAACTGTAGGTGTGACAGTCCCTGTGACGTGTGTTAACTGTAGATGTGACAGTCCCTGTGACGTGTGTCAACTGTAGGTGTGACAGTCCCTGTGCCGTCTGTCAACTGTAGGTGTGCTAGTTCCTGTGACATATGTCAACTGTAGGTGTGACAGTCCCTGTGACGTATGTCAACTGCAGGCGTGACAGTCCCTGTGACGTGTGTCAACTGTAGGTGTGACAGTCCCTGTGACGTCTGTCAACTGTAGATGTGACAGTCCCTGTGACGTGTGTCAACTGTAGGTGTGACAGTCCCTGTGACGTCTGTCAACTGTAGGTGTGACATTCCCTGTGATGTGTGTCAACTGTAGGTGTGACAGTCCCTGTGATGTGTGTCAACTGTTATAGGTGTGACAGTCCCTGTGACGTGTGTCAACTGTAGGTGTGACAGTCCCTGTGACGTGTTTCAACTGTGAGAGGGCCATCGTTAGCTACAGTCGGACGGCACGGCATCCATAAAGGTATCGTGGAACAAAAATCTTCTCTTCTGCTGACATTTTAGCTTAACTTAATAACTGTATAAATATATTTTTAAACAAAATTGGACGCATTCAATTGTAATTGTAAATATAATTTTAAATGATATTTTAGTCCTCTTATAATGTATGTTTACTAATTTAAATTATATTTTTAGAAGATAATTTATATATATGTATTTTATATGTTGTCTTCATTCCCCTGAGGTATGTTGACTTCATTTTCCAGCTACGATGTTTTAATTCCCTCATGTGTGTTGTCTTCAATCCTTCAGATATGTTGTCTTCATTCCTGTATGCATGTTTTCTTCTTCCCGTGGATGTTGTTTTCATTCCCCCAAGCACAATGTGTGTACATGTGTATCTGCATGTGTGTGAATCAATAAATGTGTCTGTATATTTTGGAAAATATATACTGCCACATTGATGACAAAATCTTACTACCTATCTGCCATGACAATACTATGTTCATTGATGTTTTTATTTTATGTTTCACGACATTCTTAGGACCCGGGTCGACATTTATAACATCACTGATTGGAATAGGAATATTGACTGCCCTTGTTGAACAAGTATGTCTCATGTCGTTGATGTCAGTGTTTCTTGCTCCAGTTGTTGCCTTCAAACTTCTGTCACACCACAACACCTTAACAAGTATTACATATTTCACTACCATCAAACACCTGTCATATTACACCATGTATAAACGGATGCCATATCACACCACCTTAGATACACATCACATCACCTTAAAATGCCTGTCTTGCCATTCCACCTTGAAACACCTGTCACATGACACTACCTTCAAACATGTGTCACAACACACTACCCTCAAATACCTGTCATATCACACCACCTTGAAACACGTCATATCAAACCACCTTCAAACATGTCATGTCACTCCAACTTCAAACACCTGTAATGTGACACCATCTACTCACACCCGTAAAGTCACAACACATTCAAATACCTGTACTATCACACACCTTCAATACCTGTAATGTCACACCACCTTCAAACACCTGTAATGTCACACCACCTTCAAACACCTGTAATGTCACACCACCTTCAAACACCTGTAATGTCACACCACCTTCAAACACCTGTAATGTCACACCAACTTCAAACACCTGTAATGTCACACCAACTTCAAACACCTGTAATGTCACACCACCTTCAAACACCTGTAATGTCACACCACCTTCAAACACCTGTAATGTCACACCACCTTCAAACACCTGTAATGTCACACCAACTTCAAACACCTGTAATGTCACACCACCTTCAAACACCTGTAATGTCACATCACCTTCAAACACCTGTAATGTCACACCACCTTCAAATACCTGTAATGTTACACCACCTTCAAACATCTGTAATGTCACACCACCTTCAAACACTTGTAATGTCACACAACCTTTAAACACCTATAATGTCACATCACCTTCAAACACCTGTAATGTCACACCACCTTCAAACACCTATAATATCACACCACCTTCAAACACCTATAATGTCACACCACCTACACACACCCGTAATGTCACAACACATTCAAATACCCGTACTATCACACATCTTCAATACCTGTAATGTCACACCACCTTCAAACACTTGTAATATCACACCACCTTCAAACACCTATAATGTCACTCCACCTTTAAACACCTATAATGTTACACCACCTTCAATGCCTGTAATGTCACACCACCTTCAAACACTTGTAATATCACACCACCTTCAAACACCTATAATGTCACACCACCTTCAAACACCTATAATGTTACACCACCTTCAATGCCTGTAATGTCACATCACCTTCAAACACCTGTAATGTCACACCACCTTCAAACGCATGTAATGTCACACCACCTTCAAACACCTATAATGTGACACCACCTACACACACCCGTAATGTCACAACACATTCAAATACCCGTACTATCACACACCTTCAATACCTGTAATGTCACACCACCTTCAAACACCTGTAATGTGACACCACCTTCAAACACCTATAATGTCACACCACATTCAAACACCTGTAATGTCACACCACCTTCAAACACCTGTAATGTCACATCACCTTCAAACACCTGTAATGTCACACCACCTTCAAATACCTGTAATGTTACACCACCTTCAAACATCTGTAATGTCACACCACCTTCAAACACTTGTAATGTCACACAACCTTTAAACACCTATAATGTCACATCACCTTCAAACACCTGTAATGTCACACCACCTTCAAACACCTATAATATCACACCACCTTCAAACACCTATAATGTCACACCACCTACACACACCCGTAATGTCACAACACATTCAAATACCCGTACTATCACACATCTTCAATGCCTGTAATGTCACACCACCTTCAAACACTTGTAATATCACACCACCTTCAAACACCTATAATGTCACACCACCTTCAAACACCTATAATGTTACACCACCTTCAATGCCTGTAATGTCACATCACCTTCAAACACCTGTAATGTCACACCACCTTCAAACGCATGTAATGTCACACCACCTTCAAACACCTATAATGTGACACCACCTACACACACCCGTAATGTCACAACACATTCAAATACCCGTACTATCACACACCTTCAATACCTGTAATGTCACACCACCTTCAAACACCTGTAATGTGACACCACCTTCAAACACCTATAATGTCACACCACATTCAAACACCTGTAATGTCACACCACCTTCAAACACCTGTAATGTCACACCACCTTCAAACACCTGTAATGTCACACCACCTTCAATACCTGTAATGTCACACAACCTTCACACCTGTAATGTCACACCACCTTCAAACACCTATAATGTGACACCACCTACACACACCCGTAATGTCACAACACATTCAAATACCCGTACTATCACACACCTTCAATACCTGTAATGTCGCACCACCTTCAAACACCTGTAATGTCACACCACCTTCAAACACCTGTAATGTCACACCACCTTCAAACACCTGTAATGTCACACCACCTTCAAACACCTGTAATGTCACACCACCTTCAAACACCTGTAATATCACACCACCTTCAAACACCTGTAATGTCATACCACCTTCAAACACCTGTAATGTCACACCACCTTCAAACACCTGTAATGTCACACCACCTTTAAACACCTGTAATGTCACACCACCTTCAAACACCTGTAATGTCACACCACCTTCACACCTGTAATGTCACCCCACCTTCAAACACCTGTAATGTCACACCACCTTCAAACACCTATAATGTCACACCACCTTCAAACACTTGTAATGTCACACCACCTTCAAACACCTGTAATGTCACACCACCTTCAAACACCTGAAATGTCACACCACCTTCAAACACCTGTAATGTCACACCACCTTCAAACACCTGTAATGTCACACCTCTTTCAAACACCTGTAATGTCACACCACCTTCAAACACTTGTAATGTCACACCACCTTCAAACACCTGTAATGTTACACCACCTTCACACCTGTAATGTCACACCACCTTCAATGCCTGTAATGTCACACTACCTTCAAACACCTGTACCAAATAATTTACAAAACAATATTAAAGGAAACAGATTCTGGTCAACTTGCTAATCTATTGCCAAATATGACTTTAAAAATGACCTTGATAATGAAAATTAGCACAGATGATTAAACTCATATGTGACTGATCCTAGTTGCAGTCATGCTTACAGTAACGACCTAGCCATTGTCAGTCCATTGTTTACAATTTCCTAGCACATACAATATAACTAAGTATTTTTTAAATGTCATGAAATGTTGAATATTATAAGGCTGTTCTGTGTTTGTGTCAGTTGGGCAACTGGTTGAGCTGTTTGATTGAGCTGAAAGCATTCAGTCGTGGGAATCACCACCATTGCCCTTGGCACCAGTCTCCCTGACACCTTCTCCAGTTGCACCGCTGCCCTCCATGATGAATACACTGATGCTACCATCGACAACGTCACTGGTCAGTTGGCATTCTTACCAGCTCTTTATCATTCTCTTTCAGAACTGTAAAATCACACTACTTCCATCATATTTTTACCTTCCCATTTTACCTCCACTTTCTTTTTATGATACTCAAAATATTATTGTGTAGGAAACTGTTTTTAAGTGTCGTAACATAGGTGATGCATGTATTCGGTAAGATCGCAGTTATTCACAAACACATGCAAGTACATACACACATGCAGGCATTCAGGCACATACGTGTACACACAATGGTCATGTACACGCACACATGTACACACGCATACACACACACAATGTATACAAACACACACACACACACACACACACACACACACACACACACACACCTACAGACACACACACACACACACACACACACAGTCACACACACACACACACCTACACACACACACCTACACACACAAACACACACACACACACACACACACACACACACACACACACACAATTAGCATATGTCAGTATGTTGCAGGTTTAACTAGTGTCAACGTGGTGCAGGTTCTAAGAGGATGACAACTCTGAACTGTTGCCAAGGTGATGTGGTCATTGATGCTGGACCTTCATGTTCCCACATGATAAGAGTCCAGAAGAATTGTGGTTCTTCACAGAGGACTGGATGGTGTTCAATTGAACAGGTCTGCCAGGATGTAAAGTATAGTATATAAAGCACAATCCTGATGATTGTATGCTGTGCTATGTAAGAACCTTTTTTGTCACCAGAAAGTGACATATTTACCTACATTTTATTGTAGTTGTGTTCAAAGTGTGCCAATAAATAAACACCATGGTGATATGCATAATGTTTATGCACGAGGCATTTTCATGTTTTTTGTGTGTGTGAAATGGAGCCTTGTTTTTGTTATTGTTTGAGACCTACAAGACGTTCATGGCATCAGCCTGCCTCTACCGTTCATTTTGCAGACTTGTTTCTTAACTGTGTCATGAAATATAAGTTATTGTCCCATCTCTTTTTGAAATAAGTGTCACTGTACGTGCTGTGTGTCATTTGGGTATATTGTGCCATATGAAATAAATAATTTCTCCAAATCTATTTGAAATGGGTACACATCTACATGCATGCCCCAGTGGGTATCTTCCTTAGTGCCACGATTTAGTACCTGCTTTCTTGTTTTCTTGCCATTGAGAGAAGTTGGAGATAAAATACCTTGTACATAAAAGCATACGTTAGTGGCTTACATAAAAACATTTTATTGCATTTGCGACATTTAGTTAATGGCTGATTTGATTTGAAAATGTTTTTTGCAGACACAGTGTTATAGATAATTAGTAGTTGTACAATGTTACTACTGTATTGCACATGTGGAGTTGGAAGTGTTTTTTGGTCAAATGTGAACAATTGACAATAAAGAGGAATTCACATCCAGTTTGTTGTTCTGTCAAACATTGCTTCGTTGATAAAATGTGCATGCATGTTCTGCGTGTTCCCCGGCTAGAGGCCAGCTGTCCCCACCCACCAGTGAAGCTGGATTTTCCCTGCCTACATTTGGTGCATGGGCACCTTGACTAATTGTTTAGGCACATACATTTTGAATTGGACTATCCTGAAGTCCTTGATATGGTGTCATCTCACAAGCCCTCTCCCCTCCCTGAGGTGTGAGAATGTAGTGCCAGTAGCCCCCCCCCCCCCCCCATTCAGTATGCTGTTAGATTAACACACATCCTCTTTGTAGATTCTTCTAATTGTAAGCCTTAATCAGTTAAAGCTCTATATGATTTTCACACATTGTGTGGTTTGAAAAGCTCGATGTTCTAAGAGGCAAATTAAATCCTACATAACGCGATTTGAGGTGAGCAAAACCCACTTGGAATGGAATACTGTGTGACCTTGGAATACAATCGTGTCTCAGTGCCATTGCACATATCGATAATTTCATTTAATTCCATTGAGTTTTCCTACAAACAATCAACAACACAGTGCAATCTGTTCTCATAACATTAACTGATGCCTTGTGTTTATTCTACATTACTCTTTTAATTGGTACTTCTCTTAATGGTTGATTACATACTTGTGTATTACAAATTAAAAAGGGTTTGCGGTTTTGTTTCATTACAAAAGTCCGACATTCTTTGAAAGTGCACCAGACTATTGTATTATTAAACCAGGTACACGTGTATCTAAAATTTAGGTGGGGCTGAATATTGAATGGAACAGCCAGGTGGTGTTGGTAAAGGTAGTGGCTTCTTGCTAACCACTCACGTACAAGTGCCTATCAAATGCTTGTAAAACACCTAATGTAAATCTTGCCAAAAGTACCTTCAACCTAACCCTAAACCTTATTCCACATAAGAGTAACTCAAAATGGGCACTTGTACGTGAGTGGTTAGCAAGAAGCCACTACCGCTGGTAGGATGAGTATTTCCACCATTAAGTTCAGTAACCCCGGGGGCTAGTGGAACGGGAGCAAGGGATACTAGACATTCGATATGGTATGTGATGCTTGGTGCCATGTTTCCGAGGACAAGTGCGTACCGTAAATAGCGAGCCAGACAGTCAGAAACTGCGTTAGTTCAGCAGTGACAACACTATCTCGTGATAAAATTATGTATCTCAATATGTATTCAGCAAACGTATTTCAATTTAACAATGTATTAATATTCTAGATGCATGCCATTATTGTATTAACACCCATTATCATGTATTTGTTAATCCTATTATGTAACACATGACATTAAAGTATAATTTACTATGATTGATATATTTTTATTATCACAAAGAGCAAATCCCTTAAATACACACACACGGCTTAAAATCGTTAATATTATCAACACTACTTAAATCGCCATGTCTATGACAGTGACAGTGTGGTCAACGCAATATTAAATCGGACAGTTACAATAAGAAAGCTATAATACAAACTATAGGGCCTGTAACTGTAAGTGGGTCACGATACATGGCTAAACTCCGCGCGACTGGAGCTGATTGGGGACTGGACGCAAGAATAATATTCTAACGACGGATGACAGTTGTAGCTTCCGACTGATGAATATTAGGAAAATCAGGTCATAAATATATTGCGTTATCTTTCTTTACTTTTCTTTTTTTACTTATATTAAATGCCCAATTTAATAAGGAGTTTACTACTCTGTCATAGACATATTGCGATTTAAGTAGTACAGATAGTATACACGATTTTCGGCCGTGTCTTTTGCGGGATTTGCATTTTGCATTGCTGTATGTTGTGGTTTCACAACAGTTCGATAAGCACTTACACCTGACAAGGTGTCTAAATGCACATGATCATAACACATGTATACATTTGCCAAAAAAACAGGTTGTACTGCGCGAAAGACGACATTCTTCATTACAAGTTAAGATCACCAAACGAGCTACTACTAGACACTAGTAACAAAGAATTTAAAATCAATTTACTTTAATAAACTCTGCTAGTAGTACTAGCCGACAATACCATGGGCATGGGCTAAGTTAGTCCTGCAATTGCAAACCTTGAGCCTGAGGCTGAGGCTTGAGTTGACATTCCATTGCCAATGTGTTGCGTTTTGTTTCTTTATTTTTTGATTAACTGCTTCGCTTGTGTTATGCCCGTTATTTTATGTGCATCAATAGTTCTCAGTGGCTCAGCTTCAATGTGTTATGTATCGCAGGTACCCTGCCTAATCACCAGTTTCCCTTGCATATTTATCCGTGTTGTTCTGTATGCATTCACCGCCAGAACATGTGAGCAGAACTAAAACGGCAAAATATCCAAGAAATCAGTGATCGTGCCCGTTGCAACGCAAACAAAACCTCGCGAGATTTCCGTACATAAGATACGAAAATCTTAGCTGCAAAAATTCTTAAAGCTTTCGAGAATACGACTTACGAATTTTCGCAGCTAAGTAAGAATACGCCATATTTACCAAAATCCTTACGTACGTTATAATTTTCTTCGAGAATACGGGCCCTGAATCGCACAAGCACGCTCGCCACCTGGTGAATGTTCTTGGTAATATGCATCTGTGGTTTCAAAATTCTTCACTAGGTGGTGAAACTTGAACGCTTCAGTTCAAAACAAAATTGTTTATTCTCATTACAATGAACCCTGTTGTTAGTTTCACCTACTTGCATGATAATTAACTTTCTATCAATCATGGATTTATGTTAGAAAGATATCTACATTTCACGATCGAATAATGGCATTTAGAGAATACGAATGTATCGTTTCTCTATTGACGTCACTCGCTTTGGCAACGCCAACGGTCGAAGACGCAAGGGTCGGATCGTCGAGCTGAGAATTAAACGTCAAACTGTACGGTGCATAAATTGTTCGACGCAGAACATAGCTACGAAAACATTTGTCCTATGGTAAGATGAAAATCAACATGTAATGTTATATCATTAGTATGAGATTATATCCGTATTGTTACTATGGCAATATTCCAAAAAGCCTGATAACATAAAAATCGCACCGTAATGAAGTCACATTTCAATTATGTAACACACGTGTCCAATGCCGTGGAAACAAATGACAAGAAAATGTGGTGTTATTGAAGTACTTCCATAATAGAACGAATAATTGCTGCGACGCCATGACCAGAGCCGGCATGTGGCATGTCCATGACCATGTCAACCACCATAATAATCGATTAAAATGCACGTTTTCTGTGATCATTGTTTCCGGCAAAGTGTTCCATTGCTTCTGCTTGTAATTATCCTTCGGACAATATAACTGTAAAACACTATTTGGGGACAGTCTGATTATTACAACCAAAAACAAAACGAAGTCCTACACTGACTGTCACTGACTACACGCGTTAGCATGGCCATGGGCATGGAGAACTCCCTGCCCTCAAGTGCCCCTAACCTCGTTTCCGATTTAGGATCTAATTTTCATAGTTATATGATGTAACAGAAACCGAGCTGATAACTATATGCCTTGATATTATTATTTTAGTAAAATAAAAATAATCCGCTTTAAGTAACTGAGGTTGCGTAATTCGGTAATTCTGATAGTCCGCAGCGACGCCTATCGAGTTGATTGGAACCCTCGTCTCATGTATTCCGGTTAGCTGTAAAACGTGGTGTCGGCTCTGGTTACGGTTTTTAACAGTTTACATTAAATATTTGTGTTTTGACCATCACAATTTCAACCAATATACCGATGTTGAATGTACGTTATATATAAGTCGATCGGTTATGTTTCTGTAATTAAAAGATGGTTATTTCTTTGAAAAATAGCCGATTATTAAAATAAAAGAAAGCACACTTCCAAATTTCTTGAATACTACTTCAAAGTTCATAGCCGCATCACGAAACACCTTGAAAAACAGCACATTCTAAATGCCCAGGTCCACTTCCGTCTTCTGACTTGTCTAATAATGTCTTTGCCTTTTCTCTCACCCAGATGTTTGTTTTTCTATCCGTCTATGTGATGCTTAACATATTTCTTTTAATGTTTGTGCGGTTGCTAGCTTGTTCTTTGACTTTGTCTGACTGGAGAGGGCCCACGTTTCCGCGGCGTATGTCATTGTTGGTAGTATGCATGAGTTACAGATATAAAATTCCAAAATTATCTTTGTCGATCTCGTTGTGCATGCGTGCTACCCAGCCTTGTCTTGTTTAAGTACTGGCTAACACACCTGGTGGGGTCATATGTATAAGACATCTGCAAATAGGTAGACTGTGCCTGAAGTCGAGTTGATATTGTTAGGTAAGTCACTGCGACACTTGTGTAAATAAGGAAGACAGCCGGCTGTTATTCTTCCTTGAATTTTATCTGTGGAATAATTGTTACTGAAAATACAATGGCCAATGCCATACTGTGAGTGGTTTAATTTATTGAAAGTAATTCTTCTCGTAAATAATGTTCTGAAACGATACCTCCATTAAAATCATACACTGGGCCACTACACTACTAGCAGTACTATACAACTGTTACCAATAACTTAAAAACAACAGTAAAACTTTAACAATTCGCTTACCAACTCTCTTCAATTATGCCTGGCACTCAGTATACCAGACAAAATCTCCAAGTCCAAGATTATAGGTATTTATTAATTATATGCAGTTGGAAGTGTTTGGTGAAGCGTTAATGGATGGATCCAGTTGGTTTCCAGGTACGTGTATGTGAAGGTTAATTGGTGGATACTGAGGGTTGCAGGTGGATGTCCAAATGGCATAAGCATATAAATATGCATCTGGTGAGCCTGGGATCTCTTGAATTTCGAAACGTAAACGTTAATACTACGGATTATTGCTATAGGCAATATAACGTTATACCCAATCGTTGACATCCACACGCATCTTTTAATTTCAGAAACATAACATATCGATTTATATATAACGTACATTCATCATCGGTATATTGGGTGACATTTTTATGGACAAAACACAAATATTACGTGTAAAATGTTTGGAATCAAAAACGTAACCAGAGCCGACACCACATTTTACAGCTAACCGGAATACACGAGAAGAGGGTTCCAATCGATTCGATAGACGTCGCTGCGGACTATCAGAATTCCCGAATGTCCTAACACGCTTTCGTCTGCGAGTCACGAGACTACGAGGATGTGACGTCATAAACAGCTCGCCAACAACAACAGAGTGTGCGACGCATACATTCGAATTACTAGATCTTCATTGACGCGGAGAATGAAACGATTCAAGGACAACAGCTACAAGAAGTTGCACGAACATTTCGCAGATGAGTTCAGCTTAATATTTATAATGTTTAAACGTTTTTGTTCAGTTTAGCTTCGACGTTCCTCACGGAACAGTGTATAAGCGAGTCATCATAATCATCATGTTGTCGGTCGCGATGCGACAAAGAATGCTTCCCTCGTTTGACTATTGCTCTCCATTTATCTCTCTGCAGTGAGAGTGCGGTCCATGAGTTGGTCTTTGTCTCTCAGCTTCACGGTTTTCTTGATAGTATCTTTGAACCGGAGACGAGGGTGCCTTCTCTTTCTGTGACGAGAAGACAGTTGATAGAAGAGAACCTGCTTTGGTAGCCTGTCTGGTGACATCCTCATATCAGTCATGATGTGTCCAGTCCACCGGAGATTCTTTCTGATAAGAAGATCTTCCATAGATGGCAGCCCTGTCCGCTCGAGTATGTCCTATTAATCTTCAAGCCGAACGTCTTTGACGCATTGGAGAAAGCATCTACTATTTTCTGCATCTCTTCAGTAGAGTGGGCAACCAGTGCACTGTGATCTGCGAATAGAAGCTCTGTCATCAGTATCCGAGTAATCATGGTCTTCGCTCTGAAGTGTGTGACGTTGAATAGTTCAGCGCTCTGTCTGGACTGTATGGACGCCATCTCCCATGTATCGGAAAGCCTCGTCAAGCATTGCTGATAAGAAGATGGAGAATAAAAATGGAGGCCAATACACAACCTTGTTTGACCCCAGTTGTAACAATGAACAATTCCGAGACTTCCCCTCCAACACTAACAATCGCCATCATTCTGGTATGTAGAGCCTCGAACATAGGTGTGAACTTCTCTGGGCATACATACTTCCTCAGTAGTTGCCATAGCCCGGTCATCCCAACTGTATAGAACACCTTACTGAAGTCGACAAATACCATGTACAGTGGTCGGTCTTACTCAATGCACTTTTCTTGGAGCAGTCGGAGACAAAATAAATATCATATCAACAGTGTTCCAGTTACCTCTGAAGCCACATGGTATCTCCGGAACTACCTCTGGTGTTATGTGGGTAGGTACTCTGTTGAGGAGGATCCTGGCGAAGATCTTGCCTGCTATGGAAAGAAGAGAGATTCCTCTATAGTTCCCACAATCTGTTCAATAACCTTTCTTGTAGATGGTTACAATGCAGGCATCCTGTAGCGTCTTGGGTTACAGAACCCACCTCCCAGGCATTGGTGATTAGTAAGCGCAATCTGCTGAACAGATTATATCCTCCATGCTTCCATACTACAGCAGGAATTCCATCTCCCCCACTGCTTTGCCATCCATCCATCCATCCATCCACCCATCCATCCATCCATCCATCCATCCATCCATCCATCCATCCATCCATCCATCCTTCCATTCATCCATCCATCCATCCATCCATCCATCCATCCGGTCCACTCACCCACTTCACCCGTCCGTCGGGCCATCCGCCCGTCCATCCAATGGTCTCCATCCATCCATCTGGTCCACTCACCCACCTCCGCCTTTTGCCCCATTCATCCATCCGTCGGGGCATCCGCCCGTCCATCCAATTGTCTCCATCCATCCATCCATCCATCCACCCACCCACCCACCTACCCACCCATCCATCCATCCAGTCCACTCATCCACTCCCGCGACGCCCCATTCACCCGTCCTTCGGGCCATCCGCCCGTCCATCCAATTATCTCTCCATCCATCCGTCCGTCCGTCCGTCCGTCCGTCCGTCCGTCCGTCCGTCCGTCCGTCCGTCCGTCCGTCCGTCCGTCCGTCCGTCCGTCCGTCCGTCCGTCCGTCCGTCCGTCCGTCCGTCCGTCCGTCCGCCCGCCCGCCCGCCCGCCCGCCCGCCCGCCCGCCCGTCCGTCCGTCCATCCATCCGTCCATCCATCCACCCGTTTCACTCATGTACCTCCGCGACGCCCCATTCACCCGTCCGTCGGGCCATCCGCCCGTCCATCCAATGGTCTCTCCATCCGTCCATCCATCCATCCATCCATCCGGTCCACTCATCCACCTCCGCGACGCCCCATTCACCCGTCCGTCGGGCCATCCGCCCGTCCATCCAACGGTCTCTTCATCCGTCCGTCCGTCCCTCCCTCCGTCCCTCCGTCCCTCCGTCCCTCCGTCCCTCCGTCCCTCCGTCCCTCCGTCCGTCCGTCCGTCCCTCCGTCCGTCCCTCCGTCCGTCCGTCCGTCCGTCCGTCTCTTCATCCGTCCGTCCCTCCCTCCGTCCCTCCGTCCCTCCGTCCCTCCGTCCCTCCGTCCCTCCGTCCCTCCTTCCGTCCGTCCGTCCGTCCCTCCGTCCGTCCGTCCGTCCGTCCGTCCGTCCGTCCGTCCGTCCGTCCGTCCGTCCGTCCGTCCGTCCGTCCGTCCGTCCATCCATCCGGTCCACTCACCACCCTCGCCTTCCGCCCCATTCACCCGTCCGTCCTTCCAATGGTCTCCCCTTACATCCATCCAACCATCCATCCGGTCCACTCACCCACCCAAGCACATCAACCATTCATCCATGCATCCATCCATTCACACACGCATCCATCCATTGACCATCCAGCCATCCATTCACCTCCCGTTCGTCCGTCTGCCCTCCCATCCATCCATTGACCACACAGCCAACCATTCACCTCTCGTTCGTCCGTCTGTCCTCTCATCCATCCATTGACCACACAGGCAACCATTCACCTCCCGTTCGTCCGTCTGCCCTCCCATCCATCCATTCATCAATCCAGGGAATTATCCAGCGTCTCTGGGAATGTGTAATAGTTGAAGGTAACACACGAAAGTAGTTTGGCAATAATGGGGAGTGCTTCTTCGTCTTCCAAATGACACGCGTGGTGATCTCATCAAGTTGAGAATTCCCAAGGTGTACAGCACAACAAATAAATACTAGAAAACATTAGACTGCAATAATAAGAGAAATACATCAAAATTAATTATTCACTCTCGGATTTTGGGTGGTTAAAATCAAAATTTCCTGTTGAATGGGATAACTGGGGGTCAACTCGGGTCACTTCAGAAGTGGCCACAGAGATTCTGGTGGTGCAGGAGAAACCCCTGCCGTAATTACCACGCATAGACTCGCTTCCGGGCTCTTAGCTTAGAATCTTTTTAACTTCGTATGTGAAGCTAACGGTAGTGTCAGCTTAAAGATAAATCGGAAGCGAGTCTATGTTTGGCAAGTGCCTAGCCTGAGCAGGTAATACGGTTTCTAACCAATGCACACGAGCTTCTACCTAAACCTAGCTTAGAGTAGATTTTTTTAAACAAATAACAGTTAATAAGGTATAAGGTATTTTAATAGGTTTTATATGATAGTTGTTACTGGACCCTTGCCTTTTATGTATAAAGGTTTGTACTGGGGTCATTTTACATCCCATTTGTATATAGTATAATGAGTTGAGCAAAGAGAAGCTATGAAATGTAGTTCTAGGATCAAGGCAACAGCATAGATGAGGATTATTTAAAATGTAATGAAGACCAACGAAGCATTGCATTTAAATAGAAAGATCAGCCAGTCCAGGACTTGCTCCTGTGAAAACAGCCCAACGACCAGTGGACACCTACTGCAGCACTGCCCACTACAGCATGACCATAGGTGATACACGTGACCAGACGGCACCGCCTGGATGATACAATGTAGGATGACTGCCATGATAGAAGAATACAGCATTATTCGCGAGGACGACAGACGTTCCCGTCTAGATAGTGATTGACAATAAAGAAGAGATGTAGGCCAAGATTAGCAATAGCTAGTAAACTGAGAAATAGATGTTTAGTGACAGGGTTAATACGTGTATAAACTAATACAATCCTCGTGTTCATTGGCTAGAGGCCGGGGGACCACGTACCATGGAGTGACCTTGATCTCTTTTTTTCGTTTCTTTACTCATTAATCCGTAGCAAACTTTTTGATCTCTTGCATAACATTTCATCTTAGCTGGTTCCAAAACCTTATGCACTGTCGTGTTTCAGGAAAACAATCTACGATGCGTCAAGAGGATAAAGAGAAGCCCACCAGACCGCTACAAGATGCACACAGTCGTGCAGAGGTGATGGGTGCGACAGCCAAGCTAGGTGCAACAATTCGACAACGGCGCCTTCGGCGGCGCACGGTACACGTACTGCCTTCGAATGAGGAAAGGACGACATTTAATGATGACGCTTTCTTGGTGAACCAATAATAAGACTCATTTGAAGTGTGCTACAATTATATAGAATTTCAGTACAAGGACGTGTCCGTGTAACAACTAGGGACTTGTGTTTTACGTCATCGAAACGTGCGCAGGCATTCCAGGATCCGCGTTGTACATTACCAGTTCTCAGGTTGGAGATGCCGTTATACACTTCCAGTAAAACGTGCAAGATCATTGTCATTTACTCGTAGCTTGCATGAATAAAACATTGTGTAACTCAACTTTGTTGCGATATTCACTAAAAAAAGCACGCACAAACTAACTTTTTGGGTAAGACTGCTAACGTTTGCTTTTTAGACTTCCTTTGTTGAAGCACATCCTCCTATCTCTCTCTCTCTCTCTCTCTCTCTCTCTCTCTCTCACACACACACACTTTGTCCTCTGTCTCTCTCTCTCTCTCTCTCTCTCTCTCGCTCTCGCTCTCGCTCTCACACCTTCAATTTCTGTCTGTCTGTCTCTCTCACTCTCACCACGTTAACCGCCACACTGTACACTATGGCCCTCTCTTTTTCCTCTCTCGCTCACTTTCTCGCCCTCTCTGTCTGTCTGTCTGTCTGTCTGTCTGTCTCTCTCACACACACTTTCTCGCTCTGTCTCTCTCTCACTTTCTTGCTCTCTCTCTCTCTCTCCCTCTCTCTCTCTCTCTCTCTCTCTCTCTCTCTCTCACCACGTTAACCGCCACACTGTACACTACACCCTCTCTTTTTCACTCTCGCTCACTTTCTCGCTCTCTGTCTGTCTGTCTCCTCTCTCTCTCTCTCTCTCTCTCTCTCTCTCTCTCTCTCTCTCTCTCTCTCTCTCTCTTCATCCACCTTCAACCACGGTACTCTCTTCTGTTCTGTTGTGGCACCACCGCCCCCCTCTCACTCTATATCTCTCTCTCTCACTCTCTCTGTCTCTCTCACTCTCTCTAATCTATATATAGCTCTCTGAAAATGGTATGGATTTGTCCGCACCCTGTATACTCCAGGCCTGGAGACGTCTCATGAAAGAGAAATTTGCAAATGTTGACATGATTCCCCGTAGACGGTTTTACATACGGTAGTAGGTCTACACGTAAGCTCAGGGAGCAAAAATCCTCCAAATGCACCCCTCTTGAATCTCCCCTAAACATGCTCACTGGCGTCGGAACTTCAACCACCCCCACTCACTCCGATCTCCGTCGACGTATCGTGACACACGGGAAGAGGGTGGCTTTCTCCTTCATACCGGCTGCTTAGGATTCGAACCGGGTTCGTTTGGGTGAGAGTCCCAAACTCTACCCCTGAGCCACTGCGCCCTACATATATAGACATAACTGCCATAGTCAAGCCCAAAGTATAACCATCGGCCATAGTGCATAGGCGTGGACATGTTTTTATATCTATGCAGTTTGCTTGTGTAAATAGAAACATAGTGCTACCTTAATTACTTCCAACCACCCTTTATAAAGGCTAAAACCTAAACGAGACTGATTACCACAGCGCTCCAAGCACAGACGCACGCACGCACGCACCCACCCATGATTGTGTGTGTGTGTGTGTGTTTGTGTGCGTGCGTGCGTGCGTGCGTGTGTGTGTGTGTGTTCGAATGTACGGTGACAACCTAAGACTTACAAATGAATACAAACCTTCTAACCGCGGACAAGGTCTTAATCGAGGACGTCCTCGGTTAGTACTGGTCGAGAACATGAGCGCATTATCGACGTTCTGGAAACGGAAAATATTTAAACTTTAGGAAAAGTCGCTCCAGATCAACATATATAATAGTGCAGACTGTGTGTACACACTGCTGCGCTGCTACGAGCTATCTTTGATAGCCGTGTGTATTCGTACGGTTTGGCGCGTCCTCGATTATTTATCGAAAAGCGGGACAAATTATGTGGCCGGACGATCACGTGGCTGTGGCATCTGTGGGATATCATGTTTTAGCGCAAGCTCCAAAACACCAGAGTGGCATGGCGAAGTCGGAGCGCCATGCACAGCTTTGCCAACTATAACAGAGACAGACTGACTCAAAACTATACACATTGAAGCGCAATTCTTATTTGTCTCGTTTAACCGACTGTCGCCTGCCTGCATAACTTCGCCGAGAAGGGCTGAAAAGTGCTGCCACCTCACGGAGTCTGGGTAACCGAGGCTACATTAATGTCTGTTTGGCCACCTGCTGCAGTTTTCAGAACTAATATTTACGAACAGGTCATCTTTTGCATGCTGAAATAAATTTTAATCTAATTAACAGTCTTTGATGTGGCACTTATCAAATGCTTTCTGAAAACCTAAGTATATTACATCCACCGGTGAACCATCATCTACCCACTTAGTAATATATTCTAAAAAACATAAGCGACATAGCATTTAGGAACCCATGTTGAGATTTAGTTATTAATTTGTTTTGTACAATACAATCTACCATGTGGTCTTTAATAAATGTTTCTAATAATTTGCATAATACTGATATTAAGCTCATTGGTCTATAATTTTCTGTCTTTGTATGCATTATTACGTCTGATGCCAACACGAAGTGGATAACATCAAAACCATGTTTCTCAAAACATAACTTCGCTGGGAAGGACATGTCTCCAGGATGGACGACCATCGCCTACCAAAGGTAGTACTACATGAAGAATTGTCCACTGGCCATCGTAACAAAGGGGCACTTCGGAAAAGATACAGAGACACTCCGAAAAGGTCCCTCGCCACTTGTAACATCGATCCAACTTTTATACGCACCGTGTTTTCGACGTTGTTTCAACGTCGGCTACGACGTCCAAACAACGTCGATGCAACGTAATTTAGCCTGCTGGGTATTTACTCAGCGCTGGAGTCCACCGTCTCGCCACATCATTTATTGAAAATACTCGTCAGCCTGGCAGAATCCTGGGTCAACAGCAGGCGTCGTTCACAGTCAGAATAACAAATCACGGTATCGTGATTGCAAACTCCCTCGTGGCATTGACAGCCATAGACAGATTGATCGATGTCAGGAATACCACTGCGTGATTAGTCATTGTCCTGAGTCTGAATAACATATTTGCTCATTGTGGTTCATATGAGTCAATTGTATTGATGAAATCGGGGTGTTGAAGCAAAATTGTGAACATTTGCAATCGGGTGTGTTTAAAATTACAATATGTAATTAATTTGGAAGAAGGAAATATTGATTAAAAGCCGAACATTTTTATATGCTGGACGGTGTATTGAGAATAAACAAGTACATGTTCAAAAGTAGCCTTGGTTTTCATTGTTACAGCTCTAATATTTTAAGAAATCTTGAAAAGCAAGGCCGTTACTTTGACACATTGAAGCTTGAAATAACACTTTTCTGGGGATCGCCAACTTTCGCGGCTGGTCATGTGCGACAATGAGGGGAAAATAGCTCCAAATGTAAATGCAGTGCAATGCATGTTTGCAATGATGTTGAACTTAATAATATAATTGTTTCTTGGCTGTGCCATATCAAACTAAATTAGACCGCAGTCGTTACAATTATTCTTGATACCGTTTGGCTAAATTGAATTTCACGCTATGTAGACTAGTTGAATACATGTTTACCCAGGATACTTTGTGTAAACTAACCAATGTCCAAATACGTCAGTCTATCGGATTGTCTTACGTCTTGCAGTCATTGGTGTGACGGAAATTGTAGTAGAATACATCTTTAACAATTCGTGCGATCTTGCCGGCAACGTTCAATCGCGATTAGCAGTAAACGATCACCATACATAATTAACAAGTGGCCGACATTTAGTCGCAGGAAAACATTACTAAGAATCATTAGCCTAAGGAATACTGTTTTGAACGACTCATGAAAATATTCCAACTGAATAGATTCGGTAATAAACTATCGATGTAATATATTTTGTATTCAATATAATGTTATTATTTGTTCCTGTTCCAGAGCTGCCAAGTTGAATTGAGTGTGATGAGGGAGATCTCCCTCCTACAGTATGTCAAAAGAGGGAGAAATATATGCAAGATGCGAAGCGCCTTGCCCGAGGTTGCGAAGCAACCGAGAATGCTAGGGGGACCCCCCGTAAACAAATTGTAATTGAGAACGCTAAATACGTGATTTCCTGCCTTTTTCGGTTACATTTAGCACCTATAACTCTTCGAAAGTGAACTATATTTTAGATAACAATATTTTATATTTTAAACTTTCATGTGTGGATATATAATTAATATATATTTTTATTGGGGTCTACCGTGACTTTCAAGATTCTTTCACTATTATAAAAATGGACATGGTTGTAGTACTGTAACATTTTAATTTAGCTACAAAAAGCAGTCACAAACAAAATAAATAGTTCAAGCAGAACATTTCTATATGTGCATTTTGCCATCGTCTCCTCAGACCCTTTTACAACTCCAGCAAACTCAGATGCCCATCCACTCTTGTACTTGGAATCATATTTCCTCTTTTTCAAACACTTTTCAGACTTTTCACTCATTGTACCTCCAGCACTTTCCTCGTCTGAAAAATGCCGCTAAACTTATTCCTACCCAATACGTAACAGAAGTTTCGATTGGCCATTGAATGTAGTCACTTCCTGTTAGCTGACCAATGAGAAACGTTCTATTATATGCGTCTTGTTGTAGTCTCCGCTCGGCTGCTCTCGGCACTTTCCATGTACCGTAGATGACTCACAGCTGGCAAAACGGTGCGCCGGCAAAAAAATCGAAAAGTACGCGTAAAAAAACAAAAAGACAAAACGATTCTTTTGCGGGAGATTGCAAATCAAAAGCGGGAGATCAGGAGATTGGGTTTATTTTGCTATATTTCCGGGAGACTTGGTAGCTTTGCTGTTCGCCCCGTATTTTGTATTGCGCACCGTAAACGCACGCTACAAGTGTACCCGTGCAGTTCAACACATTCGCATGGAGTGTCGCAGACACAACAGAAGTTACAACGCTGAATGCCGGTAAACACAGATGATGCCATTTTAATTATTTAAGCGCGTAGGTCTGGGTTTGTTTGTTGTCGCTTGGTCGCCGGTGTGAGTTCGCTGATACCAGTTGTATACTAGTTCGTTGTATTGCCGTCATAGTTACAAGGTAAATATCACATCCCTGGCAGTCACACAGGGTCGTAGCATAAGGCGTTAGCGATGGACGTGGCCCACGAGGCATCCTTCATGTTCTGGCTGGTGTTTGTCTTCACGTTCGCTGAACAAGGTAAGTTATCTTGTCCCAGCAAGTATATCTTAACGTTATTTCCAAGCAGCTGATACATCCCCAAAAAATGCGTATACTACGAGGAGCGTATGGCTCAAATGACTTACAATTATATCACATGACCGGAATCCAGTAACACACTCGGTGAACAATTTCTTTGGTCGAGCCAAAATTCAGAGTCTTACAACGGGACCAGCCAGGTGTACTGCTGACAGGCACTGACATCGTCAGCAGCACTGACAACTGGCGCATTAGGACGTGGTAGCGTATTTCAAAGAAGACGGGCAAAAGGGAAAATACCAGATGTTAATGTATCGATACCACGATGTCGGTGGTACCCTAGAAATATATAGTAACACTCTTAATTTGTCGTATCCTTTCATATATTATTGCATGGTTAAGAATATGTTGAGTGTGACACTCCAATAGACTCACTAACAAATGTAAATCTATGTTGACGTGAACAGTTTGGGATTTGTATTAGATGGCATGGTCTCCTTTCCCTGTTAAAACATGTGGGTTCGAAAACCATGTAATCTCGGATTTAACTAAGTGCCTTGACATTGTTTAAGGCTCAGTGCCAAGTACACGATTTCAACACATTGAAATGCAACTGTACACATGTAATATGCCCGTGAATAAAACAAGCAATGTGTGGTGGATGCGCTCAAGTGACACAGACAACCTTTGCCGTTTGCTCACAGTACGGTCTCAACACACATGAGACTGGCTCGTTGCATATTGTACACATTCAATAAGTCAGTCATTGTGCGCACAAAGTGAACGCTTATTCATAATATTTATCTCTGGAAAATATGCTATTTTTATCTGTTTACACGGGTGATTTTTATTCGCTGTATTATTTCCGTACAAAACCTCATTGCTCGCATTTTATTTGCAGATAAGTGAATATACAAAACTAGTATTGGTACATGCAGTGTATCATGTTATACTATTCGTTTTTAATTTTAATTAATGTCGTTATGTGTCTGGTTAGACTATGTATATTAATAATTATAAATTACACATAACACGTACACATACGCAGCCAGAGTAACAACATGTAGCTACATTTGGCAGACAAATGGATGCATATTTCATTATGTATATTTGTTTTATGTATTCAGCTGTTACGTATATATATATATATATATATATATATATATATATATATATATATATATATATATATATATAATTATACATATATATATGTGTGTGAATGTATATATAATTACATATATATATATATATATATATTTATTTATTTACATACATTCACACACATATATGTATAATTATATATATATATATATATATATATATATATATATATATATATACACTGTTAGAAATTACCGTATAATTTACGGGAATCTACCGTAAATAAATTACGGTATGCACCGTAAAATGGAATTACGGTATAATCACTGTAAAACATGTACGACATCTAGCGGCTGCGAGTAAAACCACTATTGCTACATTTCAGCGCATGCGCGAAAATAATTACATGATATTGTAGGTGGCGCTACTGCCGGGGTAATCTAGATTAATCAACTCTCGCCAAGCTGCGTGATTTTGCCGAGAAAAGACAGTGTGGCTCTAAAGACTGTCCCGATAATTTTCCGCAAGTCTGTCGTCCTGAATGATTATATATCTAATTATGTACGGGATTCGGACACTGAACTTCCCCAATCGGAAGACATTTTGTATCATCGCTATCCATTGAACGACAAAATCTAATTGACAAAACGATGTATTTTAGCGGCAAAATAATACTTTTTAATATTTATCAGTCCGATTCTTGCGCATAATATATTGACTCATTTGAGTGTACTTTTTTGTTTTGTTTTTAATTAGTTTTTGTTATTGTCTATATTACATTTAACCACACCCAGTTTACATTTTTTTTATCTGCTCTGAAGTCTAAGCAAAACAACAATTATTGTTAGTAATAATAATAAAATTTCTATAGCGTCTACATCCTTCAAAATGTGTCAAGCTAATACAAACAAGATCATTAGACGTAATCATTATTGGACAAATCATCAATGCAGCACAGGGCCGTCTTTAATTTAGGGTTGAAAACCAATTCAAACAAATATGTTTTAAATATTTTTTCGGATGACTACAGACAAAGCACCAGCTTCGTGTTCAGGGGTACCAGAAATATGCAGCACACTAACTAATCAGTTGTTTTTTAAACAGAGCACGGTATGTAATAGTAGCCATTTTAAACAGATTAGACAGAGCACGGTATGTAATAGTAGCCATTTTATACTTGATTCGATATACAGGTTCCGTAGTTATGCACGTCTGCAAAACGTTGTATCTTTTAAGGACGTCCGACCTTCACGTTGTCAGGAAGTTGATATCACCGATAAACAAATCCGACGTCTAAACAACGTGTCGTCGATGTTGTAAAGATATCGAAATGCGACATTATCAAAACGTTGAAATAGTACAACTAATTTTAGGTTAATTAAGGTCGTCAAAACTTGATGTTATCAAATACAAATGTTCATATATTCGATATGGCATGAACGGGGTTAGATGTACTGAAATGCGTGTGCGTGTGCGTGTGCGTGTGCGTGTGCGTGTGCGTGTGCGTGTGCGTGTGCGTGTGCGTGTGCGTGTGCGTGTTCGTGTGCGTGTGCGTGTGCGTGTGCGTGTGCGTGTGCGTGTGCGTGTGCGTGTGCGTGTGCGTGTGCGTGTGCGTGTGCGTGTGCGTGTGCGTGTTTATACCGTTTGTGAAGTATTATCCCGGTCAGACATAACAATGCAGTCCGAAGTTTCATCGAGAAAAGTGTGTTCCTTTAATTAGCAGCTGTGGTAAGCTCAAAATTAATTGTAAGATAGTTCTATAGATTTTATTAATTAAGAATATTGGTCCAGTCGATCGATCCTGAGTGTTTAACCTAGGTCTATTACCAAAATTATTTCACAACACCAAATATTTATAAAGCTGACTTAATGCAATACCAGCATGCCATGCGAGTGGCGAGACGTACTGACGCGTTGAACTTGCCTACGAAGGAAGTCACGCCACAAAGAACTGCCAAGTCATCGATAAATATCTGCTGGTAAGTAAACCATCCGTTTTACTAGGTTCACTGGTTTGCTTACTCATATACACCGGACACTCATAATTGAAACATGTTCTCTGTAATCATTATAGTTTGTGTACTTTAGACTGTTTTAAGCTGGACAGGTATGTGTGTAGTAAGCTTTGTTTGTTTCAGTCCTCGAAATCTTTAATTCGCAATGGTCGTTTTACTCGTACTTCATCCATTTGTTACAGTGAAGTACGGCAGTTAGTTTCATGTTGGCATTTTTACATGCTTTTCGTTATGCAACATAGCGAAGAAAATAAATAAATAAATTGCAACACCGCATTGCAAAATATCGCAAGAGCACGTGGTTTGTATATCGATCGATTCCGAACAGACATCGGTTTTGTACGTAATATATACTACATGCGTTGTCATAAAAGATGTGATACCTCATGTAGTTAATTATACTGTTATCCTGATCAGCCGTATTTAGTTTATAAAATGGTAGCGCAGTTTTGAGGGAATTGCAATTCCACAGGCAAAAACACTGTACAAGTGACCTAGTTACAGACATGGGTTCCCAGATAGCAAGCCTACGTTGGCCCAATGTTGGCCCAACTATGGTACCGTTGGCATAATGTTGGCGTTGGGTGAACAACGTTGGGCCAACATTGGGCCAACGATGTACCGCCAACATAAATAAACTGAGTTTGATATTATTAATGTTGGTACAGCGGTG
>OZ024864.1:33183931-33238931 GCA_964017155.1 Oasisia sp. SBJ-2009 | reverse complement strand
GTGTGTGGTGTGCGGTGCATTTGTAAGATGTGTGTGTGTATATTTATGAGATTGGTATGTGTCTACATGGGGTGTGTGAGTGTGTGTGTGTGTGTGTATGTGTGTGTGTGTGTGTTTATGTGGTATGTTTATGTATGTACGTGGTATGTGTATGTTGGTTATACGCGTGTGTGTGTGTGTGTGTACCTATGTGTGCATACATGTGTGTATATGTATGCATACCCATGTGTGGGCATATATACGTGTGTGTATGTATACTTGTTTGTGCATAAGTGTACTTGTGTGCATGTGTATATGTGGTGTGTGTGTGGTGATTATGTATTGTCTGTGTGTGTGTTGGTTGTCTATATATGTATACCTGTGAATCAATCCGTGTGTGCATACTTATGCACACATACATGTGTGTGCATATGTATGTGAGCACATGTGTGTGCATACGAGTGTGTGAACACGAGTGAGTGCACACTTGTGTTTATGCATACATACATAGGTGTACATATGTGTGTTTATGTCGTGGGTGGTGTTTGTGTTGTCTGTGTGTGTGTATGTGTGTGTAAACGTGTGTGTGAGTGTAAACGTGTGTGTGTGTGTGTGTGTGTGTGTGTGTGTGTGTGTGTGTGTGTGTAAATGTGTGTGTGTGTGTGTAAACGTGTGTTTGTTGACTGTCTGTCTCTGTATGTGTGTGTGTGTGTGTGTGTGTGTGTGTGTGTGTGTGTGTGTGTGTGTGTGTGTGTGTGTGTACATGTGTGTGTACATGTGTGTGTACATGTGTGTGTACATGTGTGTGTACATGTGTGTGTACATGTGTGTGAGTGTGTGTGAGTGTGTGTGAGTGTGTGTGAGTGTGTTGTGTGGTATGCTGTTGTGTGCATTTAGCTGTGGTGGTGTGTATGTAGATGTGTGTGAATGTGCGTACATGTGTGTGTGTGTGTGTGTGTGTGTGTGTGTGTGTGTGTGTGTGTGTGTGTGTGTGAGTGAGTGTGTTGTGTGCCATGCTGCTGTGTGCGTGTAGCTGCGGTGGTGTGTATGTAGATGTATGTGAGTGTGAGCATGTATGTGGGTGTACTTATGTGTAGTGATGTGACCGTATCAATGTTATGAGCAGTTCCATATTAATAAACCATTATTAAAAAACCAAGACCTGCATGTGTGCTATATAAGAAACGTGTAGCTTCTAAATACAAGACCAAAAAAGATGGATGTGCCAACGTTGACCCAACATTGAGCCAATGTTGGGCCAACAGTGGCACATCCATAGCCCAACGTTGGGCCAATGGTGGCACATCCATAACCCAACGTTGGCCCAACATTGATCCAATGTTGGCCCAACATTGAGCCAACGTTGACCCAACATTGAGCCAATGTTGGCCCAACATTGAGCCAATGTTGGGTCAACAGTGGCACATCCATAACCCAACGTTGGGCCAACGGTGGTACATCCATAACCCAACGTTGGCCCAACATTGATCCAACGTTGGCCCAACATTGAGCCAAAGTTGGCCCAACATTGAGCCAATGTTGGCCCAACATTGAGCCAATGTTGGGCCAACAGTGGCACATCCTTAACCCAACGTTGGGCCAACGGTGGCACATCCATAACCCAACGTTGGCCCAACGTTGATCCAATGTTGGCCCAACATTTAGCCAACATTGGCCCAACGTTGGGCCAATGTTGGATTATAATTTGCCAACGTTGGCCCAACGTTGGATTATTATTTGCCAACGTTGGCCCAACGTTGGGTCAACATGTTGGGCCAACGAGAGGCCAACGAGCAAAATGACATTGGCCCAACGTACGTTGCCAATGTTGGCCCAACGTAAAATGCCAACGTTGGCCCAACGTGGGTCTGCTATCTGGGTTAGCACTGGTTCTGTGGGCAGTGCACACAGAGAGAGGGGTTTGCCAATTAGGTCAAGCTCCCTCTCAAACAAAGGCTTAAAGTTAATTGCGGGCTTGTGCAAACAAATCTGGTCCCCCAACTAATGCCAATAAGATAAGGTCTGACTGGTCATGCTGGTATCCCGCTGTTCTGACTTCGACTTTAGCCCTCAGTTAGCAGACTATTCACTTTGTTAGCCGAATCTGTGTGGAGCCTGCCTCATCTGACCTTTTGAAATATGCTTTTCTCAGCTCAAAAAATTGTAGTGTAGGATTTTGCTATACTACAAGTCACTAATTTTGTACATTTGTGTTTCATTTTATTCAGATATATGTTTACAATAAATTTCTTTAGAGAACAATCATTATATTTCTTATTCAATCCCTTAAATCTGAAATACACATTCCTTTTTTATTGTTTGACTTTGTACCAACACGATAGTGTTTATTCTGCTGAAGGTGTGTCATTTGGTTGGTGTTGTCAACAGTTTTGTCAATGAGTGGGGTTGAACTAATTTACTTGACCTCAATGAACCGATACTTGAAAAGAACAATTTATGGTGTAGCAATATATATCTAAAGAGCAAATGTGATAGACATGTGTATGAGGCTGCATATGCCAATATTAGTATAATCCCTTAGGCTTTATATAACAACAAATTCATGATTTGCAATATGTTGCAGATGTGTCATGCACATGAACCCAGAGTCTGGCAGCAAAGTGCAACGGGATCGACAAACGAAGGCCAGCACGACTAGAAGCAAGATCCTTGGTCTAGTCAGTGGACTGACCCATGCATTAGAAATGGACAAAGCAGTAAATGTCCACATTGCATATAAAATATATATGTTTTGCATGGAGGTTTTAGATTGTAATGTACATCTGTATATATTTTTCTTTCAATGCATTTACTATAGCTATGCAGTATGCTTTGCCACTGTGTATAATGTCTCTAGACATTTCCGAATAAAATGTGGATTTCAGATCGATGCATGTACGCCAGGTCTGCATGAAATTTATCTATTACAATTGTTATGCTGATATAAGTGTATGATGTGGGACTGCTAACAACTTATCAATATTTGCTACTTTCTAATCATTTAATTATCGATTTTCGTGTGTAGTATTGTTGTTGTTTGTGTTAGTTGTTGAGCTATCACATAATGTATTTGCTCTGTTGGAATCATTAATAAAATTATGTGTCACCAATCACTATGTCTCCCTGTAGTGAATGAGCTAAGGTTCCTGACCCACCTCTCTTTATGCTACTGCTGGTATATTCGTACAGTCCAGCTACAACGTATTCTTAATATGGTCCAAACTTTGATCGGTCTACTATTACATAATTTGTATTAAAAAAAACGGTATACCGTAAACATTGTACCGTAAATTCTACAGTATTATTCCGTAAAAAATACGGTACACCGTAAATATCATGCCGTAAATTATACAGTATTATTCCGTAAAAAAATACGGTACACCGTAAATATCTTGCCGTAAATTATACAGTATTATTCCGTAAAAAATACGGTACACCGTAAACCATGAACCGTAAATTAAACGGTATTATTCCGTTAAAATTACGGTACATCGTAAATATCTTGCCGTATATTATACAGTATTATTCCGTAAAAAATACGGTACACCGTAAACCATGTACCGTAAATTAAACGGTATTATTCCGTTAAAAATACGGTACACCGTAAACCATGTACCGTAAATTTTACGGTACTTGGCTGGCAGCGGTGCTGCCATGCATTTTACCGTTAAATTTACGGTACTTTTCTAAGAGTGTATATATGTGTGTGTGTGTGTGTGTGTGTGTGTGTGTGTGTGTGTGTGTGTGTGTGTGTGTGTGTGTGTGTGTGTGTGTGTGTGTGTGTGTGTGTGTGTGTGTGTGTGTGTGTGTGTGTGTGTGTGTGTGTGTGTGTGTGTGTGTGTGTGTGTGTGTGTGTGTGTGTGTGTGTGTGTGTGTGTGTGTGTGTGTGTGTGTGTGTGTGTGTGTGTGTGTGTGTGTGTGTGTGTGTGTGTGTGTGTGTGTATTGCATCTAGTCCTTGTTGACTAGTTGGTTTGCTAAACATTTGTGCAACGTTTGTTCTTAAAAATGATATCAAGTCGTTGTGTATATTCTTCAACCCACGCGGCTTTCATCAGAAATGTCTAGGTATCTATGTGAACTTAACCAAACTTGCATATGACAAGCAAGCCAAACATTTAGGTGTGGATGTATGCAATGAGCTCATCCACGCTTAAAATTATTTTGAGACATCTACGTAACTGCTATGACAGATATGATAGCATTATCGGAAACGTTCACCACTGTTCCATATAGGTGTTAAACTAAACCCGATTCATGCATATTTTTGTTATTGTTCCCAACTACGGGTTAACTATAATAAGGGCACTTATAAAAGTTAAGGTTGCCTACAACAATATGCATAGACGGATGTTTGGATATAACCGATTGAACAGTGGGAGTAGCATGCTTGTTAATAATGCAATACATTTGACATCCTAATGCGTAAGAAGATTTTTAACTTTTTTATTTTCAAATGGTGTTTACTTAAACGTATAAATTGCATATTTATTACACAATCATATATATTGCTCATTATTTTATTTGTTATACTACATCTTTACATTTATCTAACCTATAACCTTTTTAAATTTTTCTCTACTCCTTTTTTTTTTTTACATATTTACCTTTTAAAGGTTGGTTGTGTGTATGTACCAACTGTAAGTGGGTTCTTAACTGAATAAAATGTATGTGTATTCGTATATATATATATATATATATATATATATATATATATATATATATATATATATATATATATATATATATATACATATATATATACATATATATATATATATATATATATATATATATATACGAATACACATACATACATATACATAGATATATTTATATTCATATATTCAGTTTATTCCACGTCAGTGTGTAGTACTCTGTTTGGCTTGGGACATAAACCCTTTATGTATTAGATCAGTACTAATCCCAGCGCATCCCTCCGTCTGTTGCTACATATTTACGGCTTATCGATTTTGACATTGATCGACTCAGTTGTGGAGATGTGCCTCTGAGCTTGGTCTCGAAGGACTTTAAAGGCAAAACATTAGTTAACTTATTATTACTGTTATCATTATAGTTGTTATTAGTAAATTAATGAACACTTTGAATGGATATAAAACCGATGTACAATTTATTTACCCAGTTGTCCTGCCAAACACACATTGTACTGATGGCCAACACTGCACTTTGTCCTGAATGACTAAACAAAGCGTCACCTTTTAGACGATGCCTTGATGCCGCAGCTGTTGACGTGAAAAATCTCTCAATTATTAACTGGTTCAGGACAACCAGTACATTCCACATAAGGAGGATAATTGTGTCGCCCTGTTATTGAATTGATCGTATTTGTTTCGCGCTTAGTTCTACTGGATGATTTTACTTCGTGCGTGAGTGATGGTATTTGTACTACGACCAATGGAAAATTGCAGCGTGGATGTGGTTATCTGCCTGGACCATGGTCGTTCTGCATGGCGTTTGTGGTGCTCTAGATAAGAAACTGTGATATTCGCCATTGTAGTCACGTACATTTTTTGGATACTGTTTGGCTAAATTGAATTTCACTCTACGTAGGCTAGTTGAATACATGTTTTCACGTTTTCTGTGCGCACCATATTGCTTATATTATCCAGTAAACCCACGCTATATGTGCATGTACAACACGGAATCCCTGCGAACACCGATGACGATAACAACATATTTAGGTTCGTAGGATTCGGTTGATTTGGTGTAACTGTGTTGCCGGTCAATGGTACCAGTTGCCTGCAAGTTCGGTGGCCGGTCGTCATAGCTACAAGGTAAATATTACCCCAAGAGTCGCACATTGTTGTTGTGTAACGCATCAGCGATGGACTTGGCGCACGACACATCCTTCATGGTCTGGCAGGTGTGACGGCGACGGTCTGCAATGTCGAGCGGCCCAGAACGTCGTTCCACGTATGCACACGTTCACTGAACTGGCGTAACGTCAGGTGACCTCAGGTGGACGATAAAATTTGACCCCGTACCACATAATAAATCGGAATCTGCGCAGTTTCCTGTTTAGCATGAACTATAATATGCATGGTTCACGCATAGGTTAATTCGGCAGTCACAGTGTTTTCCAGTCCAAAAAGTATATATATACATATATATATATATATATATATATATATATATATATATATATATATATATATTACACTACATACCGCATTGCCTGTACATTCGGTGCCAAAAACTACCGCATTGCCTGTACAGTTGCATTACCTGTACATATACGTGTACAGGCAATGTTTTAACATTCCACACACAACTCTCTAGTGCCTTTAATGATGTTTTGACTAGTCACATACAATAAGTATGTTCTTTTTGATGGAATTATGCAGTGTAATGCGTGTTGTAGCGTATAATTTTATATTTGTATGAACGGGAAGTTTGAGCGCGTATATGTTTGGTATCGAGCATTACCTGTACATATACAAATATCGTATATGGTGTTATACCTTACCTTATGATACCTTATGGCGGTTCTGATCGCAGGATTGTGTGCTCCTCTATGATCAGCTCTTCATTATCTATTAAATTTAAATCACGTGTTCCAGTTCTATTGTTAGTAATTTTTAGCGGTGCTTCGAAGTCATATAAAATATCCTGATTATACCAAAATTTGTCTAGTAGTGTTTTAAATGAATTTAGAGATTTAGCTGTTACAACTGTGTCTGGGAGACTATTCCATGGTTCAGTAATTCTAATTGGAAATACATTTTTTCTTAAGTTTAGTTTGGCTCTTTTTGTGAATAGTTTTAGGGAATGTCCTCTGTTTCCTGTTCTTTGTGATATATAATGCTAGTTTATTTCAGATTAGATTGCACTGTTACAAAACTACTACAGTCATTAAAACGTTGCGCGAATAAAAATGAAATATTGACGTAATTTGTATTTTCGCTAAAAACTGACGGCAACTGACTCTGTCCGCGTATATGTTGAAAACGAATTGTGCGCATGCGTCAGTTCGCGTTGATGTCGACAACACTTTGCGAAAGTTTGCGTTAGAGGAGCATAATGTCGTACGGCCCAAGATTGGTATGTATCTAACAGATTACTACTATTATCAAGACTGCTTGTATTGATTGTGTGTTGTAATTTTGCCGTGGCATGCTTGATGAATTGTACGTTAGAATAGCAGAAACATGAAAGTTAAACGGCCGATCGAAGTTACTCGGTCGAGTTTGGTTTTGGCGCAGGAAATTGACTTTAGATACGTTATATTGGTGAATTTACCTAACAGTAACAACGAATATTTGTACAACGACATTATATTTATCGTGTTTTCTAAAGGTGCTATGAATATTGCAGCCTCAATTCGCTGCATTTTATGACTTATATTAGAGTAAATATTTAATGACGCCCGTTGCGTAATGGTCCCTGTAGGGAGTGTGGCGTGTTTAAAAACATCTACAAATAACTCAGAAAAGCGGAATATACATAGATAATATGGGTTGGATTCTCAATATCCCGAAGGTTTCCTTGTCTACATGCCATCTGCAGTTTTAATGTCGGATGTTAATTTGCTAAATCTGGCTAAATCTTGTAATTATTACGACCACTGCATTACCATTTCGACTCACGGCACGTAAATTGTTCGCGCGACTTTATCAACTTTCCAGTTTATGCATTTATATAATAATATTTATGTTTACGAAAATGGGCAGTTTTACTAAAATGGCCTAAATTATTACGGCTTTTTAAAACAGTGTTTTTCTTCACTTTTTATCGATGTGTATGTGTTCGCTATGTCATTCTACATCATGACTCATGTCCTGTAGAAAGAAGTCAAATTTAGACCCATCGAGCCGACGCCATACCAAAACGTGATGTGTATGGCTAATTTGTAGGAAATATAAAAATGTATATTTATAACAGTTACAGTTGTTTGAATATATATTTTTTAAATAGGAATCAACTGTTGTCGACAGTATGTGATTATCCGAATAATAATTTTCTGTAGTATGGTTTAATGTGCTTATAATTGTACTATATGAATTTGAAATCCAAGACCAAGTGCATGTATTTTAATTGAAGACTTTGTCAAAGACAAAGTCAAACTGGCTTGCCTTGTCAGTGACACTCAGACTTATATTTATTCTAATCTTACAAGTTAGAGAATCCGCGTCGAGTCAACGTTCACAAGAGTGAATTAGCCCCCGACTACTCGCTCTTGTTGCTGACTGCGTTAATGCACTTAATGCGTACCTTCATAGAAGAATCACTGCCTTTGACTTGCAATCTTAGTCATGACGCACAAAAGCATGTGCGATTTGTTATTGTACCGTAGTAAGTCGATCTCGCATAAAACACGTGACCCAAAAAGCACAGGGCGTCGGCAGCTGCTGATTGTTTCGCCAGTTATACCCGGTGTAACGGCGATTCTTTTTTTACAATTATAAAATGACAAGTACGCATTTAAAAAATTAACTGACTGCATACTAGTTAAACTATTAACACATTACACATCTGGTAATAAAAGAACCGGTTTGGCGATTAGCAAACGAGTGGATTGAGTACCTTTAAAATCATCTGCCGACAACTTGTGAAACCATCCATTTGCACGAATGTGTAAGCATGAATCGTTTTTCAGTGCATATGCATGTTGCTTCATGCTACTAAGGTTGTATCACACAGCAGTGTGGCACTATCGTATGCGTTTAATAATCTTTTTTGTATCTACAAGGTAACGTTTGCCATTTATGAAATGTTTTGACAATTATATTTCAGTCAATTTGAATCTTTCTTCCAATGGAGTGGAAATATTTGTGTAAATAGCACGTAAACATTCACAGGAGAGATTAGAGAATAAATATAATAAAACGAATAGTAATATGTTACGGTTGATCTAATTTCTTAGTTAAAGTATTATTAATAACACATTTCTGTATATATGAAACCATGATCATACATTCTTAAATCCCCTCCACCTTTATATATGACTGATCTGTGTATAATTCTAACTTCACTACTCCTGCCATCTCTTCGAGCTGTCCAGATATGCATTTGTTTATGACATCTAGACTGCCTTGGGAATGGAACATAGCATTAATGTCGTACTTTTACACACAAAAACCTATATTACTACAGTTACTACTCAACCCAATATGCTCACAGGTGATACATAAAACACTGGACATAGTTTATCACCTTACAATGTTGTAGCTACCATCTTGTCACATCATAATGAATGACCTGTGTCAGGTCATATTTTCAAGGGTTGACATGGTAACACAATAAAACAAACGTATTGAAGAATGCTGTGCAAAGTGTGGACACACAACTTATAACCAGTCACAAACACTATTTCAGTAGACAGTTCAGCAGAATAAAAATAACATATCAACTAAATAAAACAGCCCACCAGAATACTGATGGCCCACTTAAATAAAGATAAACCACCAAAATATACATCCCAACAGAACAAAGATAGCCCACCAGAATAAAGATAACCCACCAACATATTAAGTCCACTAGAATAAGGTAGCCCACCAGAATTTAGACAACCCACTGGATCTCGCATCAAGTTGGTTTTCAACATTAGCTAACATATGTATAACCATATGGACAACAGTGAAACCTTACTTAACCATCAAGATTCTACATATTCACTTAATGTGTAAATTAAACAGACACTGCACAATGTCATCCATTCTGTGATAAATGACTCCTATATGCAAAGTAACACTTTTAAGAAACTGCAAGACAATCGCATGTTTCTACAGATGTATGTTTTAACCGTGCACGTCCTATAAGACATTTGAGTCAAGCAGCAGCATGATGAGAACAACATCTCTCTGCTTGCCAGTATCAGCAGTACTTCAAACAATGTCCCTCACAACTGCTGTTAGCAATATCACTTTGGTTGTATTATTCAAACCATATCTCATCTCATGGCCAGTTGAACACAGTGCCAAAAAAAATATTTACATAATTTTATTATAAATATTATATGTACAAGCAAGTGTTTTCATATTTTTAGTACATGTTTGGTCTGTGACATGAGTCATTTACAAGTATACACCTCATACAAATGTCACTGACAACAGAACCATTAGTGCAAAGCAGTAATTTGTAATGGGAACCTACTGCATGGGAAAATTAAACATCAAAGGCCATTGCGGTTAACTCTGATTGCCTTGGCATTACTGCCAATCAATTTTTATTTTGAAACTGGATGTTCTGTTTATAGTTTGAATGAGTTGCAGGCAGAATCTTTCAAATTGGTAAATTTTTTCTGAGCTTGATGAAGTAACTACACACAAATACTGGGTAATCAGGCAGTAAACCTTCAACATGCATGTTGTAGTCATAAGAATAAAATAGTAAATGAAAACACCCTAGGAGTTGGTAACCCCACTAATATTAGGATAGTCAAATTTTAAAGTATGGTTTTAGAATGAAGCCCATTACACAAAAATATAATGGGACAATATATATATATATATATATATATACATATACATATACATATACATATATATATATATATTATGCATTCAGACTTCAACGTTACTCACCATATATATATATATATATATATATACATATATATATATATACATATATATATATATATATATATATATATACATATATATATATATATATATATATTTCTTTCTGACTGTTCTCGCGGCTTAGTTTAATGTTTGTGTACTTTTATCGATATTTTATTTAACCTATTATACATACATATATATATATATATTTATTTAGCTTCAATAATTTGTGTTATTATATTTATATTTTTTATTTTTTTTATTGTTTATATATGTTACTAGTATATTTATGTTTTTCTTCTGGTGTGTATTTGTATTTTAGGATTTTAATGTATGTAAAGCCCCACGAACAATTTCAAATTGGATGTGGCGCTATATTAAATAAAAAATATATTATTAAGCCTCAATGCCAACCTCGATATACACCGAGTAGTAATCTGTCAAACACCTGAGATAAAATCTCAAGTAATAAAAAAATTCTTTTTGCAGTAAATTTCCGCACTTGCGCATTCATATCATCTCAAAACAAAACTGATCTTTGCTTTACATATAGTGAAACCTGCCAATACGAGGATGTGCCAAAAGGATACTTCAAAATGTGTCACTGTAATAATGTCCCAGTGATATTGCAGCAGCTGTTTCTGTTGTGAAAACATTCCTTGAATTTAATAATGTTTATTTTGTATAGTGTCATACCCAGAGAAATCATAGCACTTAACATAAGACACATACAGTAAAATAAGACAAATTTAACAAGGAGTTTTCGGATATATGAAAATGCACAGATTTCACCTACTGCGAATTGTGCAGATTCATGCACTCAGCATTCAGTAAAAATATTATCATTATTCAGTTGTTACTCAGTTAAATATTTTTTTGCTCACCGCTATCAGCATTACAAGATACAGTTATAGTGTCAGTGCATGTGTGATTTATACCTTTCAAAAGGGTACAACCAGCGTCAATGAGTGAGGAAGTCACATTGTTGATGACATGTTTTTCTGCAGGAGGATTATGCGAATAAACTACAGGAGACAATTCGCTCTCTCAAGTCTCAGCTGAGCCAATATGGGGTACGTGCCACGCAACTATGTGCTTTCATATTCCAGATTTCCAGATACTGTTTATAACATACAATAGTTCGTGCTAAGACTATATCTTAAAGCAAGGGTGCCATCTTCTCTACTCAGAATTAGCCGAGCAATAATTGGTAACGAGAAGAAGTTTGCTGCTAGAACGTGGCAAAGTTAAACATCAAAGTGTATTGCAGTAAAATCTGCTCAGCTCGGTGTTATTGCTAATCAATTTTGTTTTGAAATTAGATGTTTTATTTACAATTTGAACGTGTTGCAGGCGGAATCTTTCAAATTGCAAACATTGTTCTGAGGTTATAAATTATCCAAACACAAATTGGCAGACAGTAAACCTTCAACACGCATGTTGTAGTCACAAGAACGTAATATTAAATGAATCATCAATTACAACCTGGAAGCTGGCACCATTGCTTTGATAACATTACTGTATTGTATTTACTATATTTCTGTGTGAAAGTGTCGCTTAGCAGTAAGATTGCTTTGTTTAAATGAAATGAAATGTAGTGGAATATATATTAAATATACTAAAATGTTAGTGTTACTGTTCCTTTAGGAGCTGTCTGCATCCGGCAGTGAAGAAAGTCGTCACGTTCTGTTTGTTGACGATATTGAAAGAAGAGCTCTAAAGAAACTGAAAGTGGAACTAAAGGTATGTGACAATATGAAAGAAATTATGGATTGCCTGTGCTACAGTTTCTGACAAATTTAAAACATTTTATTTTATCGATACAATCTATATAGAAATGTTTTCCTTTGCTGAAGACACTATACATAAGAGTTTTAATCTTACTTTAAATGTTTAACTAGGCAATGTAGCAGTTAAGCTAAGTGCTTGCAGACATATTTTTAAAACACCTGAGATAAAACTCAAGTAATAAAAAAGGACTTTTTGCAGTAAATTTCCGCACTTTTGTGCATTCATGTGATGTCAAAACTGATCTTTGCATTACATATAGTGAAACCTGTCAACACCAGGATGTCCCAAAAGGATACTTCATAATGTGTCACAGTAATAATGTCCCAGGGATATCGCAGCAGCAATATCACTGTTTTGAAAACGTTCGTTGAATGTGAGTTCTATAATAATAATAATAATAATAATGTTTATTTTGCATAGTGCCATATCCAGAGAATTCATAGCACTTAACATAGACACATACAGGAAAATAAGACAAATTAAACAATATAAATACATAAATTAATGTTGTTAGTTTAAAAGTTAAAATAATAAATTATAATGTAAAATAGAGATATAAAAGAAGTTCAATTAATTAATTGCGACACAAAAATTAATAAATTACAGCAAAATGCTCTAAGTCACCCTCCAGTGAAACCGGTGACTGTTCTCTGGGTCTCTAAGTCACCCTCCAGTGAGACCAGTGACTGTTCTCTGGGTCTCTAAGACACCCTCCAGTGAGACCAGTGATTGCTCTCTGGGTCTCTAAGTCACCGTCCGGTGAGACCAGTGACTGTTCTCTGGGTCTCTAAGTCACCCTCCAGTGAGACCAGTGATTGCTCTCTGAGTCTCTAAGTCACCCTCCAGTGAGACCAGTGACTGTTCTCTGGGTCTCTAAGTCACCTTCCAGTGAGACTGGTGACTGTTCTCTGGGTCTCTAAGTCGCCCTCCAGTGAGACCAATGACTCTTCTCTGGGTCTCTAAGTCACCCTCCAGTGAGACCAGTGACTGTTCTCTGGGTCTATAAGTCACCCTCCAGTGAGACTGGTGACTGTTCTCTGGGTCTCTAAGTCACCCTCCAGTGAGACCAATGACTCTTCTCTGGGTCTCTAAGTCACCCTCCAGTGAGACCAGTGACTGTTCTCTGGGTCTCTAAGTCACCCTCCAGTGAGACCAGTGACTGTTCTCTGGGTCTCTAAATCACCCTCCAGTGAGACCAGTGACTGTTCTCAGGGTCTCTAAGTCACCCTCCAGTGAGACCTGTGACTGTTCTCTGGGTCTCAAAGTCACCCTCCAGTGAGACCAGTGACTGTTCTCTGGGTCTCTAAGTCACCCTCCAGTGAGACCAATGACTCTTCTCTGGGTCTCTAAGTCACTCTCCAGTGAGACCTGTGACTGTTCTCTGGGTCTCTAAGTCACCCTCCAGTGAGACCTGTGACTGTTCTCAGGGTCTCTAAGTCACCCTCCAGTGAGACCTGTGACTGTTCTCTGGGTCTCTAAGTCACCCTCCAGTGAGACCAATGACTCTTCTCTGGGTCTCTAAGTCACCCTCCAGTGAGACCAGTGACTGTTCTCTGGGTCTCTAAGTCACCCTCCAGTGAGACCAGTGACTGTTCTCTGGGTCTCTAAGTCACCCTCCAGTGAGACCAATGACTCTTCTCTGGGTCTCTATGTCACCCTACAGAGAGACCAGTGATTGCTCTCTGTGTCTCTAAGTCACCCTCCATTGAGACCAGTGACTGCTCTCTGGGTCTCTAAGTCACCCTCCAGTGAGACCAATGACTCTTCTCTGTGTCTCTAAGTCACCCTCCAGTGAGACCTGTGACTGTTCTCTGGGTCACTAAGTCACCCTCCAGTGAGACCAGTGACTGTTCTCTGGGTCTCTAAGTCACCCTCCAGTGAGACCAGTGACTGCTCTCTGGGTCTCTAAGTCACCCTCCAGTGAGACCATGGACCGTGTGTTGTAGGACCGCCGGGCTGAGTTGGAAGCCATTGACCTGGCTGTGGGACGGCAGAAGTCTCAGCTCCACCACATGAGGGAGGTGGAGAGGGACTTACTGGGGAAGAGGGAGGACGCAGCCAGGGAACTCAAGGAGCTGAGGAGGAGCAACACGAAGACATGGCCACAGAGAAGGAGGTGGGTTGGAGAGGGAGGTGGGAGGGAAGGAGAGGGAGGTGGGAGGTAAGGAGAGGGAGGTGGGAAGGAAGGAGAGGAAGGTGGGAGGGAAGGAGAGGGAGGTGGGAGGGAAGCAGAGGGAGGTGTGAGGGAAGGAAAGGCAGGTGAGAGGGAAGGAGAGGGAGGTGGGAGGGAAGAGAGGGAGGTGGGATGGATGGAGAGGGACGTGGGAGGGAAGGAGAGGGAGGTCGGAGGGAAGGAGAGGGAGGTGGGAGGGAAGGAGAGGGAGGTGGGAGGAATGGAGAGGGAGGTCGGAGGGAAGGAGAGGGAGGTGGGAGGGAAGGAGAGGGAGGTCGGAGGGAAGGAGAGGGAGGTGGGAGGGAAGGAGAGGGAGGTGGGAGGAATGGAGAGGGAGGTCGGAGGGAAGGAGAGGGGGGTGGGAGGGAAGGAGAGGGAGGTGGGAGGGAAGGAGAGGAAGGAGGGAGGGAAGGAGAGGGAGGTGGGAGGGAAGGAGAGGGAGGTGGGAGGGAAGAGAGGGAGGTGGGATGGATGGAGAGGGACGTGGGAGGGAAGGAGAGAGAGGTGGGAGGGAAGGAGAGGGAGGTGGGAGGGAAGAGAGGGAGGTGGGATGGATGGAGAGGGGCGTGGGAGGGAAGGAGAGGGAGGTGGGAGGGAAGGAGAGGAAGGTGGGAGGGAAGGAGAGGGAGGTGGGAGGGAAGGAGAGGGAGGTGGGAGGGAAGCAGAGGGAGGTGGGAGGGAAGGAGTGGGAGGGAAGGAGAGGGAGGTGGGAGGGAAGGAGAGGGAGGTGGGAGGGAAGGAGTGGGAGGGAAGGAGAGGGAGGTGGGAGGGAAGAGAGGGAGGTGGGATGGATGGAGAGGGACGTGGGAGGGAAGGAGAGGGAGGTGGGAGGGAAGGAGAGGGAGGTGGGAGGGAAGAGAGGGAGGTGGGAGGGAAGAGAGGGAGGTGGGATGGATGGAGAGGGACGTGGGAGGGAAGGAGAGGGAGGTGGGAGGAAAGGAGAGGGAGGTGGGAGGGAAGAGAGGGAGGTGGGATGGATGGAGAGGGAGGTGGGAGGGAAGGAGAGGGAGGTGGGAGGGAAGAGAGGGAGGTGGGAGGGAAGGAGAGGGAGGTGGGAGGGAAGGAGAGGGAGGTGGGAGGGAAGAGTGGGAGGTGGGAGGGAAGGAGAGGGAGGTGGGAGGAAAGGAGAGGGAGGTGGGATGGATGGAGAGGGAGGTGGGAGGGAAGGAGAGGGAGGTGGGAGGGAAGGAGAGGGAGGTGGGATGGAGAGGGAGGTGGGAGGGAAGGAGAGGGAAGTGGGAAGGAGAGGGAGGTGGGAGGGAAGGAGAGGGAGGTGGGAGGGAAGGAGAGGGAGGTGGGAGGGAAGGAGAGGGAGGTGGGAGGGAAGGAGAGGGAGGTGGGAGGGAAGGAGAGGGAGGTGGGAGGGAAGGAGAGGGAGGTGGGAGGGAAGGAGAGGGAGGTGGGATGGAGAGGGAGGTGGGAGGGAAGGAGTGGGAAGGAGAGGGAGGTGGGAGGGAAGGAGAGGGAGGTGGGAGGAATGGACAGGGAGGTGGGAGGGAAGGAGAGGGAGGTGGGATGGACGGAGAGGGAGGTGGGAGGAAGGAGAGGGAGGTGGGAGGGAAGGAGAAGGAGGTGGGAGGGAAGGGGTGGGAGGGAAGGAAAAGGAGGTGGAAGGGAATGAGAGGGAGGTGGGAGGGAAGGAACTTGACCTTTTTAGTGAACATTGCTACAGATTTGAAAAAGGGAATGTTTATGTTTTGCAAGCATTTGTTATTTTACCTGAATTGGTGTCATTTTATGGGCAGAACTGTAATTTTGATATTTATAAAAATATTTATAATTATTATAATTCTGTTAATCCCATTGCTAGTAGAGTAAATAATTTGTTAGGCACCATACATATATTCCTAATATAAGAACCATAATTATATAATACTTGTGCGTAGTGATACTATTTAATTTGTATTTTTCTATATTGCCCGCAACTGTCACATATAGTCTTAACACTTTATAAACTGTGTACCTAGTTTGTCCACTTTCAATGAACATGGTATTTTCCATTGTCCTGTGATGCACAATACACTGTACCATTATCAATAAAAACAAAATGTGCTATTTCAATCTTCTCCACAGAGAGTTCCTAGATGGCACCACCATCTACGATGTTAATGAGTCGGACTACGTCTATGAGTATGACCCAAGGTCGCGACGACCTCGACCCAACTATCTCAGCGATGAGATCAAGTGCCTTGAGGCCACGCTCGCAAAGCGAAAGGCGGAACTGCGAGAGGCCGACCGCCTGCTTCTGGAGTGTGAGGCTGACCTGATTGATGCTCGCAAAGAGGTGAGAGGTCACGCACAGCAGTCATGTGATCTGTCTCGTGTGTGATGTTGTAGTATGCAGTGACAACTGTGTCACACACACATGCATACACACACACACATTCACACACATACATACATGCACGCATGCACATACACACACACACACTTATGTACACACACATATATATATATATACACACACACACACACACACACACACACACACACACACACACACACACATACATTCACACAGACACACACAGCACAGACTCACATACACACATTTACACACACACATACACACACACACACTTAGACTCACACACGCACACACATACACACACACACACACACACACACACACACACACACACACACTCTCTTTCTCTTTCTCTCTCACACAAACACACACACACACACACACACTCACACACACACACACACACACACTCACACACACACACACACACACACCAGAGGATAGCATTAAGTGCCTCTGGATACTAACAAAACAACCACTCTCCCATCCTTAGCCATAAGCCGTTTGTGTCCTGGCTAAGCAGACCCTGCGTCAGTTTGAGGAGGCGTGTGCGTCCCTCGCGTCTGCCCTCACAGACAGCGAGGAGCTGGAGAGACGGGCCCACGAGGCGGGGGTGAACCTCATGAGGGCTGAGGACCAGCTGCGATTGATGCAGAGGCAGAACAACGACCTCACGATGAGACGGAAGGACAGCGAGAGAATGCTTAGCGAGATCGAGGCGGTAAATAATAATAATATAATAATAATAATTCCGTTGCTTTATATAGTGCTTTTTAGCTAACTAAATATCAATCAAAGCGCTTCACATTAATACGATGTGTTCACTAAATCTAAAATATAAATTAACTAAACACATAAGGTAAGATAACAATAAATGAGCTAAGATAAATAAGTAAATAAACTAAGATCAATAAAAACACATTACTATGACGTGTTGACCAAATCAAAAATATAGACTAATTAATACATAAGGTAAGATCAAATTAGTAATCTAATTTAAATAAGTAATGTAAGAGCAATAAGTAAGTAAAAATAAATAAATAAGCTAAGATAAATAATTATAAAACAATAACTTAGTGTGTAAAAATGTCTTTTTCTGTAAATGTCTGTCTTCTTATTAATAGGCTGATATTGGAATTGTAATAGCATCACCTCCTCGTGTCATGGTTCACTCGCCTTCATCTGTGTTCTCTCGCTTCCTTGAATTATTGGCTTCTGATTGGTAATACATTTGAAAAAACTCACAAAGAGATTTTTTTTTCAATTGACACATTTAGTTATAATTCATCCCGACAGGTGGCGTCACTGTTGAGGTCTGCCATTGTTTGCTGCGTGCAATGTTGTGATTGATGACTCAGAAGTGAAGTGGTCATAACAACAAGCTAATCCTGACGTCAATAAGTCATATCCCAGTAATCCAGAAAACATGGCACGCAAACGTCTTTTGAAGGAATACAATTTCCAAACATTAGTACATCTTGCTATATGCATGAGAGCTATAGCTGAAACACTTGCTAATCCAAATTCCAGTAATATTTATAATAATAAAACCATTTATATAGCACCATAAATCCAAGTTACCTTGTTCGAAGTCGCTGTTACAACAAATCATAGAAAGAAACTAAAAGTAAAAAATCATAAAAATATAGCATCAAATATCGAAATAAATTATCATAAAAATACACATACTTATAATAATTACAAAATTACTTATAATAATAATACATATTATGAATGTAAAAGTACTAAAAGCAGCTCAGAATAATAAATAAATAAGTAAATCCTAAAAACTTAAAATGTACGTCAATGTTCATGAGTAAAAAGCTCTTTTGAATAAAATTAACAAGTTTTAAGGAATAGATATTGTACACTTATCAGTACATTTCTTGTGCATGCTAAGCACTGTCTACATGTCTCAGTTCACCTCTCATGCTTGCAGGTGATAGCACAAAAAGATGATGAGTTCCAACAAGCAGACGTGAAACTGAGATTAGCCACACAAAGGTGGGTGGATTAGACTAAGACTGATGTCATTGTAAGCTTAGACGATTGTCACCAAGTCATACAGGTGACAGGTATGTCAACAAAGCTGACATCAATCCTATATTCTGGCCATCTGATATTGGACACAGGGTCATTTAGAGAAAGAAATCTCACACAATTCAAATGAGACGCTTAGTCTTAATAAAGAGGTTAACATCTATTTAATTAACAATCTAATCAGACCAGTAAATGTCATATAAACATATACCTTTAATATCAATATGTAGATGTTTGTTGCTTATAGCAAGGGTACCAGCGCCCAGGTTTTATGTTTGTCATTTAGTATTACATTCTTATGACTACGACATGCATGTTGAAGATTTACTGCCTACTAGTTCGTGATTGGTTGCTTTATTAAGCTGGAACAATGCTCGCAATTCGAAAGATTCCACCTGCATCATGTTCAAATGTTAAACAAAACCTCAAGTTTCAAAACAAATTGCCAATATTGCTGAGGTGAACAGACTTAGCCGCAATAGCCTTTGATGTTTAACTTTCCCACGTTCTAGACAGTAGACTTCCCGTTAAAAATTACTGTTTGGCCAATTCTGGGCAGAGGACCCTTTAGCCAAGCCCAGTGGGAAACTAGCTGATCTTGTTGCAGATTGTCGGATATGGAAGCGTCAATTTCCCGAGCAGAGAATGAGCGCAGAGAGAAACTATCTCTAGCACAGGAGAGTGACGACATCTTGTCAACGAAATGACTTGAGCTGACCTTATTAACTCAGCAGGTAGGAGTACTTGTGTGACATGACATACCAAATAAGATCAAATGTGACCATGGATAATACTGTGGTCAATTAGGTTGGCCTCAAGTTGGATTCATTGATATGTTAATAATTTCAGCATGTCCGGTTTAAAAAAATCATCTTTATAACAATTGTTAAAAGAATCATTAGATGATAGGTTATCCTGTCATATTAGGGCACATGGGGGCTAGAATATCAGATAATCATTCTACTGCTCTTGTACAATTTTGTGTAATCCACATTGCCTGAATTCACTTAGTTGTATGAAAGAATACCTGGCTATAGACATTGGCAATTGTGAATGGTCAATCTTTTTGCACTAATTTTAGCATGGCTGAATACTTAGGAAGACCAAGACTGTGCATATGAATGTTCTGTCAGGAAAGCACAGAGCAGTATTACAAACTGGTTACCACACTATATAAGAACCTACCTTTGTTTTTCACCTGCGCAATAACTAAAAGTCAGGAGGAACTGGAGCAGCTCCACAGAGAGCTGCAGCGGAGCAAGTTGGAGCTCCAGTTGCTCCAGGAATCAACGGAGAAATGGCGGCGACAACTCGACTCTCTTGACACGCAGCTTGAGCAGGAAATAGCAAGTCGCAGGCTCGAAATTAAGGTATGACATCTTCTTAGAGGTATTTCATAATTTTATCTCAATTTTTAATATTAGTACATAATAAAAAGTGTAGACATCTTATATTCTTCTTCTTCTTCCATTAATGGCCACCGGTCAACTTGCTGACCATTATTGGCATTGGTTTTTTTGAGTTGTCCTTCTCTAGAATTAGTGAATCCACTACAGGTTACACATTTATTTACCCCCTGTGTGGGATCTTTTACTTCCCCTGGCATAGACACCAGTTAGAAGGGACCACCGACTTTTAGTGTCTCTTCCGAAAGACACAGGCAAATGTGGGGTGAACAAAATTGCCTAAGTTTTTAAACGGCGGTAGGTGGGATTGAACCACCGTCCCCTCGATTGACAGTCCGGCGCTCTACCATGCAACCACCACTCACCACTGTTGTGTTGATATCTCCTTCTGTGTTCTTCAGGTGGTCGAAGACAAACTGACCGATTTGAAGACAAAAAGGAAACTGAAAGAGCAGGATCTTAGCTGGGTGAGTGGTCATCTATATATCACTAACCAGTCATTTATGCTAAATTTGATGCATTTTATATCAATGTTTGGTTGAAAGCATTAATAGAAAGTAACATTGAAGTGAACATGCTTATCAAGCATGGTACTGATGTCTAGAACAATCCCATGGTGCAGTGCAAAAAGACGTATTTGCACTTTTTATGGTAACCTCTAATGTTTGAATTGGTTTTTACCATGACTAATGTTAGTGTTAGAAGTAATGTCAAAATGTTGTTAATAAATGTACGTAAAGTTTGTGAGTTGGTACTGCATTGTTTAATTTGTTTTTTTACATTAAAATAGTCTACAAAATTATGTTATACATGTGTAGGTAGTCCTGTGTGCATGGTTCTGCATGCATACATGCGTTTATTCTGCAATAAACCATGTTTAAAATTTGGTTTACAGCGTGAACTTTGTATGGTCGGAATATTAAAACTGAGAATGCTTTCTCAGGTTAACTAAATATATTTCTGCAGGCTATGTATTATAAAAATGTTTATTCTTATATTAAAAATATTTAACGAGTAGACGAGAAATAGAGAGATTCATTTTAAAATATTGCTCTTGTGGAGGAGTAAGTGGAGCAGTAACTGGAGAAATAAGTGGAGCAGTTAGTGGAGCAGTAATTGGAGCAGTAAGTGGAGCAGTAACTGGAGAAGTAAGTGGAGCAGTAACTGGAGCAGTAAGTGGAGCAGTAATTGGATCAGTAAGTGGAGCAGTAAGTGGAGCAGTAAGTGGAGCAGTAAGTGGAGCAGTAATTGGATCAGTAAGTGGAGCAGTAAGTGGAGCAGTAATTGGATCAGTAAGTGAAGCAGTAAGTGGAACAGTAAGTGGAGCAGTAAGTGAAGCAGTAAGTGGAGCAGTAAGTGGAGCAGTAAGTGGAACAGTAAGTGGAGCAGTAATTGGAGCATTTCACTGAGAACACACGAGGAAAACAATCACATACAGACCAAACGTTGTTGTGTTTCACGACAGGATGACAGCGAGCTGCAGGGTGACACCAGTGACGTCCAGGAGTTGACGACAGAACTGGAGCATCTGAAGCGACAAGTGGAGCAGGCTAGAGCCAAGTTGGTGGAGCTTGAAGCCGAGAGGACGACAGCTGAGACGGCTGTTGCGAAACTGAAGCGAGAGAAGGTTCAGCTGGATGAGACCCACCGAGGTCTGCACAGTCAGGTCCACCAACTGAAAAGGTGATGTCTTGTGACTTCAGCAGGGCCCGTACGGGGCCTTGAAAGTCTTGAAAAGGCTTGAATTTGATTGGACCAAATTCAAGGCCTTGAAATCGTTGAATTTTATTAAGTAGTCTTGAAAAGTCTTGAATTTAATTGTGGTCAATAAATAATTTGTTTGACTCAATTGTCATGACAAACTAACAGATGTAGGCCAGTGGCAGTCGGGCGGAAGGGAAAGCCAACGCACAAAAATAACTCGCTGTTCTTAGTCGAGTAAGGTGAGGCGAGGGTGATCTCCCCGGCATGCGAGGGTGATCTCCCCGGCATGCGAGGGTGATCTCCCCGGCATGCAAGGGTGATCTCCCCGGCATGCGAGGGTGATCTCCCCGGCATGCGAGGGTGATCTCCCCGGCATGCGAGGGTGATCTCCCCGGCATGCGAGGGTGATCTCACCGACATGCGAGGGTGATCTCACCGACATGCGAGGGTGATCTCCCCGACATGCGAGGGTGATCTCCCCGGCATGCGAGGGTGATCTCCCCAATATGCGAGGGTGATCTCCCCGGCATACGAGGGTGATCTCCCTGGCATGCGAAGGTGATCTCCCTGGTATGCGAGGGTGATCTCCCCATCATGCGAGGGTGATCTCCTTGGCATGAGAGGCTGATCTCCCTGGCATGCAAGGCTGATATCCCCGGGATGCGAAGCTGATCTCCCTGGCATGCGAGGGTGATCTCCCTGGCATGCGAGGCTGATCTCCCTGGCATGTGAGGCTGATCTCCCCGGCATGCGAGGCTGATCTCCCTGGCATGTGAGGCTGATCTCCCCGGCATGCGAGGGTGATCTCCCTGGCATGTGAGGCTGATCTCCCTGGCATGTGAGGCTGATCTCCCCGGCATGCGAGGGTGATCTCCCTGGCATGTGAGGCTGATCTCCCTGGCATGTGAGGCTGATCTCCCCGGCATGCAAGGGTGATCTCCCCGGCATGCGAGGCTGATCTCCCCGGCATGCGAGGGTGATCTCCCCGGCATGCGAGGGTGATCTCAGTCATATTAACACTTACTGTGAAACTTCAAATTGAGATGATTCAGTCAACTTGAACATATTGATCAATTTTAACCACATCTCTTAACCCTTGCCTTCTGTGGTTGCAGAACGGAGCAGCAGATTGAGGAGAGAGTGAAGAGCAGAAGGTTAAAGCTGGAGCTCTGGACGGAGAGCTGCGGCAGATTGAGGCTGCCCTGGATGAGGGGAGGGACAGGAAGGGGGCTGTGGATAGGGACCTGACCACACTCAGGGCCCGTGTACACGGTGAGACACCTTCACTGATATTGTAACACTAAATGTATGTGCATTGCTTAAGAATTTATTTTTAATGTCATATACGTTTTAATCAGTGTTTATGTTTTAGATTAATTTATATATATATATATATAAATCTATATATATCTAAACCTATATATCTAAATCTATATATATATAAATCTATATATATAAATTTACATACAGAGTTTTAGTAAAGGTTTTAATTTCAGATTAATTTATATAATTTACATACCAAGTTTTAGTACTATACATCTTAAAAACAGTGTATAATTTATTTTTAATTTATTTATATAATTTACATACAAAGGTTTACTAGTGCATCTTAAAACCAAAAAGTAATATGATTTATATTAATTTATATAATTTATATTACTATTTATTAATATACATTTAGTATATCTCTTGTGCAGCGCATCGATCCGCCTTGCGGGAATTAGCGCTATATAAAAAACTATAATTATTTTGTGAGATACCTTCACTGATATTGTAAAACTAAATGTATGTGAGATATCTTCACTGATATTGTGAAACTAAATGTATGTGATATATATTCTCCGATATCGTAAAACTAAATGTAGTGAGATATCTTCACTGATATTGTAAAACTAAATGTATGTGAGATACCTTCACTGATATTGTAAAACTAAATGTATGTGAGATACCTTCACTGATATTGTATAATTAAATGTATGTGAGATGCCTTCACTGATATTGTAAAACTAAATGTATGTGAGACATCTTCACTGATATCGTGAAACACTTGGAGATGAGATATCTTCACTGATATTGTAAAACAAATTGGAGGTGAGATATCTTCACTGATAGTGTAAAACAAAGTGCATGTGAGATATTGTCACTAAAACTAAGTGTAGGTGACATATATTGTCACTGATATTGTAAAAATAATTAAGTGAGATCCATCATTATTATTGAATATTAGTAGCTATGCACTGTATTATTTTTATATTGTAATCTGCAAATTGGTGCATAATATACATACAGTGTATTATTTTATATATTTTGCTACAGATGTGATTGTTATTATAGACATGTCACTTTGACAGTTTGTAACATATTTCAGCGCGAATATTTCCAAACAGACTTGTGAGTTTTTGTGGCGAAACATTTCAGAGCACACTGGTGAGCTGGAGGAGCTCCACTCTAGTCTACAGGCAGCTGAGAGCCAAGTGGAGCTACTGGAGCAGGTAAGTCGACTCCAGCAATGAGATGCTCTTGACACATCATAAGATATTGACAGCAACTAATTCGTCTTTGCACCAATTCAGCTGTGTTCGTCTCAACTCTAACAATGTTACTAAATCTATCTTAGCAATGTCTCGTCAGTTCATTTTCATTAGCTTAATTAATTGTTCTACCAGAAAATAATTTAATTGACTGTCAAAAGTGGATTTTTTGCATTAAAACACAATACAATTATGCATACGTTTCTGTGCTGGTGTTGATGACTATTAAAAAAAATAAAAAAAATGGGTTGAAGGCGAAATGTTGGCAAACTATTGGCCTTTAGCTACTTACCAGATGTAAGGAGGAAAAGAAGTTGTCTGACCATACAAAAAACAAACCTGCACGTTTTTATCAATTTGTTTCATCACTAATATTTGTTACTAATAACAATTATTATGTCTAATCACTAATATATGTTTAACTACTAATGCATACTATACATTTAGTACTAATGTCACTCATAACTAATACAAACTTTTTTCTGGGAATACTTCATTTCTGATTCCTAACATTAACTTTTTGTTACAACATTTATTTTGTGTCATTACAAAAAAAATTTAGTCTTGCATGATAAACATTTGAAACTATCGTACAGATATTTCTGTAAAATATACGTTTTTATAATGCCAAAATTGTTGGCAAAATATACAGCAGAATGTCTCATAGCTGCACGTTTCTGGTGCCCTTTTTTCATGGATCTGGTTGCTAGGTCATGTGGTTGGTTTAGATAATGATGTTGATTCAGTCATTAATTTTTGTGACGCGAACCAACTTCTTTCAGATGTTAACGACAGTTAACTCCAGCTTTTGTCAAGTATCCAGAGAACTTGCTGCGAAAGAGTGTGAATTGCGTTATGCTACTGACAATGTTGAACGTGCGAAGGTAGCTTGTCCGTACTAATCCTGTGCATGCCTGCCGTGTCATTTACCACAATCTTTGGCACCCCCTAGTGGCGATAGTAATTCACATTGTCTCCAATCATTAATCATTTTCAAAGCAGATATTTGTGTTTGTTTTCATCGAGTGCAACAAGGAAGCACATAAGAGCATGGATACATGCCATAATTAAAGATCCCTCTTAAATTTCATCTTTAAACCTATTGCATTTCAGATTAATGGTGAGCTGGGTAATTTGATCAACTAAGTAATTTGACTTTGGTGAAACAATTGGACAAACACCTATTTTTAACTGGGTACAGTCATGTATTGGCAAACAATGGTAAAAGTGGAGTGGCTCTATATATATAACAGCATAAAAATATCAACACGCAAGCTATTTGGCCTAACAACAAAGTTTGTTCACTTTGTTCAATGATTTTAGCACTGCTTTGAAACTGGTCTTGTGATTCCGTTGTCAACAAACATAGAATTTATGTTTTGAAAATTATCTGTGGCGATGATCCCTCCTGCCTTGAATGCACCTTGAATGCCGTCTTTCACAACCTGTTTCTGTCTTCACAAGCTGCAGCATACTTCAGTACGTCTTAGTTGACACATTTAGATGTACACTTTCTTTATAACACATCAACATTGTTTACCAAATTATTATATTTAAATACACATTGAATTAACTTCATGTGTACTTGTTTCTGTTCAGCTTATATGTTGTTAATCGCTTTATTCATCCACATTCGTTGGATTTTAATACACACGTATTCCTTGTGCTACCAACACATGCTGATATCATAGCTTTATCCACAGACCCGTTCACCCGTCATTTGGATGGGTAAAACCTGTTGTGGACGGGTAGAAATATGGGTGGACTGGTGGTCGACGGGTAAAAGAATGAAGTAAAGAGCAAAAAAGGTGTCAGTCGTGGCTTGAAAATAGGTGCCACTTGTCTGTTTTTAGTTTTTTTCAGGTCGTAAAGTAAATCTCAACTGGTGTGTGTGTGTGTGTGAGTGAGTGAGTGAGTGAGTGAGTGAGTGAGTGAGTGAGTGAGTGTGTGTTTGTGAGTGAGTGAGTGAGTGAGTGAGTGAGTGTGAGTGCGTGCGTGCGTGCGTGCGTGCGTGCGTGCGTGCGTGCGTGCGTGCGTGCGTGTGTGTGCAGATGTTCCTCAAGTGTCCTTACTGACCTGTCCAGTCTGATGAATCAGTTGGAAAGATTCACTCATGACGAGGTTTTAAATTAGATTGTGCAATTCTAATTACTCGTTGAAGTGCCAAGAGTGAACTTTGAACCTGTCTGTCTTCTCCTGGCCCTGGCTCCTGTCTGTCTAGTGGCGTGGACACTGGTCCCCACTCCTCTCTCTGTGTCCCCCTGGTGGCTAGGGAAACCACTCACTCATATCCCACGCTTGTACAAAGGCAGGTGGTGATTAGAGCCTGCAAACACGTGTTATCACTGCAGTGGGTAGTTTACGTAATTGATGCCATGCACATATACACACATGTGTGCATGCATGCATGCATACACAGGCACACACTCATGCACACAATCACACATACACGCACACACACCACACGCACACACCATAGACACACACACACACACACACACACACACACACACACACACACACACACAAACTCATGATAATTATGTATTCTATGATTTATATATTTATATGTGATTTTGTTCTATTTGCTTGCTTTTATTGGGGCTATTATTTCAATATAATAACACTGTGTGGAGTGTTACCGCCTGTCACATGACCTGTGCATCTCTGGTGTGTTTCAGATGGAGGCAGAGAGACAACAGAAGACTCAGGAAAACTTTGTTGGACTCGACGAGAAAGACCAGAATCTTGGTGGGTTAACACAAGGCGCGGGTTCAATTCAATTCACTTGTTTATTTATTAACTTCAGTAATGCAATTAATTTAATTAAGTCATTAACTTTATACAACAGTTTAATGTGATTACATTTAAATTCATAATCAACTCTCGGTTAGGTGCATATCTAAAATTTATTATTTATGAATATCAGACATTCTGCGTTTATGATATAGAGGTGTTTCCTCTTTTTTCAGTTAGACTCCAGTCACTAGATCATGTAATTGTTAATGGGAGGGAAGTGCGGGGGGGGGCAATGAGATTGACTGGTTGTTCATCCATTTATCGTCACTTTGGGTTATTTACTGACAGTCTTGTAAAGACGTGTTTGTCTGTTGTGTTCTCAGCGCGAGAGATTGCCAAGAGGGATGCTGAGAAGGATGAATTAATGACAGCCTTGTCAAGGTCATGCGAGGAACTCACCAGTTTACGAACACAGGTTTCCATGATAATGAAACATTGGCTGCTTAGTAACCACATACATTAGTTCAGGTCTCCATGGTAACGAAATGTTGACTGCTTAGTAACCATAGACATTAGTTCAGGTCTCCATGCGTTGACTGCTTGGTAACCAAATACATTAGTTTAGGTCTCCATGGTAACAAAACGTTGACTGCTTAGTAACCAAATACACATTCAGCTGAAAGCTGACAGTAAGAGTCAGAGTAACTTTATTTCACAATGTAACATGGAAGCTGTTTCTAATGCCTTAGGAAAGCGTACTAATGCGAATATGTCCTAGACTTAGCTACAATGTGATATACACTTATTATGGGCAACTATACAACTCAAGAATACAATTTTACTAAAATAAAAAGCAACACTGAGGACAATTTTGGGTGTATATTTTGTTTGACAGGAATATCTTAAATTACATTTTATTTGTGGAACAAATTGTTCAAGGATCCAACATTTGGTTGTTTTGTAAGAAATTAACTTATTTTTGAAACAAGGATGTGAAACACAACATTTTGATCAATCAGCTTCACACAGTATGTGACAAAGTAATTTTAATTTATTAAGAAAACTACATTTGCTAACACAGAATTTACCATGGGTTAAGAAACACTGTGCGTGATGCCATGATACTCATGATGTTGGTGTCACATAATGCCATGATACTCATGGTGTCAGTGTCACATGACACCATGATATTCATGACATTAGTGTTACCTGACGCCATGATACTCATGGCGTCAGTGTCACATGATGCCATGATACTCATGTCATCAGTGTCACATGACACCATGATACTCATGTAATCAGTGTCACATGACACCATGATACTCATGTAATCAGTGTCACATGACGCCATGATACTCATGGCATCAGTGTCACATGACGCATTGATACTCATGGCATCATGATGCCATGGTACTCATGACATCAGTGTCACATGACGCCATGATACTCATGACATCAGTGTCACATGACACCATGATACTCATGGCATCATGACGTCATGATACTCATGGTGTCGGTGTCACACTGGTCCTGCCAGTCTGCCCCTGCTGTCTGTGTAACACGTAATGTTGTGTGTCCAGGAGTCGTCTGACAGGGCTCTGAGGATACAGCAACTGGAGGATGAAGTGACAAGTCTCAGACACAACCTGGAGGACAGAGACCAGGTGAGACTGACACTGGGACAGAGCCATGTCTTCTAAACACGTTTGTAGATAGTGTAGTATAGAGACCAGGTGAGACTGACACTGAGACAGAGCCATCTCTTCTAAACACGTTTGTAGATAGTGTAGTATAGAGACCAGGTGAGACTGAGACATGTCTTCTAAACACATTTGTAGATAGTGTAGTATAGAGACCAGGTGCGACTGAGACTGAGACATGTCTTCTAAACACGTTTGTAGATAGTGTAGTATAGAGACCAGGTGAGACTGAGACTGAGACATGTCTTCTAAACACGTTTGTAGATAGTGTAGTATAGAGACCAGGTGAGACTGACACTGAGACATGTCTTCTAAACACGTTTGTAGATAGTGTAGTATAGAAACCAGGTGAGACTGAGACATGTCTTCTAAACATGTTTGTAGATAGTGTAGTATAGAGACCAGGTGAAACTGAGACATGTCTTCTAAACATGTTTGTAGATAGTGTAGTATACAAACCAGGTGAGACTGACACTGAGACATGTCTTCTAAACACGTTTGTAGATAGTGTAGTATAGAGACCAGGTGAGACTGAGACATGTCTTCTAAACATGTTTGTAGATAGTGTAGTATAGAGACCAGGTGAAACTGAGACATGTCTTCTAAACATGTTTGTAGATAGTGTAGTATACAAACCAGGTGAGACTGACACTGAGACATGTCTTCTAAACACGTTTGTAGATAGTGTAGTATAGAGACCAGGTGAAACTGAGACATGTCTTCTAAACATGTTTGTAGATAGTGTAGTATAGAGACCAGGTGAGACTGAGACTGAGACATGTCTTCTAAACACGTTTGTAGATAGTGTAGTATAGAGACCAGGTGAGACTGAGACTGAGACATGTCTTCTAAACACGTTTGTAGATAGTGTAGTATAGAGACCAGGTGAGACTGACACTGAGACATGTCTTCTAAACACGTTTGTAGATAGTGTAGTATAGAGACAAGTTTGTACCCAGCTTTTTCATATAATAAATGATTATTAGAAGCTGTCTGAATTTGTCGTGTAGCTGGTCAACTGTAGAAAACTAATGAGCAACTTACAAAATGATATCTGAGACGGCTCACACAAATTCTCCTTTAGTATTTAAATATAAACAAACGCGCAAGATTTACAGGTGAGAATATACAATGTTTTAAGTTATGTTTCTTTTGATAAAGAATGGAATGAAAAATAATTCCTTTTACAGTGCTGCCTCGTAACACCGTGAACCAATTTAACTGCGGGTCTTTTACGCGCTAGGCAATTATTAGATTACATTATAATAATCACTGCTGAATGGTCCACCTTTGTAATTAATTGTTTACTCACCAGGAGGTTCGTCAGATTAGAGAGAAGTCGGCTGCTGAGATTGCAGACCTTGAAGGCATCGCCCAGGCGCACTACAGCAGAGCCAATCGGCTCGGAGACGAACTCAACTATCTGAGGGCAGAACACTTGGAAATAGTGCGGCGGGTATGTTACGTCTTATTCCTACACCAAGCCAGCGGGTAGAGCGGTGCCGGTGGGTAGAGTGGTGCCGGTGGGTAGAGCGGTGCCGGTGGGTAGTGCGGTGCCAGTGGGTAGTGCGGTGCCAGTGGGTAGTGCGGTGCCAGTGGGTAGTGCGGTGCCGGTGGGCAGTGCAGTGCCGGTGGGCAGAGCGGTGCCAGTGGGTAGTACGGTTCCGGTGGGTAGAGCGGTGCCAGTGGGCAGAGCGGTGCCAGTGGGAAGAGCGGTGCCAGTGGGTAGAGCGGTGCCAGTGGGTAGAGCGGTCCCAGTGGGTAGAACGGTGCCAGTGGGTAGTGCGGTGCCAGTGGGTAGTGCGGTGCCGGTTGGCAGAGCGGTGCCGGTGGGTAGAGCGGTGCCGGTGGGTAGAGTGGTGCCAGTGGGCAGAGCGGTGCCCGTGGGTAGAGTGGTGCCAGTGGGTAGAGCGGTGCCGGTGGGTAGAGCGGTGCTGGTGGATAGAGCGGTGCCAGTGGGCAGAGCGGTGCCAGTGGGTAGAGCGGTGCCAGTAGGTAGAGCGGTGCCAGTGGGTAGAACGGTGCCGGTGGGTAGAGCGATGCAGGTGGGTAGAGCGGTGCCGGTGGGTAGAGCGGTGCCCGTGGGTAGAGTGGTGCCGGTGGGTAGAGCGTTGCCACTGGGTGGAGCAGTGCCGGTGGGTAGAGTGGTGCCGGTGGGTAGAGTGGTGCCGGTGGGTAGAGCGGTGCCACGCACTCCACACACACACACACACACGCACGCACACACACACCACACACACCACACACACCACACACACCACACACACCACACACACACACACACACACACACACACACACACACACACACACACACATGAATATAAATGTACAAAACACATTTATGTACTTTTGACAACACTCCTGTCCCTGTCTGCTCCTGGCCCAGCTGGTTGTGGCCCACCAAATGACCCGATGTCCCTGTCTGTCCCTGTTGTCCCCTGATCCCATCCGTCTCTTCCCTCCAGCTGCAATCCCAGGAGGAACTGTCCAGCCGGGAACATAAACTGGAGGACACACTGCGAGAACTCAAGGACGAAATCAAAACAGTGAGTGACAATCAAAACAGTGAGTGGTCCGCGGCTCACACTTCTCATTCTGTTCTCTGTCACTGCTGTTGTCTCTCAAGTTGTTGTCATCACTGCTGTTGTCTCTTACGTTGTTGTAATTACTGCTGTTGTCTCTCAAGTTGTTGTCATCACTGCTGTTATCTCTCAAGTTGTTGTCATCACTGCTGTTGTCTCTCAAGTTGTTGTCATCACTGCTGTTGTCTCTCAAGTTGTTGTCATCACTGCTGTTGTCTCTCAAGTTGTTGTCATCACTGCTGTTGTCTCTCAAGTTGTTGTCATTATTGCTGTTGTCTCTCAAGTTGTTGTAATCACTGCTGTTGTCTCTTACGTTGTTGTCATCACTGCTGTTGTCTCTCAAGTTGTTGTCATCACTGCTGTTGTCTCTTACGTTGTTGTCATCACTGCTGTTATCTCTTACTTTGTTGTCATCACTGCTGTTGTCAGACAGCATCATTGACAGATCTATTTCCACGATATGCAAACCGAAATCGGTCAAGCAATGGGTCGGTAATTGAATTAAAAACTAGAGAACCAAGCATTTCAACAAGAGACTGTAGAATTTTTGGGAACAGGAATAATAGTTGACTTTTTGAAGCAATGGGGGATTTTACATTGGCAAATAGCCCAGACACCCTATCACCATGTCACCCTTTTGCCAGGCACCCCATCAGCCTGTCACTCTATTGTCAAGACATCCTATCAGCTTGTCACCCTATTCCCCCAGACACCCTATCTCACTCATCCTATCTCACTCACACCCTATCTCACTCTCATCCTATTTCACTCACCCTATCTCACTCTCACCCTATCTCACTCACACCCTATCTCACTCTCATCCTATTTCACTCACCCTATCTCACTCTCACCCTATCTCACTCACCCTATCTCACCCACACCCTATCTCACTCTCACCCTATCTGTGAGTCACCCTATCGCCCGTGTGCCCAGGAGGTGACGGAGGGGATGCTGGAGCTGGAGCGATCCCGCATCGAGACGGCCACGGAGCTGGAGCAGCTCCACGACCAGAAGGATAACCTGCAGGAGCATCTGAGCGTGCTCAAACAAACCCTCGTCGTGGTAACTCTCTCGCATGCAAGCACGTGTCGTCACGCTTCGTCACGCTTGTGTTTCTGTCTTTTTCTTAAGATTTGTCACACTTTTAAACGATCATTTCCCAGCGATGAAGAAAAATGTCATCGAAATTTATATTTTATTGAAAACGTGGTTTATTCTCCTTGTTAAAATAATAATATTAATAAAGGCTTGATGCAAGAAATACTAGAAGCTACCACTATTGCTAAACATTACTTGTTTTATTAAGTGAACACTATATGTTTTCTGTGGCAAGGTTCATGGGGATCTCGTTTTCTTTTCAGATCCCAACTGTTGGACCTGGCTGAGATATATTTCTGTTAAATTATAAGATTGTTGTTGTGGTCACTGTCCACTCATGCGGCCAGTCATCCATTGTCACAATGGCCACTAAGTCAGAACCTCGGGAGTGAATCACTGAGAGTGAAACCTTGAGAGTGAAACATGTTAATGGAATGTCTTTGTGAACTTACAACACGAACCGATCAATGATTGGTGTGTTCTGTTTCAGATCCGGAGTGGCGTCAACACCCCAGTGCCACAGGACGCAATGGCAAAGGGAAACACTAAATACTTTGAAGAACAACAATACCAGCTGAAGGTGACTAGTTCTGTCAACGTCTCAGAGATGTCACTGACACAATGGTGGAACCTTTGTGTAGAGACATATGTGAAGTGGTCAACTGGAACATTGGCAACTTTCCTGAAACAACTCAAAACTTATCTATTTCGTTTGTATTAAATGCCTTGATGGCACTGGTTTATATTTCATAGCATTGACTGGTTTTAAATTGTTCTGTTTGAAACTGTATTTTTACACCCTATTTTATTTATTTTATTTACTTATCTTAACATATTTATTATTTATTTTTTTATCTTAACTTACTTAATTATTTATCTTAGTTTATTTATTTGATTTTAGCTTATGTATTTAATTCATTTATATCTTAGATTATTAGTCAACACATCATGTTAATGTGAAGCGCTTTGATTTGGTTGGCATTTAATTACTTAAAAAGTGCTATGTTAACAAACATAATTATTATTATTATCACAAGAGGTGTCAAAACAACCTGTGAGATTGTCTGCATTACTTGGCAATGATTGTTCACGTGTATCAGTGCACAAACATGTCTGTGTGACAAACATGTTTGTAACATGTCTATAATGTCTAACACAAGTTTATATGTAACACTTACATGCGTAACCCAAGTGTATCTGTAACACAAGTGTGTCTGTAACACAAGTGCATCTGTAACACAAGTGTGTCTGTAACACAAGTGTGTATTTTAACACAAGTGTGTCTGTAACACAAGCCTGTCTTTTAACACACATGTGTCTGTAACACAAGTGTGTTTTTAACACAAGTGTATCTGTACGACATGCGTGTCTTTTAACACAAGTGTGTCTGTAGCACAAGTGTGTATGTAACACAAGTATGTCTTTCAACACAAGTATGTCTGTAACACAAGTGTGTCTTTTAACACAAGTGTGTCTGTAACAAAAGTGTGTCTGTAACACAAGTGTGTCTGTAACATGATTATGTCTTTAACACACACAGGAGTGCATGTAACGGTGTTACATCTGTAACACTGTAACGTGTTTGTTACAGCTTGAGCAGAAGATGAGTCGTCACGCTGAGGTGATGGAGAGTCGGAGACAGGTGTCACATGACAGCATCCAGCAGCTGCAACGGAAGCTGAATAACCTTGAACAGGTGACCTTCACTTGACCTTCAGTGCTTTATACATCCTTTCCCTTGTTCCGTCCCACAAAGATGGTTTCCTCGTCAGTTATGCCACGTTGGGTGTTATTTTTCTCTATGCTCTCAAATCATTGGGCCAATTGTTTTCATTTAATGTTTCATGGGGCATTATTTGGGGTGGCTGTGTATTTGAGTGTCTTCTTGGTAATTGTTTTTAATGCAAAACTGTTAACGCCATCCCAGTCATTCAGACATTGACATTATAGTAGGTTGTTTTAGTGTTAATCATTAATGGACTACCTGTTTTTTTTATTTAATGTACTAATACTTTTATTGATCTATTTATTCTAATATTTTATTAACGTATTATTTTAGCTCACAGTGTAGTATCCTTTACATTGCATGACCGTGAAATTCAATGTACAAATAATTTGTATCTATTTATTATATTTATTTTATTAATTTACTCATCGTTTTAATGTACACTTAACATATACAGTTAATTGTATTTGTCTATTTGTCTTACTACTTACTTACTACTTTAGCACACAGTCACGTTACAACTCCAGTATAGTGAAACATCACGTTTTAGCAGTAAATACTTGAAGACTTGAAGTTACATTTGCTTTACGCTGACATATGAGAGACAAATGTCTGGTATTTCAACAGCTAGACGACCTGTGTTCATAATCTACACAGTTGTTGCTATATGACATTGTTTCTCGACAGGTTCTGTGCCAAAGTGATTCACATCGACCTACTACGCCATCTAGTGATGTCCTGTTGAACCGCTCCCGAACTCCGACTCCGGCGGGAGAGTTTGATATGCAGGTAAGGGAGTGATGCTGACAGCTTGTTGTGCTGACAAGCTGACAGCTTGTGATGACATCTTAGCATGGTATTCTGGGTGCAATGGTGCAAAGGTGGACTCGATTGTAATCTATCTTGCTTTCATCTCGTGTTCAGTTATTTTTACAGAAAAGCAAATCTACAAAGTATTCATTACCACATGCAAGCTTGTGTCTGTGATTTTAAAGTGTAGCTTTGATAAAATCAATTTAGGCTTGGGCAAGGATTTTTCACTCAAATTAACCATATTGCTGCATGACTTACACATAGAAATATTAACCGTTGTGGAATACAATTTATATGCATAAAAACGTCATTATGTTATCTCTTTGTATGCCAAATTTCGTTCTTGTTCCTAAAATATAACGCGTTCAGTAGCATTTTAAAACGACCCCCTACTCAACAAAAATCGGCCTGTTGCGACACGCTGCCTGTGCTAAGATACTATGCTTGTTACGCTAGCGCGAGCGCCTCATCGCGTTTACCACCAGGCTGACCATTTAAGCGTAAAATAGGCTTTCTTCTCAAACGTTGCGCCACGTCAATTTTTGACCAATTCAATCAAAATAGAGCTTATTTTGAAGAAAAAGTATTGCTCTATCGATTGGTGATACACACTACGCTGAACTAATAAGAAATCGTCCGCTAAAACGCAATTAAACATGACAACTTATGTCATGGTCGTATTTCGTGAGCAACGTCGCCGTTCCGCATCAGATCGCGTAGTGTGTGGTACCATTCGATCCGGCGTGAAATTTTCTATCCAGTACATATCATTTTATGAATATAGCATTTTATTTGTGGGGGCGCACGCCTTTGAAAGCTGGTGGTACATTTTCCCCGAGTCGCGACACTTCGAGTTTTCGGCAGATCGCCGCACGCGTTAGTAGTAAGTAAGTCGCTAATGTCGTATTCCACGCGCATGTTAGCAATTTCTAAACATCACGGCACATAACGGCTACCAATTGTCTCATGGTCAACGTATTGCATTTTATTGATAATTTATAGCGAATAATTCGTCTATTTGCCTGTTGCTAAATCTATGGGTTTGCCCTTGCAACGAAATAGGCTGACCTAGATATCAACATCACGGTGGGCGCCAGGACTAGTCGATCTTTGTTGTGAGGGGTGTCAAGGAAGCTGTCGAAGCTCGCCGTTTACTTGAGAAACGATCTTTAATTATGAACATATTTTTCACGTCGTGTTGTTTTACTCGTATTATAGATGACAACTATTACAATTGTATTGTCCACACAACAGTAATTGATACGAAATTCGGCATAATGCGCCGCTATTTCAGCTAGACCAACGACAAACATACGCCGCTGCAATGTCTGCGCCGTTGCGATAAAGCCGACTTTCTACTTGTATTCGCGCAACACATGGATTATTACATTTGCAATGCCTTTGAAATAGTATACAACAATTTTATTTAAAAAAAAAAGCATAGACAAGAAATAACAATTCTTGGAGACGAATTGATCAACCTAGCGTCGTAATTCCATAACATTATAGTTTATATATCTTTTTGTGTTTATATTATAATTAGGTATTGTCAAATCATTTTGAAATTCATTCACCCACATGATGGAATGTATTTCGGAATTTATCAATATTACATATAACAATATTTGTTATTAAACTGATTAGTAGTTCAATTTAACACCAATTATTTTATAAATATATGTTATTATAATCTTATAATGCTTTTATTACATTTGATCATATATGACAATTAACATATGTAATCAAATAATATACATATATATATATATATATATATATATATTTAATGGTTTCTAAATTATAGATTAGTTAATTATGTCAACATTTTACACAAAATAGAGAATTTTTTAGAAGAACTCTTATTTCACGTAAACAACACAATTATATGATTTATGTGAAAATCATGCAGTAGATATACATAACAACAATACCTGTGCTAAAATAAAAGTTTGTAACTTTAATATATGTTTGACTAGAGCGTGGCCAAAATATACCTAATTTTCACTGTCATGGCGGCCATATTGGATACCTAATTTGCATAATTTATGCAAAAAAATTAGAAATAGCTCAATTCTATTGAAAACTAGTTACATGCCAAATTTGGTTGATCTGTGTTGAAAAGTAAAGATTTTTGTTTGAATCTACCTTGAATTTTTGACATTTTCCCCCGAGGTAATCCAGGAAAAAAGTAAAACGTCATATAAAACCCAAACGACATGACATGGCTGAATGAAACTTGTTTTACTATCCGAATATAATATGTATCTTTCACAAATTCATATTTTTATCGCTTTTAGTGACTTTTTTCAATTTTGTGCTTGTCTCTTGCCAAGTGTCAATTTGCTAAAATAACATATTCCCACATTTTCAATATGGCATATCTCTGGAAATATCGTATCACTCTAATAATTTATGTACATGTTGACCATGTTGTTGTCCTTGGATGCATGTAATATTGAGCTATTCTAGTAATAAGTTAAACAGTTGTGTTAATTAAGTCAAAAATGACAGTTTATAATAAATTCCTTGCCCAGGCCTAATCAATTGAAAAACTGCTTACTTATTTAATTGCTGCAGAATATTCAATTCAAATATTCTTGCATCACGATGTGATTGTCCTATTTCCTGTTGTTGACTTCCTTATTCTCTCAAAAACCCGGAAGACTTTAGAGCATTAAATCACTGACATATAATAAATAAATTTATTTAGATTACATATTTATATTTGGACACCAAAAAAATTGGACTTAATCAAGGAAGCCACTTTAATCCGTTCATACACTATGAACTAGAAACACGATTTGTGATGTGAAATAATAATATTTATTTTGTATAGTTCCATATCCACAGCAATTTAGTACTTAACATAAAATATAATACGAAATAAGAAAACATGTAACTATATAAATACATAATTTAATGACATTCGTTTATAATAACAAATTATAGTGCAAAATAAATACATAAAAGCAGTTCATTCAGTTATAACACTTAGAAATTAATTAATTAATTAAAACTAAATATTTAATAAATTACAGCAAAAATGCTTCCGTAGATGCCTTAGAAGATCAAAGTAAAGTTTTAGAAGTGAAAATAGTTGGCATGGCATTCCAAACTGATGCCATGATGACCTCTTGTCTGATTCGCTACCCTTCTGTGGTCAACAGGACACAGACAGACTGACCAGTGAGGGGGCGTATCCAAGTGAGGGGGCATATCCAAGTGAGGGGGCATATCCAAAGCGAGCATACTCACCGAATCGTCACAGCAGTCGGAGGCTGCACTCAGCCGGGAGTGCATCAAACATTGCTGAAAAGGGTCCATCGTCGTGAATCGACAACCAAGTTGGTCATGTGGATGGAAGTAGATGGCATCTCTCACCAAGTTTACTGTTTCAGCAGAAGGGCTGAATCGCATCGGGTAAATTTAAGAACATCAGCCGAATGCCGTATTAATCATGTGAATTACATGTAAATGAAATAGCTTAAAACTAGTTAGTTTTCGTGTCTGTACCTGATACATTATGACCAATATGTTGCCAAGAAGTGCCACTGGTCTATGCAAACTGATGTAAATTACAAGTTTTGATTATGAATATATTCTGAAAAAAATTGCATAATTCCAGAGGTATATGCCGGGGAGGGGCCATTGAGACTGAGGGTCTGTATTGTGATCTTTTGTAATGGACCTACTGTTTCTTTGAATATTCAAAAGTGAGTCTACAAATGGAACTCTGACCCTCAACCAAAGCTGTGTAGCACCAACAGAATACATTGAATGTAGTATTGTGTATTTCCACTGATAGTATTGTATACTGATAGTATTATATATACTTCCGCTGACAGTATTCTATACTTCCACTGATAGTGTTGCATACTTCCACTTATAGTATTGTATACTTCCACATAATTTATATTTTACATAACTGTGCATGCGAGACAAACTGTTTTATAGAAGCTCAACTTATTTATCATCAGGATCAGTGCAGCAGTATTTTAGTATACATTTTAATTTCTGACTCTTTAATGTGGTAAAATGTATGAACGACTACCATCTTTATGATGGTATCACTTTTTCATTCACTAGTTTATTATTTATTGCTTAGTTTATTATATGCTTTGTATACGTCGTAAGTTTATGATAAAGCTTGGTACATTGTATACATTATAACTTGCATGCTTTTATAATTGTGATGTTGTTTTGATTTCTTGTAACCAGTCATATGTAGTAATTTTATTTTAAATGTTAAGGTAACCATTATTTGTTTCAATTTCCGTCCATCTTGCTTCATTGTATAGTATGCACCTACCTACATGTTATTGTTATATACAAATATTGCGTGTTCTCGTGGCATACATTTTATTAGTTTATATGATGTGAACTTTTACAACAAACTATACATGTCATGAGGATAAGATTGTTTGTTTGTCCATCGGTTGTTGCCACTGTGGCAAATGTCTTGTTAAATAAATTATCAGATATATCGAAGTGCAAGAGTTAGTGGTTATTTCTTTCCTGGTCCAGCTTTACATATGTGTAACTGATATATTAGGGGAGTGGCAGATCTCTCTAACAGATCGATTTTTACACCACCCCCACACACACTTAAATTTTACATAATTAGAAAGCCCTGCATCTCCCCGTTACGATTATTCCTGTCATAGAGTTGCGAACTGGTGTAGTTTGCATTAATCCAAGGTCACCATCAATCAATCGATTTTAGAAATTGGGCACTTCTGAAAACTTCTTGAACTTCTGCTATTTTATCCTTAATATCAATTTATGTTAACAAATGCAGAATGCTAATGCCTATCTGTGCACAATATGTGTATGTGCCAGGGGTTGAGTAGTGACTAGTAATATAGGTTTTAGTGTAAAAGTACAACATTAATGTGTGTTGAACCCATAAAAACGATTACTTAATAAACATGACCTCCTGTTGCTATGTTCCATTCCCAAGGCAATCTAGATCCCAAAAATAAATGTATGGCTAGAAGAATGAGTGGGCGTAGTGAAGTAAGAATTATACAAATGTCGGTTTTATATAAAGGTGGAAGGGATTTCAGAATGTATGGTCATGGTTTCATTTATATGGATTTTTCTTATTTATATGTAACAGAGCAACTAAGAAATTAGATCAACCGTAACATATTACTATATAGTTTTATATTTATTCTCTAACCTCTCTGCTGTGAACGTTCACATGTTATTTACACAAAAACAATTCCACTCCCTTGCAAAAAGATTCAAATTTACTGAAACATAATTGTCAAAACATTTCATAAATGGCAAACATTACTTTGTTGATACAGTTCATTAAACGCGTACAACATTGCAACACTGGGATATGGGCCTTACTTACCCCTTGACTTCTTAATATCATTACTGCAGTCCTCAACATATTCTAAGCTGATCTCTACAAGAGTTATGATTGTTGTATTTAACTTGATGACTTGGCAGAACTCTGACGTTGTATATTAATCCCTCTTTGTTTGGCAACATTTATCAAGGCGAAGTTCATATTCCTGCTTACACAACACACACACACACACACACACACACACACACACACACACACACACACACACACCACACACCACACACACACCCACACACCGACACAATCACACACACACACACACACACACACACACACACACACACACACACACACACACACATTATAAGTTTGACTACAGTTAATACATTTCTAACATATCACAAAACCACCTGAACTGATGAAATGGAATCAATGTGTGTGCACACAACATGTAGTGTTTGCATAAAGAACACCAGCAGGGTATGAACCTACCACACACAACACTGAACCGACATTACCCTAAACTGTACAAGTGAAAAAAATTGGTTTAGAGAAACATTTAGCAGTGCTTTTGCATTAAAACGCAGTATTCTGACTGCAATCAGTCACAACTGTATTATGTCACAACTGTATTATTAGAAAATTAATATACAGGTACATGAACTGACAGGAATACATAATAATTAGTACACGATCTGTAAAAGCATGCACCAACTCATTTTTATGGACAAGCCTGCTAGTTGTGGTTTTGAACTCTTCATATCACGTCATTATAGCTGCCCAACACCTAATTTCAAAGATTGTTTTTGCCAACAAAAATTACAAAACGAGTATAACTGTTTCCTACAAGCATGAGTTATGATTATTAAACCAGAACATGTAGCATCGTCTAACACTATACAAACTGTCCTCTAGTTCGTTATCTTCAATAAAATACTCGCTAGGTGTGCGAGCGTGTGTGTGTGTGTGTGTGTGTGTGTGTGTGTGTGTGTGTGGGTGTCTGTCTGTCTGTCTGTCTGTCTGTCTGTCTGTCTGTCTGTCTGTCTGTCTGTCTGTCTGTCTGTCTGTCTGTGTGGTGTGTGGGGTGTGTGTGTCCGTGTGGTGTGTGTGTGTGTGTGTGTAATAATGAATAATGTATGTATAATCCTACATTATATATAATAAAAAGAAAACTATGCAAGTTCAAACTATGTTCGACATTTTTGTTATGTGTATTTAATAGTTGTTTTGTTGATGCAGGTGTTATGTACACGTATGAAAGGTTGGTAATGTACACGATTTTACTGACTGGGTATTTGTATTAACTGTGTTTCTTAATTATTAAGAAACAATATTAATAATAATAATGAATATCTCAAAGAAAAGGTTATTCTAGGTAATATTATACTTGTGTAAACTTATGCAAACTCATTTTTAAAGGTATCTTAACAATGAATGATCGCAGTTATTTATTCATACATTCAATGTACTATTATTAATATACCATAGTTATATTTATTTACTTATTGATGACTAAAGACAATGTAGTTTATTTTGTATAGTAGAAATGATTGTATCTTAAAAATTTACTATCAATAAAATATTGATGATTTTATGCATGGTATTAATTCTTTTACAATTATAATTCCAGCCAAAACAGTTATTTGGATAAGCGCGATATACGAAAAATATAATAATTATTACTATAGAATGAAAAAATCATGAAATATATCAACATATATTAAAATAAATATTTTTTAATACAACATAATATAATTCCAACATATAATTAGGTACGTCCCCTTGTAGTTACATACAAGGCGACGTATACTTAGGCGTGGACGTTCCACATTTGAAATGTAAGAGAGTTCAAGCATTTTTATATCTTTCAATAATATTTACGTACGTACAACAAATTAACTAAAGCTTACCGTGAGGCTGAGTTGTGTACGATTAAAGCTGTTAAAACATTTACAATATACATTAAAATAAGTCAATGTGCTGTTGCGGGTATAACTGTTTCCTACAAGAAACAAACTTTGAAAAACAAAAGAGAGGGAATGAGGAAGTGGGAGACACTGGGTATATAGCCTGTAGTACAATCTAATGTAACTAGTTCGGCCAGGGGTACCTCATCGGTTGCTCCTCATAACGTTCCCTGGCACGGTTGGTCACAATCCTTACTCCCTCACAACTGACCGACTTCCGCCGGAAGTGTTCCTATGGGAGGGAAATTACCTGGCCCAAACCCCGGTTCGCCGCACCGGTTGTGACCTCCATAGGATGAGCGTCACTGGTAACCCCTTCCGCCACGTGCGGTCGGAACACTCAGTTGCAGAAGGTAGCCATTTTGTTTGCTTATAAACCCATGCCGAGCCTTAGCTGGTGAAATTGTGGTGTCAACTTGTAAAACACGTAAGCTGATATATCTGACGTTATTTATTTTGTAGCATTACATTACAACTTCGCTTATATGTCATGCTATATCATATCATACATAAAACATGTTAACATGCATAACTATAATTATTAATGTAGACTTAACCAGATTCATGGTTCTATAGCGGAAGTTGGGCAACAATATGGCGTCGCCGACATTTCCTCCTTCATAAAATTAAATAAGGCATTATTTTTAAACGCAGATACATAATACAGTACACCCTACAGTGAATAATATAACTCGCCTTGATATACGAGAATTCATAATTTAAAATAATAAACACAGGTGGATTAAAACATTATTAGTTATTTTCTTTGATAAATAAATACAATGCTTACCTACGATTTACATCGACGCAAATCAGCAAGTGGATGCATTCATTACATATAAACTATGTTGCCAAGTAATGTTTTGATTATTGAGAAATGTATTATCTGTATAATTATGTTCACAGTAGAACGATGCTAACAGTTATGCATAATGATGATAATGTTTGTCTTCCGTAATGCCTTGCTGGTTTGACTATGCATGTTAGCGATACAGAATGTCGACACTGCATGTACCACATGGCAACTAATGTAATGTACTACCAACAGTTGCCGTTCTAAAACAACATTACACACATAGCCTACCTTAAAGCAATTGTCTGTAGCAGTCGTCGCTCTCTTTTTGGCGTCTAATTGTATATCCCAATGTCTGATGACTCCCCAAACTGCAACATGTGCAGCTCATTCGAGACCAACTGTCAAACCACATAGAGCGTCAAATGTGTATCGTTTGCTGAATATCATACGATCCGCTGCACCCGACCCTAAACGAACCATCCGTAAACACGTGAAGTTGGTCTTATACTGAAAACCGTGAGAACTGCATTACCACTACAACTGCACTTAAAATTCGACAAATCCATGCTTTCGATCGAACGCTTAAGTCATTTGTTTGTAGCAACTGTCATGTTCAACGCGACAGTCAATTAGTGCGTTCTTGCGCGGGACCAAGAACATACCATTGTCGGAGGCCGCATGTCAGTCTAAGAATGTCCACGGCAGTGAAGCATTGTTAAACTGACAATGAAACAAGACAGGTATTACACACGGGCAAATCAAGTTTGCCTTGAATGGCACAAGTAGCTTCGCTGTTCTTGTCGAATGTGCAAATACCCATGACCGTATCGAATTGCGGTTTAATTAGAATGACGGGAGGGGTGAAAAGGATTGGTTGATGAAAGTATGGAGGAAGAGGGGTGTAGAGGGACAGTGGGAAGGGAAATAGTAGAGGATAAAGAAAGTGAGGGAGTGGGAGAGGGAGACGGCGAGGGGCCGCCAATCAGGGAGGAAGGGAGAAAATGTTGAGTATTTTTAAAAGGAAGTGATGGGGAGATGTAAATCAGAAGAGAGACAGACAAAGAGAAAAAAAAAACCTCACAAACTTGTTCACTCTGACACATTGTGCATCAGAACGAAAACGGATTGCAGCGCTACTCATTTGTTCATTTCTTTCATCTATTTGCTAAAAATGGACACTGAACGGTTTAAATATTAATAATAATGATAATAATACAGTTTTTATATAGCGCTAATTCCCGCATGGCGGATCGTTGCTCTGCACAAGAAATATACTAAATGTATATTAATAAATAGCAATGTAAATTATATAAATTAATATAAATCATTTTCATTTTTTGGTTTTAAGAAGTACTACTAAACCTTTGTATGTAAATTATATAAATTAATTTAAAATAAATTAAACAGTATTTTTAAGATGAATACTACTAAAACTAGGTATGTAAATTATATAAATTAATATAAAATTAAAACCTTTACTAAAACTGTGTGCGTATATATATATATATATATATATATATATATATATATATATATATATATATATATATATAAACCTACTTATATATATATATACCATATATATATATAAATATATATATATATATGTGTGTGTGTGTATAAATCTATAAATTAATCTAAAACATAAACACTGATTAAAACGTGTATGGCACTAAAATGAAATTCTAAAGCATTGTCCGTCATTTCAAAACAATTTGAATTAATTGAAATCTCTAATAAAAATATATGCCTTGAATTAAACACTTTCTAAACATACACAATGTCCCGGATGCACGAATGTTCACAGGTAATTCAATCCACAGTCGAGGTGCTGCTGCGCCAAAACACCAATACACTTCTTTATAATGGTATTCTATATAAGGGATTATATAGATGGGTGATATTAGCACTAACAAACATTATTCTGATGATGTAGTGAGGGGGGAGACGGAGGGAAGAAAGGATAAAGGAAGGAGAGGGAGAGAGGGGAGGCTGAGGGAGAGATTAACGGGAGAAAAAAAGAGCGTGCTTATATGTGTAAGAGATTGTGTTGTGGGGATATAATGTTGTCATCGTCACATTCCTTTTTTGTATTAATCTGCACCCTCCTTCCGAAGAAGACTTTATATTATCATAGACATTACCGATAATATAAAGTTTCTTATTGATTTTAGAGCAAAAATATAGTATATTATCATCAAACGCGTGCGCAGCGTACACTAACATTATCACGTCACGTAACCTTTTGCATATCACCGGTGTTTCCACACAAAATGGGATCAGTTTGATATAGCATATATGATGCCGCCCATACGTTACCATTATAAATACTATTGGCAATGGTTATGCTTGACGAAGGTCACGTGTAGCAATTGATTGTCACGTACACAAACCGCAACGTAACGTTTTAGTAAAGTAATCTGATTTTTTATATATATTTTTCATAAATCATTACTAATAAAAAAATGTAAAAGCAAGATATTTTAAATATTTAAGAATCGCATAATAACTCAGCCTGCGTCTGATCTAACACTTGATCGAAGGAAGCATAGATCTCTATTCCAACGAGTAATACAGTCACAGAAAAAAACACCTACTCCCAATATTTGTATTTACTGTTGGGGTAAAATGTAAAACAGAACCAGATGATCGATGCTGCATAGGTTTTCTAATAGGAGTAAGCAATGAATGTAAATACGACACACACGTACACGTACACGCACACACACGCCACACGCCCCCCCCCCTCCCCCGTACACACACGCACACGCGCGCATACTCACACTCATCCCCGCCCACCCACGCACGCACACGCGCACACACGCACGCACACACACACACACACACGCACACACACACTAACACACACACACACACACACACACACACTCACTCACACCCACACTCATCCCCGCCCACCCATACACGCACACGCGCGCACGCAAACGCACGCACACACACACACACACACACACACACACACACATACACACACACACACAGTGGTAGGAGGTAACGTAAGCTTTATGAAACTTGTCACAGCCCGGGCCATTCTTACGGTTTATCGTGTAGGCCTATTTCGAAAGATAAACAGGCATTGAATATATATGGTGGCGGTGGCTGAGCGAGTTGGAAGATGATCGACAAAACAATTGCTCAACACCTGCAAGAGAGACGGGAAGTTCACAGAAAGTTCAGAACGGGGCTAATTGTCCGAATATAGAAAAGAAAGGGAGATGTGCATGACCCGGGAAAACAATTGAGGCATTACGTTGCTAAGCAATATGTTGAGGTTGCTGGAACGAATTCTGGATGGCAGAATAAAAGCAATAGTGTAAGGGGAAATCGTCGAAGAACAGCTAGAGTTTAGACAAGGAAGAGGAACAACGGATGGGATGTTTGTCCAGAGATAGGTAATAGAGAAAAAATTGGACGGACAGAAGGATATGGCAATTAGATACATATACCTGGAGAAGGCCTAGGCTATAATCCCAAGAGAAATTACTATGGGAACACTGGAGTGGGTGGGGGTCCCAGGGGGGAGGTCAGGTTGGTACGTAGGGAGTCTTACCTCAGTACAAAACAAGGTGGAACAAATTAAAAAAATTGGCACATCCATTTCTTTGGAACAGTAAACCCGAAGCTTTGAAAAGAGAATCACTGTTAAACACATTTGCTGACGGAAGTGTTAACATTGTATATATTAGAACTAAAATATAATCTCTATTCGTCAAACAAATATTCTGCAATTAATTAAAGAGCATAGAGCCAAGTGGAGCCTTAGCAGTGTATTGGCTGGGTATACACCTTAAAGTTAAAGAGTATATAGATCTGCGCCGCCTTTACCCACCTTAAATGTCATGGTGCTGATTCACGTCCGGGTAATCTAGCCGGATAGACAAGCCGTCAATCGATGCCTTTTCGAAGACTTTTAATGTTATTAGTTAGATCATTTCTTTCAAATTAAACCATTATTTAGAACTGTATCAGCTTAGAACACGTTAAATGCGCTTCTTTCGAGTTTGACCCTGCTAGGCGCAACATAATCGGCACATCCCATGAACGTTCGACAGACAGCCAAACGTGCTCGGACAGCCAGTCTCTGCCACGCCCCACGACCGTCGCCCGGTCCAAAATTACGCAACATGTACTGGAGCGCCAGCGACCGATGTCGCTTCGATCAGCGCAGCAACTTGTCTCTTGCCGCATCTATTCACACCTCGAAGTGCTGACCCAGGGAATATCATCGGGCAACCAGAACGTGTTTACAAACACGCCGAACGCTGATATAACCATGTGTATTATATATATCTATCTATCTATCTATCTATACAGTGCCGGTAAAAAGTCATGGGACCATTGGATTTTACTGTTGTTTCTCTATTGTTAAGCTCTGTGGCAGCATTAAAATCAACTTGGCAAAGGACGTGCTGCCACCTATTGGATGCGCCTAAGTTTATATTGTGTTTTGAGTGTTGTTTTGCCTCTGTTTTTGCCATTTTTGCCTAATTTCATAAGAACACCCCAAGATTGCCGTCCAAAGATCAAGGTAGGCCTCAATTATATCACTAAGCGTTATCTGCTTTCTATGGACTAATGAATCACAATTGACTGTCTAAACTGTATGTGGGCAACAATAGGGTACTTTGGTGTATTAACGGAGCAATATTTGGTATAAAGTGTCAATATTAATTAATTATTATTAATTATCAATATTTATTAAGAAAAGTAGTGAATAAATCCAATTTTCAATACAATAAGAGCTAATGAATGATATGGTAAATATTTGTTTTTATTATTCCGTAATAATATTTATTATATATTTGTAATAAATTATGCATATAAATTTAATTTAAAATAATAAATAACTTATTTGCTAATTTTCAACGAAACGTTGACTGCTTAGTAACCATAGACATTAGTTCAGGTCTTCATGGTAACAAAACGTTGACTGCTTAGTAACAAAATACACATTCAGCTGAAAGCCTACAAACTTAATTTTACAGTAATTTTCATTTCGTTGGAAACTATATTTTCTGTCATAGAATTTACCTACGGTTAAAAAACACTGTGCATGATGTCATGATACTCATGGCGTCATGATGTCATGATACTCATGGCATCATGACGTCATGATACTCACGGCGTCATGACGTCATGATACGGCGTCATGACGTCATGATACTCACGGCATCATGATGTCATGATACTCATGGCGTCATGACGACATGATACTCACGGCATCATGATGTCATGATACTCACGGCATCATGACGTCATGATACTCATGGCATCATGACGTCGTGATACTCATGGCATCATGATGTCGTGATACTCATGCCATCATGATGTCATGATACTCATGGCAGCATGATGTCATGATACTCATGGCAGCATGATGTCATGATACTCGTGGCATCATGACGCCATGATACTCGTGGCATCATGACGCCATGATACTAATGGTGTCGGTGTCACACTGCTTCTGCCAGTCTGCCCCTGCTGTCTGTGTTACTTGATGTTGTGTCCAGGAGTCGTCTGAGCGAGCTCTGAGGATACAGCAACTGGAGGATGAAGTGACGAGTCTCAGACACAGCCTGGAGGACAGACACCAGGTGAGACTGACACTGAGACAGAGACATGTCTTCTAAACATGTTTGTAGATAGTGTAGTATAGAGACCAGGTGAGACTGAGAGAGAGACATGTCTTCTAAACATGTGTGTAGATAGTGTAGTATAGAGACCAGGTGAGATTGAGACTGATACATGTCTTCTAAACACGTTTGTAGATAGTGTAGTATAGAGACCAGGTGAGACTGAGACTGAGACATGTCTTCTAAACATGTTTGTAGATAGTGTAGTATAGAGACCAGGTGAGACTGAGACAGAGACATGTCTTCTAAACATGTTTGTAGATAGTGTAGTATGGAGACCAGGTGAGACTGAGACATGTCTTCTAAACGTGTTTGTTGATAGTGTAGTATAGAGACAAGTTTGTACCCAGCTTTTTCGTATAATGAGTTATTATTAGGAGCTGTCTGAATTTATCATGTAGCTGGTCAACTGTAGAAAACTAATGAGCAACTTACAAAATGATATCTGAGACGGCTCATACAAATTCTCCTTTAGTATTTAAATATAAACAAACGCGCAAGATTTACAGGTGAGAATATACAATGTTTGAAGTTATGTTTCTTTTGATAAAGAATGAAATGAAAAATAATTCCTTTTACAGTGCTGCCTTGTGACACCGTGAACCAATTTAACTGCGGGTCTTTTACGCGGTAGGCAATTATTAGATTACTTTATAATAATCACTGCTGAATGGTCCACCTTTGTAATTCATTGTTTACTCACCAGGAGGTTCGTCAGATTAGAGAGAAGTCGGCTGCTGAGATTGCAGACCTTGAAGGCATCGCCCACGCGCACTACAGCCGAGCCAATCGGCTTGGAGACGAACTCAACTATCTGAGAGCGGAACACTTGGAAATAGTGCGGCGGGTATGTTACCTCTTATTCCTACGCCAAGCCAGTGGGTAGAGCTGTGCCACACACACATTCGCACACACCACAGACACACGCACGCACGCACGCACGCACGCACGCACGCTCGCACGCACGCACACACACACACACACACACACACACACACACACACACACACACACACACATACATACATGAATGTACAAAACACATTTATGTACTTTTGACAACACTCCTGTCCCTGTCTGTCTCACTTTCACCCTATCTCGCTCTCACCCTATCTCATTGTCACCCTATTTCACTCACACCCTATCTCACTTTCACCCTATCTCACTCACACCCTATCTCACTGTCACCCTATTTCACTCACACCCTATTTCACTCACACCTTATCTCACTCACACCCTATCTCGCTCTCACCTGATCTCACTCTCACCCTATCTCACTCTCACCCTATTTGTGAGTCACCCTATCGCCCGTGTGCCCAGGAGGTGACGGAGGGGATGCTGGAGCTGGAGCGATCCCGCATCAAGATGGCCACGGAGCTGGAGCAGCTCCACGACCTACAGGAGCATCTGAGCGTGCTCAAACAAACCCTCGTCGTGGTAACTCTCTCGCATGTGTGCACGTGTCGTCACGCATCGTCACGCTTCGTCACGCTTGTGTTTCTGTCTTTTTCTTCAGATTTGTAGCACTTTTAAAGCGACATGGTCCGTTCGTGGTGCACCTGGCTGGGTGTGGCGTTAGTGGCGTCAACTTGTGTTCACGTGATACTGCATCACGTGATCATGCATTTCCTGGTCTCTTAGCCTCGCCTACATTAGTTTCGAAAACGCCTCGTGGTCGATGTGTAAACAGAGTTAAGCACCCCTTACTGCGTCTATCTTCAACTCCTAAATGATACATGAAAACATATTTTGACTGTCTTTATGCTATAATAGGTATAATTTATACTGTACAACATGATTTTGCAATAAAAATAAAAAGCCACAAATGGACCATGTCGCTTTAAATGATCATTTCCCAGCGATGAAGAAAAATGTCATCGAAATTTAAATTTTATATTTTATTGAAAACTTGGTTTATTCTCCTTGTTAAAATAATAATATTAATAATGGCTTGATGCAAGAAATACCAGAAGCTACCACCATTGCTAAACATTACTTGGTTTTATTAAGTGAACACTATATGTTTTCTGTGGCAAGGTTCATGGGGATCTCGTTTCCTGTTCGGATCCCAACTGTTGGACCTGGCTGAGATCTATTTCTTTTGAATCATATAAGATTGTTGTTGTGGTCACTATGTCAATTCAAGCGGTCAGTCATCCATTGTCACAATGGCCACTAAGTCAGAACCTCGGGAGTGAATCACTGAGAGTGAAACCTTGAGAGTGAAACATGTTAATGGAATGTCTTTGTGAACTTACAACATGAACCGATCAATGACTGGTGAGTTCTGTTTCAGATCCGGAGTGGCGTCACCACCCCAGTGCCACAGGACGCAACGGCAAAGGGAAACACTAACTACTTTGAAGAACAACAATACCAGCTGAAGGTGACTAGTTCTGTCAACGTCTCAGAGATGTCACTGACACAATGGTGCAACTTTTGGGTAGAGACATATGTGAAGTGGTCAACTGGAACATTGGCAACTTTCCTGAAACAACTCAAAACTTATCTATTTCGTTTGTATTAAATACCTTGATGGCACTGGTTTATATTTCATAGCATTGACTGGTTTTAAATTGTTCTGTTTGAAACTGTATTTTTACACCCTAATTTTATTTATTTATCTTAGCATATTTATTATTTATTTATCTTAGCTTACTTAATTATTTATCTCAGTTTATTTATTTATTACAAGTGTGTCTGTAACACAAGTGTGTCTGTAACACAAGTGTGTCTGTAACACCTGTGTCTGTAACACCTGTGTCTGTAACACAAGTGTGTCTGTAACACCTGTGTCTGTAACACATGGGTGTCTGTAACACAAGGGTCATGTGTCTGTGTCTGTAGCACAAGGGTATGTCTGTGACATGATTATCTTTAACACACACAGGAGTGGGCGTTACACAAAAGTGTGTATGTAACGGTGTTACATCTGTAACACTGTAACGTAAGTGTTTGCTACAGCTTGAGCAGAAGACGAGTCGTAACGCTGAGGTGATGGAGAGTCGGAGACAGGTGTCACATGACAGCATCCGGCAGCTGCAACGGAAGCTGAATAACCTTGAACAGGTGACCTTCACTTGACCTTCAGTGCTTTACACATCCTTTCCCTTGTTCCGTCCCACAAAGATGGTTTCCTCATCAGTTATGCCACGTTCGGTTTTATTTTTCTCTAAGCTCTCAAATCATAGGGCCAATTGTTTTCATTTAAGCCATTAGCACTCAGCCAATTTTAACGGGAAGCCTGTGCCTCATCAAATATTTGACATAGATGTTTAAAATATTGCTTTTCCCATTTTCTTTGCTCCAATGCCTTTATTATTCAATTCTCGCAATTGCATGTTTTATGCATGTTGTAGATAATAAACGTACCTACACACTAGTGTCAAAACTGGTGTTGTAACTTTAAGATATGTTGACCATTTCTTGATTGACACTAAGACATTTTGATTTTTTTTGTAAAAAAAAATACTTTATTGCGGTGTAATTGTTTTATGCTTGGCTTTTTACTTCTACAACTTGTGTTTATTTAAAAGACCATTAAATTATCTACACACTGGTATATAATTTGTTATAATATGTTACACTTTTTAGCAGTATACGTGGCCAATTTCCTGGCTGGAGGGCATTTTAAAATGTCAAAAAAAAAAAACGTTTGTTATCACATTTTCAAAAATGCAGTAAATATTTTTTGAAAACGGAAATATCCAAAATAGCCGCAAATTAATGTTCTATGTCTAGATAGGTGTCGCATTTATTGCTTCTCTTAATCACTAGATGGAACCACGTAAACCAAATTCAAACGGTGTGCTGTATTCGCTGGCCGGCTATGGCCAACCTGAGGAGATTCGGGGTGACCGTCAATGCCCGACTTGACTGCCAATCGGTTAATGTTTCATGGAGCATTATTTGGGGTGGCTGTGTATTTGATTGTCTTCTTGGTAATTGTTTTTAATGCAAAACTGTTACATTTGCTTTAAGCTGACGTATGAGAGTCAAATTGTTGGTGTTTCAACAGCTGGACGACACTGTGTTCATAATCGACACAGTTGTTGCTATATGACATTGTTTCTCGACAGGTTCTATGCCAAGGTGATTCACATCGACCTACTACGCCATCTAGTGATGTCCTGTTGAACCGCTCCCGAACTCCGACTCCGGCGGGAGAGTTTGATATGCAGGTAAGGGAGTGATGCTGACAGCTTGTTGTGCTGACAAGCTGACAGCTTGTGATGACATCTTAGCATGGTATTCTGGGGCGTAATAGTGCAGTGGTGCAAAGGTGGACTCGATTGTAATCTATTTTGCTTTCACCTCGTGTTCAGTTATTTTTACAGAAAAGCAAATCTACAAAGTATTCATTACCACATGCAAGCTTGTGTCTGTGATTTTAAAGTGTAGCTTTGATAAAATCAATTGAAAAACTGCTTATTTATTTAATTGCTGCAGAATATTCAATTCAAATATTCTTGCATCACGACGTGATTGTCCTATTTCCTGTTGTTGGCTTCCTTATTCTCTCAAAAACCCGGAACACTTTAGAGCATTAAATCACTGACATATATTAAATACATTTATTTAGATTACATATTTATATTTGGACACCAAAAAAATTGGATTTAATCAAGGAAGCCACTTTAATCCGTTCATACACTATGAACTAGAAACACGATTTGTGATGTGAAATAATAATATTTATTTTGTATAGTTCCATATCCACAGCAATTTAGTACTTAACATAAAATATAATACGAAATAAGAAAACATGTAACTATATAAATACATAATTTAATGACATTCGTTTATAATAACAAATTATAGTGCAAAATAAATACATAAAAGCAGTTCATTCAGTTATTACACTTAGAAATTAATTAATTAATTAAAACTAAATATTTAATAAATTACAGCAAAAATGCTTCCGTGAATTAAATAAGCATCTTTACAGATGCCTTAGAAGATCAAAGTAAAGTTTTAGAAGTGAAAATAGTTGGCATAGCGTTCCAAACAGATGCCATGATGATCTCTTGTCTGATTCGCTACCCTTCTGTGGTCAACAGGACACAGACAGACTGACCAGTGAGGGGGCGTATCCAAGTGAGGGGGCATATCCAAGTGAGGGGGCATATCCAAAGCGAGCGTCCTCACCGAATCGTCACAGCAGTCGGAGGCTGCACCCAGCCGGGAGTGCATCAAACATTGCTGAAAAGGGTCCATCGTCGTGAATCGACAACCAAGTTGGTCATGTGGATGGAAGTAGATGGCATCTCTCACCAAGTTTACTGTTTCAGCAGAAGGGCTGAATCGCATCGGGTAAATTTAAGAACATCGGCCGAATGCCGTATTAATCATGTGAATTACATGTAAATGAAATAGCTTAAAACTAGTTAGTTTTCGTGTCTGTACCTGATACATTATGACCAATATGTTGCCAAGAAGTGCCACTGGTCTATGCAAACTGATGTAAATTACAAGTTTTGATTATGAATTTATTCTGAAAAAAATTGCATAATTCCAGAGGTATATGCCGAGGAGGGGCCATTGAGACTGAGGGTCTGTACTGTGATCTTTTGTAATGGACCTACTGTTTCTTTGAATATTCAAAAGTGAGTCTACAAATGGAACTCTGACCCTCAACCAAAGCTGTGTAGCACCAACAGAATACATTGAATGTAGTATTGTGTATTTCCACTGATAGTATTGTATACTGATAGTATTATATATACTTCCGCTGACAGTATTCTATACTTCCACTGATAGTGTTGCATACTTCCACTTATAGTATTGTATACTTCCACATCATTTTTATTTATATTTTATATTTTACATAACTGTGCATGCGAGACAAACTGTTTTATAGAAGCTCAACTTATTTATCATCAGGATCAGTGCAGCAGTATTTTAGTATACATTTTAATTTCTGACTCTTTAATGTGGTAAAATGTATGAACGAATACCATCTTTATGATGGTATCACTTTTTCATTCACTAGTTTATTATTTATTGCTTAGTTTATTATATGCTTTGTATACGTCATAAGTTTATGATAAAGCTTGGTACACTGTATACATTATAACTTGCATGCTTTTATAATTGTGATGTTGTTTTGATTTCTTGTAACACAATTGTTATGATCAGTCATATGTA
>OZ024864.1:33131431-33178931 GCA_964017155.1 Oasisia sp. SBJ-2009 | reverse complement strand
GTAGCAACTGCCATGTTCAACGCGATAGATGTTGCTAATTATACATTGTCAATTAGTGCGTTCTTGAGCGGGACCAAGAACATACCATTGTCGGAGGCCGCACGTCAGTCTAAGAATGTCCACGGCAGTGAAACATTGCATTGTCTGTGTTAAACTGACAATGACACATGACAGGTATTACACACGGGCAAATCAAGTTTGCCTTGAATGGCACAAGTAGCTTCGCTGTTCTTGTCGAATGTGCAAATACCCATGACCGTACCGAATTGCGGCTTAATTAGAATGACGGGAGGGTTGAAAAGGATTGGTTGATGAAAGTATGGAGGAAGACGGGTGTAGAGGGACAGTGAGAAGGGAAATAGTAGAGGATAAAGAAAGTGAGGGAGTGGGAGAGGGAGACGGCGAAGGGCCGCCAAGCAGGGAGGAAGGGAGAAAATGTTGAGTATTTTTAAAAGGATGGGATGGGGAGAGGTAAATCAGAAGAGAGACAGACAAAGAGAGAAAAACAACCTCACAAACTTGTTCACTCTGACACATTGTGCATCAGAACGAAAACGGATTGCAGCGCTACTCATTTGTGCATTTCTCTCATCTATTTGCTAAAAATGGACACTGAACGGTTTAAATATTAATAATACAGTTTTTATATAGCGCTAATTCCCACATGACTGATCGTTGCTCTGCACAAGAAATATACTAAATGTATATTAATAAATAGAAATGTAAATTATATAAATGATATAAATTTTTTGGTTTTAAGATGTACTAGTAAACCATTGTATGTAAATTATATAAATAAATTTAAAATAAATTAAACACTGTTTTTAAGATGAATACTACTAAAACTAGGTACGTAAATTATATAAATTAATATAGAATTAAAACCTTTACTAAAACTGTGTACGTAAATGTATATATATATATATAAATCTATAAATTAATCTAAAACATAAACACTGATTAAAACGTGTATGGCACTAAAATGAAATTCTAAAGCATTGTCCGTCATTTCAAAACAATTTGAATTAATTGAAATGTCTAATAAAAAGATATGCCTTTAAACACTTTCCAACAATACATAATGTCCCGGATGCATGAATGTTCACTATAATTTGTTCCACAATTCCTGCGCCAAATCACCAAGACACTTCTTTATAATGGTATTCTATATAAGGGATTAGATAGATGGGTGATATTAGCACTAACAAACATTATTCTGATAATGCAGTGAGGGGGTAGAGGGAGGGAAGGAGAGGGATGAAGGAAGGAGAGGGAGAGAGGGGAGACTGAGGGGAGAGACTAACGGGAGAAAAAAAGAGCGTGCTTTTATGTGTAAGAGATTGTGTTGTGTGGGTATACTGTTGTCATCGTCACATTTCTTTTTTGTATTAATCTGCACCCTCCTTCCGAAGAAGACTTTATATTAGCATAGACATTACCGATAATATAAAGTTTCTTACTGATTTTTGAGCAAAAATATAGTATATTATCATCAAACACGTGCGCAGCGTACACTAACATTATCACGTCACGTAACCTCTTGCATATCACCGGTGTGTCCACACAAAATGGGATCAGTTTGATATAGCATATATGATGCCGCCCATACGTTACCATTATAAATACTATTGGCAATGGTTATGCTTGACTAAGGTCACGTGCAGCAATTGATTGTCACGTACACAAACCGCAACGTAACGGTTTAGTAAAGTAATTTGATTTTATATCTATTTTTCATAAACCATTACTAATTCAAAATTGTAAAAGCAAGATATTTAAAATATTTAAGAATCGCATAATAATTCAGCCTGCGTCTGATCTAACACTTGATCGAAGGAAGCATAGACCTCTATTCCAACGAGTAGTACAGTCACAGAAAAAGCACCTATTCCCCATATTTGTATTTACTGTTGGGGTAAAATGTAAAACACAACCAGATGATCGATGCTGCATAGGTTTTCTAATAGAAGCAAAGACAATTTTACGCTCTCTGATAGAAGTAAGCAATGAATGTAAATACGACTCACACGTACACGCACACCCCCCCCCCCCACACACACACACAAACACACACACAGTGGTAGGAGGTAATGTAAGCTTTATGAAGCTTGTCACAGCCCGGGCCATTCTTACGGTTTAGCGTGTAGGCCTATTTGGAAAGATAAACAGGCATTGAGTATATATGGTGGCGGTGGCTGAGCGAGTTGGGAGATGATCGACAAAACAATTGCTGAACACCTGCAAGAGAGACGGGAAGTTCACAGCGGAATAAAGAACGGGGCTAATTGTCTGAATATAGAAAAGAAAGGGAGATGTGCATGACCCTGGAAAACAATTGAGGCATTACGTTGCTAAGCCATATGTTGAAGTTGCTGGAAAGAATTCTGGATGGCAGAATAAAAGCAATAGTGTAAGGGGAAATCGTTGAAGAACAGCTGGAGTTTAGACAAGGAAGAGGAACAACGGATGGGATGTGTGTCCAGAGGTAGGTAGTAGAGAAGAAACTGGAAGGACAGGAGGATATGGCAATTAGATTCATATACCTGGAGGCGGCCTATAGCTACAATCCCAAGAAAAATGACTATGGGAACACTGGAGTCCCATAGGGGAGGTCAGGTTGGTACGTAGGGAGTCTTACCTCAGTACCAAACAAGGTGGAACAAATAAAAAAATTTGCATATCCATTTCTTTGGAACAGTAAACCCGAAGGTTTTAAAAGAGAATCACTGTTAAACACATTTGCTGACGGAAGTGTTAATATTGTATATATTAGAACTAAAATATAATATCTATTCGTCAAACAAATATTCTGCAATTAATTAAAGAGCATAGAGCCAAGTGGAGCCTTAGCAGTGTATTGGCTGGGTATACACCTTAAAGAGTATATAGATCTGCTCCGCCTTTACCCACCTTAAATGTCATGGTGCTGATTCACGTCCTGGTAATCTACCCGGAGAGACAAGCCGTCAATCGATGCCTTTTCGAAGACTTTCAATGTTATTAGTTAGATCATTTCTTTCAAATTAAACCATTATTTAGAACTGTATCAGCTTAGAACACGTTAAATGCGCTTCTTTCGAGTTTGACCCGGCTCGGCGCAACATAATCGGCACATCCCATGATCGTTCGACAGACAGCCAAACGTGCTCGAACAGCGGGTCTCTGCCACGCCCCACGACCGTCGCCCTGTCCAAAATTACGCAACATGTACTGGAGCGCCAGCGACCGATGTCGCTTCGATCAGCGCAGCAACTTGTCTCTTGCCGCATCTATTCACGCCTCGAAGTGCTGACCCAGGGAATATCATCGGGCAACCAGAACGTGTCTACAAACACGCCGAACGCTGATATAACCATGTGTATTATATATATATATATATATATATATATATATATATATATATATATATATATATATAAAGAGAGAGGGTCTACATAAAACAGCGGTCTACACAAGCCGGTCCTTGTGCATAATCGGTCGACATAAGCTGCCTTTAGTATATATATATATATATATATATATATATATATATATATATATATATATATATAGCTAGAAGAGTGAGTGGGTGTAGTGAAGTAAGAATTATGCACATGTCGGTTTTATATAAAGGTGGAAGGGATTTCAGAATGTATGGTCATGGTTTCATTTATATGGATTTTTCTAATTTCTATGTAACATAGAGTAACTAAGAAATTAGATCAACCGTAACATATTACTATATAGTTTTATATTTATTCTCTAGACTCTCTGCTGTGAACGTTCACGTGTTATTTACACAAAAACAATTCCACTCCCTTGGAAGAAAGATTCAAATTTATTGAAACATAATTGTCAAAACATTTCATAAATGGCAAACATTACTTTGTTGATACAGTTCATTAAACGCGTACAACAGTGCAACACTGGAATATAGGCCTTACTTACCCCTTGACTTCTTAATATCATTACTGCAGTCCTCAACATATTCTAAATTCTAAGCTGACCTCAACACACACACACACACACACACACACACACACACACACACACACACACACACACACACACACACACACACACACACACACACACACACACACACACACCACACACACACACTCACACACCACACACACACTCACACACACACACAGCGTTCGGCTTGTTTATAAACACGTTCCGGTTGCCCGATGATATTCCCTGGGTCAGCACTTCGAGGCGTGAATAGATGCGGCAAGATACAAGTTGCTGCGCTGATCGAAGCGACATCGGTCGCTGACACTCCCGTACATGTTGCGTAATTTTGTACCGGGCGACGTTCGTGGGACGTGGCAGCGACTGGCTGTCCGCGCGGACGTGAACCAGCACCGTGACATTTAAGGTGGGTAAAAGCGGAGCAGAATTATATACTCTTTAAGGTGTTAATTTACCCATGCAGGATTTGTTATATTCCTTATCATGACTTTCTAATAGCCAAGGATGCACAAAGCATCTGTATTGTGTTACTGGGCCTCTCTAAGGGCTGCTTAATTGGGGGACCAGTAATTACTGGGTTCGCGCTAGGCTTTCGCCATACACTTATTTTTTTACAGATTGGCGAAACGAAAAATGCACGTTATCGGCAATTTGGCGAAAGATGAAATGCGGAACGGACGAATCTGTAATTTCATTCGAATCGAATATCCTAGAAATTTCGAAAAAGAATCGAATCGAATATGAATATTCAGTGGCTTCAAATATGATTAGAATACTGAAGACTGAACGGTATCGGGATGTCTTGCCGGGACACGGCGTCATCCCGTGGCCGTGGCTACAACGCATCGATCTTTTGGTTTTCTGACCTAACCATGAAAACAACGTCTTATTTATAGCCGCCAAGCATATCCTCACATATCCTATGCACATATACACATACTAGTTTACAAATAAAATAATTTTCATTCCTGTGAAGAATAAAATAAAGAAAACAGACTCGCGCCAAACTCGTACGCGATCTACATCGGTAAATTATCGCAGGCGACGTTAAATAAACGACCTTCACAAATTTCGGTTTTATGCTGACCCTAAAGTAACCGTAGCCATAATTAAGCCTAAGTTAATTTTTATTAATCCTAAATTTACCCGAAACTTTTATTTTAACCACAACTGCCGGATAGTGAAATATCACTTTTAAGCAGTATAACAGTAACACTTGAAGACTTGAAGGAAGACTTGGACATTTTATATTTTATATAATTATGTACATACTATTTTATGTAAATTGTTTATTTTATGTAAATACATGTATCATTGTGTTACACACTGCGTTAACCTCTCTGCAGTATATTTCATCCTGAGACAGCAACATATCAATGTCACAAGGTTCCCATATTATCACAAGGTTCCCATATGTCACAAGGTTCCCATATTGTCACAAGGTTCCCATATGTCACAAGATTCCCATATTGTAACAAGGTTCCCATATCGTCACAAGGTTCCCATATGTCACAAGGTTCCCATATGTCACAAGGTTCTCATATTGTCACAAGGTTCCCATTTTGTCAGAAGGTTCCCATATCGTCACAAGATTTTCATATCATCACAAGATTCCCAAATTGTAACAAGGTTCAGGTATTGTCACAAGGTTCCCGTATTCCTTTTCTTAAATGTTCTGAAAAAGGCTGATTAGTGAGACCTCATGAGATCATACCATTGTAAACACAACCTACCTGTAGACAGACCAGCTAATGACTAGACCACCCTGCTGAATGTAACTAGACCACCCTGCTGAGTGTGTCTAGACCACCCTGCTGAGTGTTTCTAGACCACCCTGCTGAGTGTGTCTAGACCGCCCTGTTGAGTGTGTCTAGACCACCCTGTTGAGTGTGTCTAGACCGCCCTGTTGAGTGTGTCTAGACCGCCCTGCTGAGTGTGTCTAGACCGCCCTGTTGAGTGTGTCTAGACCGCCCTGTTGAGTGTGTCTAGACCATCCTGCTGAGTGTGTCTAGACCACCCTGCTGAGTGTGTCTAGACCGCCCTGTTGAGTGTGTCTAGACCGCCCTGCTGAGTGTGTCTAGACCGCCCTGCTGAGTGTGTCTAGACCGCCCTGTTGAGTGTGTCTAGACCACCCTGCTGAGTGCGTCTAGACCACCCTGCTGAGTGTGTCTAGACCACCCTGCTGAGTGTGTCTAGACCGCCCTGTTGAGTGTGTCTAGACCGCCCTGTTGGGTGCGTCTAGACCACCCTGCTGAGTGCGTCTAGACCACCCTGCTGAGTGCGTCTAGACCACCCTGCTGAGTGCGTCTAGACCACCCTGCTGAGTGCGTCTAGACCACCCTGTTGAGTGCGTCTAGACCACCCTGCTGAGTGTGTATAGACCACCCTGCTGAGTGTGTCTAGACCACCCTGTTGAGTGCGTCTAGACCACCCTGCTGAGTGCGTCTAGACCACCCTGCTGAGTGCGTCTAGACCATCCTGTTGAGTGTGTCTAGACTACCCTGTTGAGTGTGTCTAGACCACCCTGCTGAGTGTGTCTAGACCACCCTGATGAGTGCGTCTAGACCACCCTGCTGAGTGCGTCTAGACCACCCTGCTGAGTGCGTCTAGACCACCCTGTTGAGTGTGTCTAGACCACCCTGTTGAGTGTGTCTAGACCACCCTGCTGAGTGTGTCTAGACCACCCTGCTAGGTGTGTCTAGACCACCCTGCTGAGTGTGTCTAGATCACCCTGCTGAGTGCGTCTAGACCACCCTGCTGAGTGCGTCTAGACCACCCTACTGAGTGCGTCTAGACCGCCCTGCTGAGTGCAGAACTTACCTGTTCTTACCTGCGTTCTTTCCTTCAGGGGGCCCCTCCCTACCTGGACCAGCCCAGCCATCTGCCCCCGCCCAGTTCTACCTCCGGGAGACCAGTGCCTACTTTCTATGGGGCTGGGGGTCAGGTAGTCGCCCCTCCCCCGGCTGACCAGCACTACGGGGTGGACATGACTGATGCCGGTCAACTCGGGTTTGACCAGCCAGGACTTATGGCCGGCCCCGGGTATGACCAAACCATGCCTCAAGTCACAACAGCTGGGGCCCAATATGGACTCTTGCCTAATGGAGGTAGGGGGTATTTCTTGATACTGCTTTATAAATATATAAATTTGTATACATGTTGCGTACACCTGTAGTTAAAAAAAATGCTGCAGTTTTATGTTTTAGTGTCTATGACGATTTTAATGATCTTAATCTATTAGTGTTTGTGATTTGTTTTTTTAATGATTAAACCTGCAAAGCGCCTTTGAGTAATTTTGGCTGAAAATGGCCCTATAAAGATGTTCATATTATTGTCATTATCATATTTTCATGATATAATTGGATTTCAAAAAGTTGACGTTATGTTGAAATTACATGTGGGTGCAGTAGGTTGCCTGAAGGTTTTGGTAATTGTGAGAATGGAATGTACGATAGTTGTAGCTTTGTAAAAGAGGACCTGCAAAGTAGCTTGACTGAGAGGTGCAGGGCATGTAGTTGTTAGCACAGCTGCACAGGCATGGTATATTTGCTGTTAAAACATGGCTCTCAACATTGGGGACTGCGTATCCATCGTGAATCTGATAATCATGTTAATGTCAGTCCTGTCTCAATTTGGGACATAAAAGAACCACTGAGGACGACAAGTACCCTTGCAGTGACCACCCTCAGTGGCAACATAGAAAGGTCGGCTTGGTGTAAATGTTGTGAAAAAGACTTATTAGTTCAATGAGACTTCATAGGATCATAACATTGTAACAACAACATATAATAATAATAATATTATTATTTATTATTTACAAAGCGCAGTATCCAAATATGCTCAAAGCGCTGTACAATAAAATATAAAGCTATTTACTATGTGTTAAAACTAATATTAATAATAATAAATACAACTGTAAAATTAACTTTCAGATAAACAAAAATGTAGAAACGTTAAATTATTCATATTAAAACTGTTAATTAAATATTATATAGAATTAACGACGATGAATAAAATAAATAAATCAATAAATACATCAAACTAATATATAGACATATGCCGAAGGGAGGAGACAACGAGAACTTACGTGTTCTTTTCTCGCGCTGTTTGCAGCTCAGAGCACCACAGCGCCACCTGGTGGTGATTTATTCCAACCGAATCAACAACAATACCAGCTGAATCAACAACAATTCCCACAGAATCGACAACAATTCCCACAGAATCAACAACCTGTGTTCGTTCAGGCGCCTGGTGGATTCATGATTCCCACAGCCCAGGGAGCGACCCCTGCTCCCGGGCAAGTCCTCCAGCAGGGGGCTGGTCCCCAGGGGGCTGGGGTGACATTCGTGCCCCGGCCACTCCTGGGGGCCAGTACCTGGTGTCCACCCCCACGACCACCACCCCCATCGCGGGGCCAGGACAGGTGTTCCTGCAGGCGACACCAGATGGCAGGACCACTCACCCGGTGATGTTCAGCACTCCGATCAGTCCAGCGGCAGGTAAGTGTCATTGCCAACCTCGATATACACCGAGTCGTAATCTGTGCTTTTTTTGGACTTGTTTTAATCAGTGTTTATGTTTTAGATTTATATATATATATATATATACATGTATATATATATATATATATATATATATATATATATATATATATATATATATATATATATATATATATATATATATTATCAATCCAGTATTAAATGGTTCATTCAACACATGAGAAAGTCATCTGATGATTTATAATAATAATAAAATCTGGACATCGCTCAAGAAGGGGAAGTCAGCAGGAGCGGACAACGTCCCAGCAGAGCTGGTGCAGGCAGGGGGAGAAGCCATGATAAGCGCCCTACTGACTATCTGCAACAAGATCTGGCAGACAGGGGAGTGGCCCACGCCGTGGACCCAATCTCTCATCATCACCCTCCCCAAGAAAGGCAACCTACAGCTATGCCATAATTATCGTACCATCAGCCTCATCAGCCACCCGAGCAAAGTTATGCTGAAAATCTTGCTGAACCGACTGAAGCCGCAAGCGGAAAAGATCATTGCCGAGGAACAAGCTGGCTTCAGACCAGGACGCAGCACAACAGAGCAGATCTTCAACCTTAGGGTATTGTGCGTGAAGTACCTCCAACACCAGCAAGACCTCTATCACGTCTTCATTGACTTCAAGAAGGCATTCGACAGGGTATGGCATGCAGCACTATGGGCCACCATGAAGCATTTCAACATCAACGCCAACCTGATCAGAATGATACAGAACCTCTATGAAAAGGCCACCAGCGCAGTCTACCTTAACAACAGCATAGGGGACTGGTTCAGAACTACCGTCGGAGTAAGACAAGGCTGTGTGCTCTCCCCCACCCTCTTCAACATCTTCTTGGAGAGAATTATGACTGACGCACTGAATGACCATGAAGGGACAGTCAGCATTGGTGGCAGAAATATCACAAACTTGCGTTTTGCCGACGACATAGACGGCCTGGCAGGAAGGGAAGACGAGCTAGCTGAATTGGTGGAGCGCATTGATAAGACTTCTACAGCCTTCGGCATGCAGATCAATGCAGAAAAGACCAAACTGATGACCAACAACACCAATGGCTTCAGCACTGACATCAGGGTCAACGGCGAGAAACTAGATTGCGTCAACCGATTCAAATATCTGGGAGCAATCATTACAGATGAAGGATCTAAACCTGAAATTCTCGCCAGGATCGCCCAGGCCACAGCAGCACTCGCCAAACTCAAGACCATTTGGAATGACAGGAATATAGCGCTCAGCTCAAAGATCAGACTGATGCGCTCCCTAGTCATGTCCATATTCCTGTACGCCTGTGAGTCTTGGACATTAACAACAGAAACCGAGAAAAGAATACAGGCCATGGAGATGAGATGCCTCAGAAAACTCCTCGGCATCACGTACAGAGAACACATCACCAACGAAGAGGTCCGAAACAGAACCCGTCAAGCCATTGGACCGCACGAAGACCTCCTGACCACAGTTAAACAACGAAAACTGAGATGGTACGGCCACATTACAAGATCAACAGGGCTTGCCAAGACGGTCATGCAAGGTACGGTCCAAGGAGGGAGAAGACGAGGCAGGCAGAGAAAGAGATGGGAAGACAACATCCCGGAATGGACGGGCTTGACACTGGGCGCCGCCATGAGGAAAGCCGAGAGACGAGAGGAGTGGAGGGAGCTGGTTGCCAAGTCATCTGTGGTGCCCCAACGGTCCACTGAGACTACGGGATAGGCAAGGCAAGGCAAGGACAGTGGATAGCAGTTAGCAGTAATCAGTTAGAACACTAGATATTGGCACAGCAACAGAAAATGAATGACACCTGATTCCATGGAGGTCACCTTTACGGTAGAAACAGGATATTCATTAAAGTAATCGTGAAAGTACCAGTATTCATGATTACATTCTAAAGTAATCGTACTCGTACTCGAGTACATTCTAAAGTAATCGTACTCGTACTTGAGTACGTTTGTTTTCTGAGTACTCGTACTCATGCATGTTCAAAGTAATCGTACTCGTACTCGAGTACATTTGTATTGTACTCACTCCATCTCTGAATTATTACCATGATATTGACTTTGGCTACATGTGTCGCACATATAAAATATCATACCCATGTTAATTGTCACTTTGTTTCTTTTATAGGCAGATGTGGATGTACAGCAAAATGCCAGGAAGCTGGTATGCAGTATCATCAAAGAGAGTGAACTCACACAATGTCATCGATATCCAAGCTGGTCATGACATCCACCGTTCCATCACCAACTGCAAAGCTAGTCAGGCGTCACCATATTCGCATGTCAAGCACTCTGCATTCTACATTCTAGTCAGTCAGGGTATCTGCCCGGCATGGAAGCCAGTATACACACCACCAGCACTGCGGAGTACATTCGAATATTTGACATTTAATATGCAGCATCTTGCACGGCTCATAGTTGTATAGTCCTGTCCACAAATACAACTGTCCTGTAACTTGTTGAACTAGTGTTAGTAAGCATTGTTCAGTTTCTTGTTGACCTGTAAAGAAAAACATGTATTCAATTTCAGTAAACAAACAACATGCATCATGGTAGTGGAGTTGGGAGTAAATAATGATGCCATGCAATAACTACTACATGATGTACACATTTTCATTTTTGACATTTTATGTCAAACATGAATATGTGAGGTTGTCTGGTCAACGCAAATGTTGGAAATGACAAAATCAGGTTATTGTGATGACAACAGCACATTCCCTCAGAAAATATTCACACATTCATAATATGTATGTCTACCTTCTTCAAAACTGTAAATACTATTGATTTCTTGAGTCACCGCTTCAGTATTTCCCCTGCTATATGATGACTGAGGTGGACTACATCAGTGTTTTTCTAAGTCATTTTGCACAAAATATGCCAGGATGGCCACCTCATAGCTATATTTCTTGCTATAAACATGTTTACACTTTTAGCTGTGCATTTGTATCCTCTCTATTTCCCAGGGAATAAGTTAAAGCATCCTTCAAAATGCACCATTTTGAAGGTAATTTTAACAATTGATCTATGTAGCCATGCCCCACGACTCACACAGTGTATGTGCATTAATGTCTGTGTTGACACACTGGGTATAATATGCATTATACAACAGCAAAGGTTATTCTAGTTTTCCATGTTCAAGATAATATGTTAATGAACACAAATGTATATTTAAATGGACATATTAAAATATTTTTGATAATTTATACATTGTTGATTGTTAAAATGTTTAAATTACCTGGCTTGATCAGATGTGAGCCTCCCGCAGACTACGTATCATCACTGCATCTGCTATACCCATGTGACTATCTTAATATTAGCCTCTCCTCTGCCTTGTGTCACTTTTGCATTGTAGCATGGCCTGTAGCAATATTATAATTCGAATATATTATGCATTCATATAATGCTGTGATGAAAATTTTGATAAATATTTGAAAACAGCTGGAACGTATGAGTTGAAAGATACCAGGTACATAGACTACAGCCAGGCATTGACTACAATGGAGACAAGTGCAAGAATGTTATATGTAATACTTGCATGATATAATGTACACCTACTGTATTAACATTTTATTTTCATGTTTATTTTTTATTGAAAAAAATCATCACCATCAATCATCACTGTTATAAAAAATTAAATTATTTTGCATAACATATAATAGAAATCAACAAAATTCAGTAATAGTACTGACATGTGAGTCGCAAAAAACTTTTTTTATAATTGTGAAATATAATATAATTCTCCGTTTGACGTTCTGTTACACGAGATAACGGATGCTCCCCCTAAAAAGACAACGTTTCTTGCCCGACCGACAAGAGTCAAGCCTTGCCCCCAAGCTATTACCAGTCTCCCATGTCAATTTTATTTTTAATTTCGTCCCTCACGTCATCTATTCTCTCTGGATATGTACTTTCGCAATTACTAAGTTTATTAACAAGATCCTGCGTAATCAAATACAATACCGGTACATATCAAAACAGGTTGTGATGCTGAGCGATATCGATGGTGACTGTCAACTCAAAGACAAAGTCAAACTGGCTTGCCTTGTCAGTGACACTCAGACTTATTCTAATCTTACAAGTTAGAGAATCCGCGTCGAGTCAACGTTCACAACAGTGAATTAGCCCCCGACTACTCGCTCTTGTTGCTGACTGCGTTAATGCACTTAATGCGTACCTTCATAGAAGAATCACTGCCTTTGACTTGCAATCTTAGTCATGACGCGCAAAAGCACGTGCGATTTGTTATTGTACCGTAGTAAATCGATCTCGCATAAAACACGTGACCCAAAAAGCACAGGGCGTCGGCAGCTGCTGATTGTTTCGCCAGTTATACCCGGTGTAACGGCGATTCTTTTTTTACAATTATAAAATGACAAGTACGCATTTAAAAAATTAACTGACTGTGCATACTAGTTAAACTATTAACACATTACACATCTGGTAATAAAAGAACCGGTTTGGCGATTAGCAAACGAGTGGATTGAGTACCTTTAAAACCATCTGCCGACAACTTGTGAAACCATCCATATCCACGAACGTGTAAGCATCAATCGTTTTTCAGTGCATATGTATGTTGCTTCATGCTACTAAGGTTGTATCACACAGCAGTGTGGCACTATGGTATGCGTTTAATAATCTTTTTTGTATCTACAAGGTAACGTTTGCCATTTATGAAATGTTTTGACAATTATATTTCAGTCAATTTGAATCTTTCTTCCAATGGAGTGGAAATATTTGTGTAAATAGCACGTAAACATTCACAGGAGAGATTAGAGAATACATATAAAACGAATAGTAATATGTTACGGTTGATCTAATTTCTTAGTTAAAGTATTATTAATAACAAATTTCTGTATATATGAAACCATGATCATACATTCTTAAATCCCCTCCACCTTTATATATGACTGATCTGTGTATAATTCTAACTTCACTACTCCTGCCATCTCTTCGAGCTGTCCAGATATGCATTTGTTTATGGCATCTAGACTGCCTTGGGAATGGAACATAGCATTAATGTCGTACTTTTTCACACACAAACCTATATTACTACAGTTACTACTCAACCCAATATGCTCACAGGTGATACATAAAACACTGGACATAGTTTATCACCTTACAATGTTGTAGCTACCATCTTGTCACATCATAATGAATGACCTGTGTCAGGTCATATTTTCAAGGGTTGACATGGTAACACAATAAAACAAACGTATTGAAGAATGCTGTGCAAAGTGTGGACACACAACTTATAACCAGTCACAAACACTATTTCAGTAGACAGTTCAGCAGAATAAAAATAACATATCAACTAAATAAAACAGCCCACCAGAATACTGATGGCCCACTTAAATAAAGATAAACCACCAAAATATACATCCCAACAGAACAAAGATAGCCCACCAGAATAAAGATAACCCACCAACATATTAAGTCCACTAGAATAAGGTAGCCCACCAGAATTTAGACAACCCACTGGATCTCGCATCAAGTTGGTTTTCAACATTAGCTAACATATGTATAACCATATGGACAACAGTGAAACCTTACTTAGCCATCGAGATTCTACATATTCACTTAATGTGTAAATTAAACAGACACTGTACAATGTCATCCATTCTGTGATAAATGACTCCTATATGCAAAGTAACACTTTTAAGAAACTGCAAGACAATCGCATGTTTATACAGATGTATGTTTTAACCGTGCACGTCCTATAAGACATTTGAGTCAAGCAGCAGCATGATGAGAACAACATCTCTCTGCTTGCCAGTATCAGCAGTACTTCAAACAATGTCCCTCACAACTGCTGTTAGCAATATCACTTTGGTTGTATTATTCAAACCATATCTCATCTCATGGCCAGTTGAACACAGTGCCAAAAAAAATATTTACATAATTTTATTATAAATATTATATGTACAAGCAAGTGTTTTCATATTTTTAGTACATGTCTGGTCTGTGACATGAGTCATTTACAAGTATACACCTCATACAAATGTCTCTGACAACAGAACCATTAGTGCAAAGCAGTAATTTGTAATGGGAACCTACTGCATGGGAAAATTAAACATCAAAGGCCATTGCGGTTAACTCTGATTGCCTTGGCATTACTGCCAATCAATTTTTATTTTGAAACTGGATGTTCTGTTTATAGTTTGAATGAGTTGCAGGCAGAATCTTTCAAATTGCTAATTTTTTTCTGAGCTTAATAAAGTAACTACACACAAATACTGGGTAATCAGGCAGTAAACCTTCAACATGCATGTTGTAGTCATAAGAATAAAATAGTAAATGAAAACACCCTAGGAGTTGGTAACCCCACTAATATTAGGATAGTCAAATGTTAAAGTATGGTTTTAGAATGAAGCCCATTACACAAATATATAATGGGACAATATATATATATATATATACATATATATATATATATCAGTTTCTGACAAATTTAAAACATTTTATTTTATCGATACAATCTATATAGAAATGTTTTGCTTTGCTGAAGACACTAAACATAAAAGTAAAGTAAGAGTTTTAACCTTACTTTAAATGTTTAACTTGGCAATGTAGCAGTTAAGCTAAGTGCTTGCAGACATATTTTTAAAACACCTGAGATAAAACTCAAGTAATAAAAAAGGACTTTTTGCAGTAAATTTCCGCACTTTTGTGCATTCATGTGATATCAAAACTGATCTTTGCATTACATATAGTGAAACCTGTCAACACCAGGATGTGCCAAAAGGATACTTCATAATGTGTCACAGTAATAATGTCCCAGGGATATCGCAGCAGCAATATCACTGTTTTGAAAACGTTCGTTGAATGTGAGTTCTATAATAATAATAATAATAATGTTTATTTTGCATAGTGCCATATCCAGAGAATTCATAGCACTTAACCTAGACACATACAGGAAAATAAGACAAATTAAACAATATAAATACATCAATTAATGTTGTTAGTTTAAAAGTTAAAATAATAAATTATAATATAAAATAGAGATATAAAAGAAGTTCAATTAATTAATTGCGACAACAAATGAATAAATTACAGCAAAAAATGCTCTAAGTCACCCTCCAGTGAAACCGGTGACTGTTCTCTGGGTCTCTAAGTCACCCTCCAGTGAGACCAGTGACTGTTCTCTGGGTCTCTAAGTCACCCTTCAGTGAGACCAGTGATTGCTCTCTGGGTCTCTAAGTCACCCTCCAGTGAGACCAATGACTCTTCTCTGGGTCTCTAAGTCATCCTCCAGTGAGACCAGTGACTCTTCTCTGGGTCTCTACGTCACCCTCCAGTGAGACCAGTGACTGTTCTCTGGGTCTCTATGTCACCCTCCAGAGAGACCAGTGACTGTTCTCTGGGTCTCTATGTCACCCTCCAGAGAGACCAGTGATTGCTCTCTGGGTCTCTAAGTCACCCTCCAGTGAGACCAATGAATCTTCTCTGGGTCTCTAAGTGACCCTCCAGTGAGACCAGTGACTGTTCTCTGGGTCTCTAAGTCACCCTTCAGTGAGACCAGTGATTGCTCTCTGGGTCTCTAAGTCACCCTCCAGTGAGACCAATGACTCTTCTCTGGGTCTCTAAGTCATCCTCCAGTGAGACCAGTGACTGTTCTCTGGGTCTCTAAGTCACCCTCCAGTGAGTCCAATGACTCTTCTCTGGGTCTCTACGTCACCCTCCAGTGAGACCAGTGACTGTTCTCTGGGTCTCTATGTCACCCTCCAGAGAGACCAGTGATTGCTCTCTGGGTCTCTAAGTCACCCTCCAGTGAGACCAATGAATCTTCTCTGGGTCTCTAAGTCACCCTCCAGTGAGACCTGTGACTGTTCTCTGGGTCACTAAGTCACCCTCCAGTGAGACCGGTGACTGTTCTCTGGGTCTCTAAGTCACCCTCCAGTGAGACCAGTGACTGTTCTCTGGGTCTCTAAGTCACCCTCCAGTGAGACCAGTGACTGTTCTCTGGGTCTCTAAGTCAACCTCCAGTGAGACCATGGACCGTGTGTTGTAGGACCGCCGGGCTGAGTTGGAAGCCCTTGACCTGGCTGTGGGACGGCAGAAGTCTCAGCTCCACCACATGAGGGAGGTGGAGAGGGACTTACTGGGGAAGAGGGAGGACGCAGCCAGGGAACTCAAGGAGCTGAGGAGGAGCAACACGAAGACACGGCCACAGAGAAGGAGGTGGGTTGGAGAGGGAGGTGGGAGGGAAGGAGAGGGAGGTGGGAGGGAAGGAGAGGGAGGTGGGATGGAAGGAGAGGAAGGTGGGAAGGAGAGGAAGGTGGGAGGGAAGGAGAGGAAGGTGGGTGGGAAGGAGAGGGAGGTGGGAGGGAAGGAGAGGGAGGTGGGAAGGAAGGAGAGGAAGGTGGGAGGGAAGGAGAGGAAGGTGGGAGGGAAGGAGAGGAAGGTGGGAGGGCAGGAGAGGGAAGGAGAGGGAGGTGGGAGGGAAGGAGAGGGAGGTGGGAGGGAAGGAGAGGGAGGTGGGAGGGAAGGAGAGGGAGGTGGGAGGGAAGGAGAGGGAAGGAGAGGGAGGTGGGAGGGAAGGAGAGGGAGGTGGGAGGGAAGGAGAGGGAGGTGGGAGGGAAGGAGAGGAATGTGGGAGGGAAGGAGAGGGAAGGAGAGGCAGGTGGGAGGGAAGGAGAGGGAGGTGGGAGGGAAGGAGAGGGAGGTGGGAGGGAAGATAGGGAGGTGGGAGGGAAGGAGAGGGAGGTGGGAGGGAAGGAGAGGGAGGTGGGATGGATGGAGAGGGAGGTGGGAGGGAAGGAGAGGGAGGTGGGAGGGAAGGAGAGGGAGGTGGGATGGAGAGGGAGGTGGGAGGGAAGGAGAGGGAGGTGGGAGGGAAGGAGAGGGAGGTGGGAGGGAAGGAGAGGGAGGTGGGAGGAATGGACAGGGAGGTGGGAGGGAAGTAGAGGGAAGGAGAGGGAAGGAGAGGGAGGTGGGAGATATTATAGAAAAACATGGGAATGTAACTGTAAAGGTCAAGTCAAGGTCACAAAATAATTCACATATCAAAGGGTTTATCAAGATTCATGGTGAATTTATGAATTAATTATGCAATAAATTCCAGTATGTAGGTCAGATGTGAAATATAGGTCAAATAATTAGGTCAAGTTCAAATAACCGTTTAAAGTGTCCATAAAGTAGCTATATTCACAGTTTTGATATTTATATGTTAGCAAGGCTCATTACCTAAACAATTTTACCAACATTATACCATTATACCATTAGTCTATCTGTAGAACACTTTTTGAAATGGTGAACATTTTTACATTAACCAGTGAATTATCGAGGGTGTGCCAAAGTTTAACCCCAGTAACAGAAATACACATATTTTAAAACTTAATACGTACATAGATTTGCTTGAAGTTACATTCATGCCTGGATGAATATCGTGATTCGTGTATTCTGAATAATTTGTGTACATTCATTGGTAATTTATATAACAATATGCCTTAAACATAATTATAGCAGTTTTTAGTTTGACAAGATCTGGTATTTTAAGAATATGTACATTGTTAAAGAGTAAGTTTGTGCGATCAAGTCTTTTGGCACCACAAATTAATCTTATAACCCTTTTCTGTAATAAAACTAAACAATGAATAATTAACACCATACTGTGGGTCAAATCTAGGTCAGATATAATATATAGGTCAACTTTGAAGGTCAAATCTAGGTCAGATATAATATATAGGTCAACTTTGAAGGTCAAATCAAGGTCACAACAAATTATATTTCCCAAAGGGTTGACCCATTTTTAGTTTCACATGCGTAAGTTAAATGGTTCCAATGTTATTACTGGTTTCCAACCTATTTTATGCAGTCATTATGAGTCAAAAAAGTGTTATTAACTACATATTATTATCTATCACATGGCACCATCTACAATTTTTTATATACCTAACCTATATTATGATATCCATCGACTTCATACCTCATCGACATCGTCCAGAGGCAGAACCAGTTACACTTATGCAGAATTCCGACCCGCTTCAATTTTGCCATTATAACTGCATATTTGTCTATATTGGATACCTCACACAAACTCTAATCCTTAACATGATCAATCACCATTCCCAGGTATATTTATGTTTCACAAATATTGCATTTTTAGACCCAAATAGTGCTCCGATTTGTGCCAGTCGCAAGCGCAGCGATGCATGTGTCACGGCGCCGTGCACATGGAATGAGCGATAAACAGTTTGTTTATGCCGACTGCGCTGTCTTTTCGACTTCAAAAATATGCTAAGACGCGCTGTTTATAAAACATAAATATACGCAAGATGATATTAAATGATTGAATTAACAAGATCAATTATCAAATGTTGACAAAGTCAAAGATACAGTTACAATGGCAAAATTGAGGTGGGTCCGAATTCTGCATAAGTGCCGGCTAGTATGATATCCAGCGAATTCAGACGGGCACAGTTTCATAAAATGCCCATTTCACGTCAAGCTCAAACTAATAAATATCTCTTCGAATTAATCAAGGCAGTTTTAATTAATTAAAATATCAGGATATCGATGTCTATACATGGTTCTTTGTATGACTTAATGCAAATTAAACGTGCCCAGTTTAAACGCAACAAAAGACATTGCGAAAAAAATGCTGAATCTCTTAAAGCGGAGCGACTAGCTTCCAATCTGAGCAGCCATGATTTTAAAAACTTTTGGAAGGGCATCAAACAAGCAAACAATGCCAGGTTACCTAACCCCAGTAATGTTGGAGGTGCCTGTGGTGCTGAAAACGTCAGAAATATGTGGCTTCATCATTACCAATCACTGCTTAACTCTGTACCCGAGTCTACTGTTCACATTCATAAGATTGACATGTATTGTAGCAATATTCAACTTAGCGACAATATGGTTGTTAAAGTTAAAGAACTACAAGAATTAATAATTGCTATGCCTGTTGGTAAAGCCTGTGGCTATGACCATATCAGTAATGAACATTTTAAGTATGCTAACGAAAAACTACATATTCTTATGTCTTTGTTGTATAGCAGTCTGTTAATACATGGTGTTTTTTACCTGATACTAAGATGACAACAATCATAGCTCCTATCATTAAAAATAAATCTGGTGATTTGTCAGACAATAATAACTATAGGCCCATTGCCCTTGCCACAGTAGCTAGCAAACTATTTGAATCATTAATATTATCCAGGGCTATCCCATTTCTCATTACATGTGACAATCAATTTGGATTTAAAAAGCATCACTCTACTGAGATGCTCATATTTCTGTTAAAAGAACTTTTTCGAAACTATATTGCTAATGTGTCTTCTATGTATGTTACTATGTTGGATGCCTCCAAAGCCTTCGACAAAGTTAACCACAGCAAGCTATTTGGTAAATTAATTGATCGTGGCTGTCCAGCCTTTATTGTACGCATTCTATACCACTGGTACGGTACCCAACAATTTACCATCAGATGGTGTCAGGGATTTTCTAGCTTTTTTACTGTTTCCAATGGTGTTAAACAGGGTGGAATCCTTTCCCCCCATCTTTTCAATGTGTACATGGACGACTTAAACGTTAATCTAAACAAATTATATATTGGTTGTCTTTATGCTGGCACCTTAATCAACCACTTGATGTATGCTGATGACCTCTGTATTTTTTCTCCCAGTGTTGCTGGTTTGAGAAAACTTACTGATTGTTGTGCCAAGTATGGCGAATTGTTCAATATTACTTATAATGCCAAGAAGTCCTTTTGTATGGTTATTGACAACCAACCCCAGGACAGGAAACATTTTCATTGTATCCATCTCGATAACCATCCATTACCTTATACTACAAAATGTAAATATCTTGGTCATATAATCAACAATAACCTGACTGATGATGACGACATAGCCAGACAAAAAAGATGCCTTTATGCCCAAGCCAATGTATTAGCTCGAAAATTTTGTCTTTGTAATATTTCCACCAAAATTATTTTATTTCAAGCATACTGTGCTCTTATGTATACTTCTAGTCTTTGGTGCACATTCAAAAAATATAGCCTCAAAAGCATTACTGTCGCATACAATAATAGCCTCAGAATTTTACTAAGCTTACCCTCAAGATATAGTGCAAGTTTTATGTTTGCCACCAACTATATTAAATCCTTCAATGAACGCATTCGTTCATCAATATTCAGTCTTTTATGTCGTCTTCATCAGTCAGATAATATCCTTTTTATTAATTACCTTCATACCGATATTCATTTTAAGAGCCATATGTACTCATACTGGAGGTCGTTATTGTACAAATGTCATTAGTATTGTATTTATTTTTGAATCTTTTTTATTTATTTTTTATTTTTACAACTTATTTAATTCATTTCCTCATATATTTAGACATACCTTTTTAAATTTTACACTTATATTTTTACGTTGATCTCATTGCTTTGATTGTATTATATGTATTGTACATTTTTTTTATTGTATTTTATGTATACATATATGGACGTCTTGTCTGAAATAAACCTTATTATTATTATTATACTTACATAATTGTATAATACATGTCATGATTATCAGACGACGACGACGCTGGCAGAACCGCTATGGTATAATCCTTTATTTTCGACATCTTACGTCACCTGGCGCCTAGGAAACTTGCAAGGTTTACGTAACCATTGTGCCCGTTCTTTATAACTTGCGTCTGCCACATTCCACAACGAATCTTTCACGAGAAAGCGCAACAAATAATTGAGTCGAGAGTTTTGCGAAAACCATCGTTGGCCATTTGCAACCTTGACCTTAAAATCTTGCTCTTCGCTGATTGGTTTGCAAAACAATAATCCAGCATTTTTGTGTGTGTCGCCGTAAGCTTGTAACTTTGCGTGAACATTTTGAACGGTTACGTTAGGGCGACACTATTTAGGCGACACCAAAAGTATATCTTTTAATTTTAACTATTGCTTACAAAAATGTTCGGCACTGTATTATAGTAGATGGTTTATGCATACTAGACTAATTTTTACGTAATTTTTATGCTTAGTAGAATATATACAAACTGTCGCCCAACCCTTGCGATTTACAAGGTGTCGCCTAACCCTTGGATTTATCCATATATATATATATATATATATATATATATATATATATATATATATATATATATATATATATATATATATATATATATATATATTCAATTTTCAACATGTGGAAATTAGAAATTACCTGAAGATGACTTCGGTTGTCTTGATGATCTTGAGAACAGGCGCCGATGGGAATGTCAGTCCACCGTCTTGTTTTCTGACCATACTTGCTAGTTCACAATGACTGTTGTAGCCACCATGTCCCGAAATGGATTAACGTTGTTCACATCAGTGTCAACCACCGAACTGGCTAGAGACAGAGTAGCCATCTGGGATATTGACCTCAGGTTAAGCTCATTTCCAGCTCACAACCCTTCCCCTAATGACTATATCAGCTGGAGGCTACAACCCATCCCACTGGATCATTATTCACATAGCCAAGGAACCACAGTGATCAATATTTTTTATCCCTACCCCAAATTTATATATCTGACCCCAACACAGTGAACCAACTCAAAACATTCAACAGACTTTTTTACATTTATTGTGTTGCTCAACAGTTCTATTATAATAATAAGGTTTATTTCAGACAAGACGTCCATATATGTATACATAAAAACAATTAAAAAAAAAAAAGTACAATACATATAATACAATCAAAGCAATGAGATCAACGTAAAAATATAAGTGTAAAATTTAAAAAGTTATGTCTAAATATATGAGGAAATGAATTAAATAAGTTGTAAAAATAAATATAAAATAAAAAAAATAAAAAATGATTCAAAAATAAATACAATACTAATGACATGTGTACAATAAAGACCTCCAATATGAGTACAAATGGCTCTTAAAATGAATGTCGGTATGAAGGTAATTAATAAAAAGGATATTATCTGACTGATGAAGACGACATAAAAGACTGAATATTGATGAACGAATGCGTTCATTGAAGGATTTAATATAGTTGGTGGCAAACATAAAACTTGCACTACATCTTGAGGGTAAGTTTAGTAACATTCTGAGGCTATTATTGTATGCGACAGTAATGCTTTTGAGGCTATATTTTTTTAATGTGCACCAAAGACTAGAAGTATACATAGGAGCACAATATGCTTGAAATAAAATAATTTTGGTAGAAATATTACAAAGACAAAATTTTCGAGCTAATACATTGGCTTGGGCATAAAGGCATCTTTTTTGTCTGGCTATGTCGTCATCATCAGTCAGGTTATTGTTGATTATATGACCAAGATATTTACATTTTGTAGTATAAGGTAATGGATGGTTATCGAGAAGGATACAATGAAAATGTTTCCTGTCCTGGGATTGGTTGTCAATAACCATACAAAAGGACTTCTTGGCATTATAAGTAATATTGAACAATTCGCCATACTTGGCACAACAATCAGTAAGTTTTCTCAAACCAGCAACACTGGGAGAAAAAATACAGAGGTCATCAGCATACATCAAGTGGTTGATTAAGGTGCCAGCATAAAGACAACCAATATATAATTTGTTTAGATTAACGCTTAAGTCGTCCATGTACACATTGAAAAGATGGGGGGAAAGGATTCCACCCTGTTTAACACCATTGGAAACAGTAAAAAAGCTAGAAAATCCCTGACACCATCTGATGGTAAATTGTTGGGTACCGTACCAGTGGTATAGAATGCGTACAATAAAAGCTGGACAGCCACGATCAATTAATTTACCAAATAGCTTGCTGTGGTTAACTTTGTCGAAGGCTTTGGAGGCATCCAACATAGTAACATACATAGAAGACCCATTAGCAATATAGTTTCGAAAAAGTTCTTTTAACAGAAATATGAGCATCTCAGTAGAGTGATGCTTTTTAAATCCAAATTGATTGTCACATGTAATGAGAAATGGGATAGCCCTGGATAATATTAATGATTCAAATAGTTTGCTAGCTACTGTGGCAAGGGCAATGGGTCTATAGTTATTATTGTCTGACAAATCACCAGATTTATTTTTAATGATAGGAGCTATGATTGTTGTCATCATAGTATCAGGTAAAAAACCATGTATTAACAGACTGCTATACAACAAAGACATAAGAATATGTAGTTTTTCGTTAGCATACTTAAAATGTTCATTACTGATATGGTCATAGCCACAGGCTTTACCAACAGGCATAGCAATTATTAATTCTTGTAGTTCTTTAACTTTAACAACCATATTGTCGCTAAGTTGAATATTGCTACAATACATGTCAATCTTATGAATGTGAACAGTAGACTCGGGTACAGAGTTAAGCAGTGATTGGTAATGTTGAAGCCACATATTTCTGACGTTTTCAGCACCACAGGCACCTCCAACATTACTGGGGTTAGGTAACCTGGCATTGTTTGCTTGTTTGATGCCCTTCCAAAAGTTTTAAAATCATGGCTGCTCAGATTGGAAGTTAGTCGCTCCGCTTTAAGAGATTCAGCATTTTTTTCGCAATGTCTTTTGTTGCGTTTAAACTGGGCACGTTTAATTTTCATTAAGTCATACAAAGAACCATGTCTCGGACTCCCAGCAGACCGCCAGATGAGAAAAGTTTCTCTGGCAGCTTGATGAGAGTCCCTGACTAGGTCGTTCCAACCAGGAACATTGAATTTTCGGGATGTGTTATACGTTTTAGTAGGAATGACATCGGAAGCATCCGTAAGAGAATGTATGATATCATTATAAAATTTGCACAAGAGCAGCTGATGGGCTACATCATGGCAGTTAGGATTGGTACAACTTAGAGCAGCATGTGGTACGTCAATGCCGGATAAAAGAGAACCAGAATTGTTGTAATAGTTGAGAAGGTCATGGGAGGAAGCACAATCCCACATGGGACTGGGCTTACAAGTTTGTTGCGTAGTGGATGATTCAGAAGTGGGTAGTAATTTGATAGAAATGGTAAACGATAGAGGAAAATGATCCGAAGAGACACAGTCATAATTAATTACCATATCAGAGACAGATGAGTGACTGGAGTGGGTGCAAAGCACATGATCCAGCCAGCTCCTAGAGCCATGGGCGTCACTAACATATGTAAACGAATCGGGGGGAAGATACTTAATGTCACTTGGGATAAAGTGGCATTCACTAATAAAAGAATTTAGAAATGGTGAAAATAAGCTAGTCTTGATTAAATCAGCATTAAAGTCTCCAACAATAAAAATATTACTTGAATCAAATGAGTCAGTTATGGCTTGGATCTTGCCTAAAATAGCTTGATATTCATCAACATTATCATCGCTCTGATATGGTAGATATACATTAAGAACAAGAATTGTGGCATTAAAAGTAGTGATTTTTAGACCAAGAAGTCTTTTCTCATCGTCATTTCTATTCTATATCCTGCCAGTGAGTACGGCACTTTCTGCCGTGCAAGTGAATAGCAGCCATACCGGCTTCAGTGCAGCGGGCCAGCTTATCACTTTAGTCTATAGGGGAATGATTAATGATCTAACTCTGTGGGTGTCAGCCTAAACGTACACTTTGTCAAAGTTAGGTATCTCAACATCCGCTAGATGGCAGCATCGCTCAGTGTCCGCGTAAAGCGTTCCAGAAATGGCGCAGGTTTTTTGCCGCCCAAGTGACTGGCTGGATCACATGGTCGCGGAAAACGGCGTGTTTCTCGCTATGCATACTAATTATGGTTACTGTTGACAATGATATCGACCAATGAATGCCTTCGGAAGATGATCGGTGGGGAAAATCTGTTACATTTTGAATTCGGCTATGGATGATTGAGGTTGCTGAACTGTGCGTTGCGTTTATTTATAAAAATGCAAATATAGATTAGCGTGTAACCTAAACTGTTTCTATAATATACAATAAATTTATGAACAACTACATGTATTGCTAATTTCATAGCTTATTCATAGTTAGATATTACAACAATCCAGCAGCACTCAAAGAAATTTTGTTTTACCCCTTTTTTCCTTGGCGTAATTTTGGTGTCAGACGTAAACGAGATACATACCCAACCTTACCTTCATTAATAGTCAATTAAAATATACCTACAATTTTTATATTATAAAAATGAACTAAGCAATAGTAAGCAGACATGGGGTCAAATACATTTGTATTTGAAAGTATTTAAATACTTTTTAAAAGTAACAATTGTATTTGATGTTTAGAAATTAAAAGTATTGATTAAAATTATTGAATTAACCAAATAAAATATCAAATGTTGGCAACTTTTGTTTGCTCAGAGCCAGAGGATGGATTAGCACCTGACAGTGACCATGGGTAAATATCCCCTTTATTCTTTTGTCAGGCTCAAGCTATTCTGGTTTCCTGGCTGACTTTGAAGTCAGCTGTCACTGTGAAGTAGTTAGCAATTACAATACTCTCTAGCACTGGTCTGCCTTTCACCATATGAACAAAACACCAATTATGCCTATAAACTAGATGTCTCAATATATGAGTTGCTTTTCTTTTACCTGCATAATAGTAATACAACCTAAACAACTAAAAGTATTAGAAAACTAAGTGAGCAAGTTTTTGAAATACTTTCCAATATATTTGTATTTAAATAAATTTGTATTTAAAGATATTTGTATTTGAATCCCTCAATAATATTTGTATTTAAATGCATTTCAATGTTTTTCACCCCATGTCTGATAGTAAGCAAACTAAGCATGTGTAATTGTTTAGGTATGGTATTATAATGTCTGAAGATGATTAATCTTACTTTACTGTAATCATATTAGTGTCATAGAAGACATAGTAAGCTGTCGTTTGGTGGATACAATCTTGAATTATTTCTGTTACCATTGTTCTCTCTTTAGTTTCATAATTACTGATTATATTATATATAATAAAATTTAGTGAAGGCGATACCTCAAACTAAGGAATATTATCTTAATACTTTCATTTGATACCCTACTTGCTCTAATTGAAGCAGTTTAAAAAAAATGTTAGAGTTTACCACATTTTTGCATGGAACTGCTCAGTAACTAAATTTGAGTTAGGGTTAACTCTGGGGACCTAGTACTTAGTATTATTATGAATAATTTTATCTTAATATTACAGGTGTCGGGGGCTGGGCTGTAGATTGTCTAACCAGACATGTTTCACCAGCAAAACCGAAGAAGCTTGTTGGCAGGGCTGACAACAATGCTGTCACAACAGCATGTATTAAGTTCATCTGTAATGACATACATGTACACCCATTCAACAGTGAGAGTGGGGAGGGGTTTCAGGGCCTAGAGCAAGTCCTGCTTGAAATGCACCACAGGTCAAGTGAGCCATTACATGCAAGTGACTTGCTTCCACATCCAATGACAGTCAGCATGATCAGGCCGTCACTGTGAGGGGGCAACTCCAGGCCAGCCTGAAAAATGCACTCGTCAGAGGTAGGGTGTCATTCACCAGTGACATTTGGACTGATGGTTATAAACAATCAGCTATTTGACCATCACAGCACACTGGATCAACACTGAGTGGGAGTTGCAGAGCAGAGTGCTGTGCACCAACAAGTTTGACGCAACGAAAAAGAGGACGGTGGACAACGTGCGAAGTGCTATAGTTGCTGCCCTGGAGACATTGGCAATCAAAGAGGCTACTGCTGGCAGCGTTGTGTTTACAACAGGTACTGTAGAGGTAAACAAATTTCATGAATATTGGTCCGTCCGTCCGTCCGTCCGTCCGTCTGACAGACAGACACAAAGACAGACAGACAGACAAACAGAGAGCCAGACAGAGAGCCAGACAGAGAGCCAGACAGAGAGCCAGACAGAGAGCCAGACAGAGAGCCAGACAGAGAGCCAGACGGAGACTATGACAACTACAGAGATGTCAGTGTCATTATACATTGGATAACATAATGATGTTATGCTAGTGACAGTCTTGCTAGAGGTGTCATTACATGTATAAAAACATAATGATATGTTTTCATAGATCCACTGGCTGAGAGACTCTTCAGGGTGATGTCCGTATAGTTCTCTTGTCAGGTCGTTTTTTAAAACATATATACAAATTAATCGCAAAGTGTTTTGATGTAATTTGTTCTACTGTGCAAGGAAACAAAGTTTTGTACTTTCCACGTTAAAAGGAAGGATCATATCATAGTTCTTGAAACCAAGTAATTGTAGCAGCTAGCAGAGATGGGAATGCTGGATTCCAGCTTTCCACACACATCCATTCACCATTCTTCAAGTCTTGTATTTTAATGTGTTTCAGATCATGGATCAAACATGATATCTGCGCTTCGCGATGAAGAACGCCTCGACTGCATAGCACATGTTCTGAACACTGTTCTACGAAACACGTTCGATGAGAAGGACTGTTAGAAATAATTGCACTTCTGAATGCAGTCAAAGGAGCAGTGAGATATTTCGAGAACACAGGCCTGTCCAGTCTACTGCCCAAGGGACTAACACAATGTTGCAAAACAAGGTAAATTTACTAAATTATTGTTAGGTCAATAAATGCCAGACCACGAAACCATCAGGTGGTATATTTCCCAGTCAGAAATACTGTGGAGTGACCCTGATAAGCAAACAATGATTGGAGTCCAGCAATTCAGGCCATAAATCTGTTTGTTTCATCAAGCCACAAGGGTGTCTAATGTGTAGTATATAAAGCAGTGAATCATCCAGCTAGCTCCCCCCCCCCCCTCCACAGCATCCACCTACCGCTTCCTCTGTCTCACTGCGTTTCTTTCTGATGCAGTTTGGATCCTTGCCATTTTGAATAAGGTGATGCAGAAAGACCCTCTCACCTACACAGCAGTGAAGCCACACGTCGACACGACCATCCTAGCCCTGACTTCTCTCCTGACCACAGACGGCCCCATCTGACAACTATGATAACCTGCCAACTGTTGCAGAGGGCAAGTTCGAGTACAAGAGGCACACAATGAAAGACACCCTCAAGGATCGAGACAAGACACGAGGCTACCCGGCAGTTGGTCGAAGAGGTTGTCGCCTGTCTGGAAACATCGTTCCCAGATGCTGGCATTCTGCACGCCCTCACCCTGTTCGACCCATCCCACGTCAGTCGGGATACATCACAGGACCTTGTCAGGTATAGTGCCCTCTGTATGATTGATCATACGTAGAAAGAACCAATGCATTGGTGGCAGATACAAGGAGAAGTTGGACAGTCTCTCTGACAGCAGCAGTATGAAGATTGCAGCTGTTTAATGTTTATTTAGTATTGTATATAGTTGAGTCATGCTATTGCTGAATTACTTACTTACTTATGCCTTTTCGCTCACTGGGAGCATAGGCCATTGACCAAGGAACGCCACAGTTTTCGGTCAGTGGCCATCCTCTCCATTCCTCTCCTGGTGTACCCCATCTCCTTTGCTTCTTTTTCTGTGTCTCTTTGCCAAGTGTTTCATGGCCTACCTCTTCTCCTCTTCCCTGGGGGGTTCCATGTGATGGTTTGACGGGTAATTGTTTCTGGTGGTTTCCTGAGTGTATGTCCTATCAACCTCCATTTTCTGTTCTTTATTTCATGTTCTATGGGTAGTTGTTTGGTCATTTTGCAGAGTGTAGTGTTGGGTAGCTTGTCTGTCCACTTGAGGTGTAGGATTCTGTGCCGGCATTTGTTGATGAAGGTCTGTATTCTTGTTAGTGTCTTCTATACACTTCGCCATGTCTCTGATCCACAGAGTAAAACTATATGGGGAGGAGAAACTGACAACCCTGCTGAAACCTTCGCCAACGCAGATGACTACACAGATGCCAAGCTAGAATGGATCGTCATGCGTGGGCTTCTGTTCCATGCAGCCGGAAACTCGCAGGAGGCATTTTATGCCCAGGTGATATTTCCAGCCCATGAGTCTTTCCCAATCCTGGGGAAGATTGCAACAGTAGGCGTGACAGTCCCTGTGACGTGTGTCATCTGTAGGTGTGACAGTCCCTGTGACGTGTGTCAACTGTAGGTGTGACAGTCCCTGTGACGTCTGTCAACTGTAGGTGTGACAGTCCCTGTGATGTCTGTCAACTGTAGGTGTGACAGTCCCTGTGACGTGTGTCAACTGTAGATGTGACAGTCCCCGTGACGTCTGTCAACTGTAGGTGTGACAGTCCCTGTGACGTCTGTCAACTGTAGGTGTGACAGTCCCTGTGACGTGTGTCAACTGTATGTGTGACAGTCCCTGTGACGTGTGTCAACGATAGGCGTGACAGTCCCTGTGACGTCTGTCAACTGTAGGTGTGATAGTCCCTGTGACGTGTGTCAACTGTAGGCGTGACAGTCCCTGTGACGTGTGTCAACTGTAGATGTGACAGTCCCTGTGACGTCTGTCAACTGTAGGTGTGACAGTCCCTGTGACGTCTGTCAACTGTAGGTGTGACAGTCCCTGTGACGTGTGTCAACTGTAGGTGTGACAGTCCCTGTGACGTCTCTCAACTGTAGGCGTGACAGTCCATGTGACGTCTGTCAACTGTAGGTGTGACAGTTCCTGTGACGTGTGTCAACTGTAGGCGTGACAGTCCCTGTGACGTCTGTCAACTGTAGGCGTGACAGTCCCTGTGACGTGTGTCAACTGTAGGCATGACAGTCCCTGTGACGTCTGTCAACTGTAGGCGTGACAGTCCATGTGACGTCTGTCAACTGTAGGTGTGACAGTCCCTGTGACGTGTATCAACTGCAGGTGGGACAGTCCCTGTGACGTGTGTCAACTGTAGGTGTGACAGTCCCTGTGACGTGTGTCAACTGTAGGTGTGACAGTCCCTGTGATGTGTGTCAACTGTTATAGGTGGGACAGTCCCTGTGACGTGTGTCAACTGTAGGTGTGACAGTCCCTGTGATGTGTGTCAACTGTAGGTGTGACAGTCCCTGTGACGTGTGTCAACTGTAGGTGTGACAGTCCCTGTGACGTGTGTCAACTGTAGGTGTGACAGTCCCTGTGACGTGTGTCAACTGTAGGTGTGACAGTCCCTGTGACGTGTGTCAACTGTAGGTGTGACAGTCCCTGTGACGTGTGTCAACTGTAGGTGTGACAGTCTCTGTGACGTGTGTCAACTGTATGTGTGACAGTCCCTGTGATGTGTGTCAACTGTAGGCGTGACAGTCCCTGTGACGTGTGTCAACTGTAGGTGTGACAGTCCCTGTGACGTGTGTCAACTCTAGGTGTGACAGTCCCTGTGACGTGTGTCAACTGTAGGTGTGACAGTCCCTGTGACGTGTGTCAACTGTAGGTGTGACAGTCCCTGTGACGTGTGTCAACTGTAGGTATGACAGTCTCTGTGACGTGTGTCAACTGTGAGAGGGCCATCGGTAGCTACAGTCGGTCGGCACGGCATCCATAAAGGTATCGTGGAACAAAAATCTTCTCTTCTCCTGACATTTTAGCTTAACTTAATAACTGTATAAATATATTTTTAAACAAAATTGGACGCATTCAATTGTAATTGTAAATATAATTTTAAATGATATTTTAGTCCTCTTATAATGTATGTTTACTAATTTAAATTATATTTTTAGAAGATAATTTATATATATATGTATTTTATATGTTGTCTTCATTCCCCTGAGGTATGTTGACTTCATTTTCCAGCTACGAAGTTTTAATTCCGTCATGTGTGTTGTCTTCAATCCTTCAGATATGTTGTCTTCATTCCTGTATGCATGTTTTCTTCTTCCCGGGTATGTTGTTTTCATTCCCCCAAGCACAATGTGTGTACATGTGTATCTGCATGTGTGTGAATCAATAAATGTGTCTGAACATATATATGTATATTCTGGAAAATATATACTGCCACATTGATGACAAAATCTTACTACCTATCTGCCATGACAATACTATGTTCATTGATGTTTTTATTTTATGTTTCACGACATTCTTAGGACCCGGGTCGACATTTATAACATCACTGATTGGAATAGGAATATTGACTGCCCTTGTTGAACAAGTATGTCTCATGTCGTTGATGTCAGTGTTTCTTGCTCCAGTTGTTGCCTTCAAACTTCTGTCACACCACAACACCTTAACAAGTATTACATATTTCACTACCATCAAACACCTGTCATATTACACCATGTATAAACGGATGCCATATCACACCACCTTAGACACACATCACATCACCTTAAAACGCCTGTCTTGCCATTCCACCTTGAAACACCTGTCACATGACACTACCATCAAACATGTGTCACAATACACTACCCTCAAATACCTGTCATATCACACCACCTTGAAACACGTCATATCAAACCACCTTCAAACATGTCATGTCACTCCAACTTCAAACACCTGTAATGTGACACCATCTACCCACACCCGTTAAGTCACAACACATTCAAATACCTGTACTATCACACACCTTCAATACCTGTAATGTCACACCACCTTCAAACACCTGTAATGTCACACCACCTTCAAACACCTGTAATGTTACACCACCTTCAAACACCTGTAATGTCACACCACCTTCAAACACCTGTAATGTCACACCAACTTCAAACACCTGTAATGTCACACCAACTTCAAACACCTGTAATGTCACACCACCTTCAAACACCTGTAATGTCACACCACCTTCAAACACCTGTAATGTCACACCACCTTCAAACACCTGTAATGTCACACCAACTTCAAACACCTGTAATGTCACACCACCTTCAAACACCTGTAATGTCACATCACCTTCAAACACCTGTAATGTCACACCACCTTCAAACACCTGTAATGTCACACAACCTTTAAACACCTATAATGTCACATCACCTTCAAACACCTGTAATGTCACACCACCTTCAAACACCTATAATGTCACACCACCTTCAAACACCTATAATGTCACACCACCTACACACACCCGTAATGTCACAACACATTCAAATACCCGTACTATCACACATCTTCAATACCTGTAATGTCACACCACCTTCAAACACCTGTAATGTGACACCACCTTCAATGCCTGTAATGTCACACCACCTTCAAACACTTGTAATATCACACCACCTTCAAACACCTATAATGTCACACCACCTTCAAACACCTATAATGTTACACCACCTTCAATGCCTGTAATGTCACATCACCTTCAAACACCTGTAATGTCACACCACCTTCAAACGCATGTAATGTCACACCACCTTCAAACACCTATAATGTGACACCACCTACACACACCCGTAATGTCACAACACATTCAAATACCCGTACTATCACACACCTTCAATTCCTGTAATGTCACACCACCTTCCAACATATGTAATGTGACACCACCTTCAATACCTGTAATGTCACACAACCTTCACACCTGTAATGTCACACCACCTTCAATACCTGTAATGTCACTCCACCTTCAAACACCTGTAATGTCACACCACATTCAAACACCTGTAATGTCACACCACCTTCAAACACCTGTAATGTCACACCACCTTCACACCTGTAATGGCACACCACCTTCAATACCTGTAATGTCACTCCACCTTCAAATACCTGTAATGTCACACCACCTTCAAACACCTGTAATGTCACACAACCTTTAAACACCTGTAATGTCACACCACCTTCAAACACCTGTAATGTCACACAACCTTCAAACACCTATAATGTCACACCACCTTCAAACACTTGTAATGTCACACCACCTTCAAACACCTATAATGTCACACCACCTTCAAACACCTGTAATGTCACACCACCTTCAAACACCTGTAATGTCACACAACCTTTAAACACCTGTAATTTCACACCACCTTCACACCTGTAATGTCACACCACCTTCAAACACCTGTAATGTCACACTACCTTCAAACACCTGTACCAAATAATTTACAAAACAATATTAAAGGAAACAGATTCTGGTCAACTTGCTAATCTCTTGCCAAATATGACTTTAAAAATGACCTTGATAATGAAAATTAGCACAGATGATTAAACTCATATGTGACTGATCCTAGTTGCAGTCATGCTTATATTAACGACCTAGCCATTGTCAGTCCATTGTTTACAGTTTCCTAGCACATACAATATAACAAATTATTTTTTAAATGTCATGAAATGTTGAATATTATAAGGCTGTTGGTGTCAACTGGGCAACTGGTTGAGCTGTTTGATTGAGCTGAAAGCATTCAGTCGTGTGAATCACCATCATTGCCCTTAGCACCAGTCTCCCTGACACCTTCTCCAGTTGCACCGCTGCCCTCCATGATGAATACACTGATGCTACCATCGACAACGTCACTGGTCAGTTGGCATTCTTACCAGCTCTTTATCGTTCTGTTTCAGAACTGTAAAATCACGCTACTTCCATCATAATTTTGCTTTCCCATTTTACCTTCACTTTCTTTTTATGATACTCAAAATATTATTGTGTAGGAAACTGTTTTTAAGTGTCGTAACATAGGTGATGAATGTATTCGGTAAGATCGCAGTTATTCACAAACACATGGAAGTACATACACACATGCAGGCATTCAAGCACATACGTGTACACACATGTACACGCACACATGTACACACGCATACACACACACAATGTATACACACACACACACACACACACACACACACACACACACACACACACACACACACACACACATACACACACAAGTACATTAACGGACAAACAACAACACACACATTGACATAGACACCATCAATTGTTTGCATTGTTATTTTTTCTGGAATAATAATTTTGATTGTGATGATGTAGGTAAATTTCTAACTGTGGATCCTCAATAGTGCCTACCACTGTCTTAGAGGAGTCGCTGTGTTACAGGCAGTGTCATGTAGGATGTGCCAGTGTTGCAAACTTGCAGGCTCAAACAATGTCAGCATGTTGCAGGCTATAAAAGTGTCAGTGTGTTGCACACATTAACATTTGTCAGTGTTTTGCAGGCTGTCATAATGTCAGTGTGTTGCAAGCTCTAACAGTGTCAGTGTGTTGCACGCATTAGCATATGTCAGTTTGTTGCAGGTTTAACCAGTGTCAACGTGGTGCAGGTTCTAAGAGGATGACAACTCTGAACTGTTGCCAGGGTGATGTGGTCATTGATGCTGGACCTTCATGTTCCCACATGATAAGAGTCCAGAAGAATTGTGGTTCTTCACAGAGGACTGGATGGTGTTCAATTGAACAGGTCTGCCAGGATGTAAACTCTAGTATATAAAGCACAATCCTGATGATTGTATGCTGTGCTATGTAAGAACCTTTTTGTCACCAGAAGATGACATATTTACCTACATTTTATTGTAGTTGTGTTCAAAGTGTGTCACACTTATGTTTACAATAAATAAACACCATGGTGATATGCAAAATGTTTATGCAAGAGGCATTTTCATGTTTTTTGTGTGTGTGAAATGGAGCCTTGTTTTTGTTATTGTTTGAGACCTACAAGACGTTCATGGCATCAGCCTGCCTCTACTGTTCATTTTGCAGACTTGTTTCTTAACTGTGTCATGAAATATAAGTTATTGTCCCATCTCTTTTTGAAATAAGTGTCCCTGTACGTGCTGTGTGTCATTTGGGTATATTGTGCCATATGAAATAAATAATTCCTCCAAATCTATTTGAAATGGGTACACATCTACATGCATGCCCCAGTTGGTATCTTCCTTAGTGCCACGATTTAGTGCCTGCTTTCTTGTTTTCTTGCCATTGAGAGAAGTTGAAGATAAAATACCTTGTACATAAAAGCATACGTTAGTGGCTTACATAAAAACATTTTATTACATTTGCGACATTTAGTTAATGGCTGATTTGATTTGAAAATGTTTTTGCAGACACAGTGTTATAGATAATTAGTAGTTGTACAATGTTACTACTGTATTGCACATGTGGAGTTGGAAGTGTTTTTTGGTCAAATGTGAACAATTGACAATAAAGAGGAATTCACATCCAGTTTGTTCTGTCAAACATTGCTTCGTTGATAAAATGTGCATGCATGTACTGCGTGTTCCCCGGCTAGAGGCCAGCTGTCCCCACCCACCAGTGAAGCTGGATTTTCCCTGCCTGCATTTGGTGCATGGGCACCTTGACTAATTGTTTAGGCACATACATTTTGAATTGGACTATCCTGAAGGCATTGATATGGTGTCCTCTCACAAGCCCTCTCCCCTCCCTGAGGTGTGAGAATGTAGTGCCAGTAGCCCCCCCCCCCCCCCCCCCTATTCAGTATGCTGTTAGATTAACACACACCCTCTTTGTAGATTGTTCTAATTGTAAGCCTTAATCATTTAAAGCTCTATATGATTTTCACACATTGTGTGGTTTGAAAAGCTCAATGTTCTAAGAGGCAAATTAAATCCTACATATCGCGATTTGAGGTGAGCAAAACCCACTTGGAATGGAATACTGTGACCTTGGAATACAATCGTATCTCAGTGCCATTGCACATATCGATAATTTCATTTAATTCCATTGAGTTTTCCTACAAACAATCAACAACACAGTGCAATCTTTTCTCATAACATTAACTGATGCCTTGTGTTTATTCTACATTACTCTTTTAATTAGTACTTCTCTTAATGGTTGATTACATACTTGTGTATTACAAATTAAAAAGGGTTTGCGGTTTTGTTTCATTACAAAAGTCCGACATTCTTTGAAAGTGCACCAGCCTATTGTATTATTAAACCAGGTACACGTGTATCTAAAATTTAGGTGGGGCTGAATATTGAATGGAACAGCCAGGTGGTGTTGGTAAAGGTAGTGGCTTCTTGCTAACCACTCACGTACAAGTGCCTATCAAATGCTTGCCTTCAGTCGTGTGAATCACCATCATTGCCCTTAGCACCAGTCTGCCCGACACCTTCTCCAGTTGCACCGCTGCCCTCCATGATGAATACACTGATGCTACCATCGACAACGTCACTGGTCAGTTGGCATTCTTACCAGCTCTTTATCATTCTGTTTCAGAACTGTAAAATCACGCTACTTCCATCATAATTTTGCTTTCCCATTTTACCTCCACTTTCTTTTTATGATACTCAAAATATTATTGTGTAGGAAACTGTTTTTAAGTGTCGTAACATAGGTGATGAATGTATTCGGTAAGATCGCAGTTATTCACAAACACATGGAAGTACATACACACATGCAGGCATTCAAGCACATACGTGTACACACATGTACACGCACACATGTACACACGCATACACACACACAATGTATACACACACATACACACACATGTACATTAACGGACAAACAACAACACACACATTGACATAGACACCATCAATTGTTTGCATTGTTATTTTTTCTGGAATAATAATTTTGATTGTGATGATGTAGGTAAATTTCTAACTGTGGATCCTCAATAGTGCCTACCACTGTCTTAGAGGAGTCGCTGTGTTACAGGCAGTGTCATGTAGGATGTGCCAGTGTTGCAGGCTCAAACAATGTCAGCATGTTGCAGGCTACAAAAGTGTCAGTGTGTTGCACACATTAACATTTGTCAGTGTTTTGCAGGCTGTCATAATGTAACGCCTTGATATTATTATTTTAGTAAAATAAAAATAATCCGCTTTAAGTAACTGAGGTTGCGTAATTCGGTAATTCTGATAGTCCGCAGCGACGCCTATCGAGTCGATTGGAACCCTCGTCTCATGTATTCCGGTTAGCTGTAAAACGTGGTGTCGGCTCTGGTTACGGTTTTTATTCCAAACAGTTTACATTAAATATTTGTGTTTTGACCATCAAAATTTCAACCAATATACCGATGTTGAATGTACGTTATATATAAGTCGATCGGTTATGTTTCTGTAATTAAAAGATGGTTATTTCTTTGAAAAATAGCCGATTATTAAAATAAAAGAATGCACACTTCCAAATTTCTTGAATACTACTTCAAAGTTCATAGCCGCATCACGAAACACCTTGAAAAACATCACATTCTAAATGCCCAGGTCCACTTCCGTCTTCTGACTTGTCTAATAATGTCTTTGCCTTTTCTCTCACCCAGATGTTTGTTTTTCTATCCGTCTATGTGACGCTTAACATATTTCTTTTAATGTTTGTGCGGTTGCTAGCTTGTTTTTTGACTTTGTCTGACTGGAGAGGGCCCACGTTTCCGCGGCGTATGTCATTGTTGGTAGTATGCATGAGTTACAGATATAAAATTCCAAAATTATCTTTGTCGATCTCGTTGTGCATGCGTGCTACCCAGCCTTGTCTTGTTTAAGTACTGACTACCACACCTGGTTGGGTCATATGTATAAGACATCTGCAAATAGGTAGACTGTGCCTGAACTTCTGAAGTCGAGTTGATATTGTTAGGTAAGTCACTGCGACAGTTGTGTAAATAAGGAAGAGAGCCGGCTGTTATTCTTCCTTGAATTTTATCTGTGGAATAATTGTTACTGAAATACAATGGCCAATCCCATACTGTGAGTGGTTGAATTTATTCATTGAAAGTAATTCTTCTCGTAAATAATGTTCTGAAACGATACCTCCATTAAAATCATACACTGGGCCACTACACTACTAGCAGTACTATACAACTGTTACCAATAACTTAAAAACAACAGTAAAACTTTAACAATTCGCCTACCAACTCTCTTCAATTATGCCTGGCACTCAGTATCCCAGACAAAATCTCCAAGTCCAAGATTATAGGTATTTATTAATTATATGCAGTTGGAAGTGTTTGATGAAGCGTTAATGGATGGATCCAGTTGGTTTCCAGGTACGTGTATGTGAAGGTTAATTGGTGGATACTGAGGGTTGCAGGTGGATGTCCAAATGGTATAAGCATATAACTATGCATCTGGTGAGCCTGGAATCTCTTGAATTTCGAAACGTAAACGTTAATACTACGGATTATTGCTATAGGCAATATAACGTTATACCCAATCGTTGACATCCACACGCATCTTTTAATTTCAGAAACATAACATATCGATTTATATATAACGTACATTCATCATCGGTATATTGGGTGACATTTTTATGGACAAAACACAAATATTACGTGTAAAATGTTTTGAATCAAAAACGTAACCACCAGAGCCGACACCACATTTTACAGCTAACCGGAATACACGAGAAGAGGGTTCCAATCGATTCGATAGACGTCGCTGCGGACTATCAGAATTCCCGAATGTTCTAACACGCTTTCGTCTGCGAGTCACGAGACTACGAGGATGTGACGTCATAAACAGCTCGCCAACAACAACAGAGTGTGCGACGCATACATTCGAATTACTAGATCTTCATTGACGAGGAGAATGAAACGATTCAAGGACAACAGCTACAAGAAGTTGCACAAACATTTCGCAGATGAGTTCAGCTTAATATTTATAATGTTTAAACGTTTTTGTTCAGTTTAGCTTCGACGTTCCTCACGGAACAGTGTATAAGCGAGTCATTATAATCATCATGTTGTCGGTCGCGATGCGACAAAGAATGCTTCCATCGTTTGACTATTGCTCTCCATTTATCTCTCTGCAGTGAGAGTGCGGTCCATGAGTTGGTCTTTGTCTCTCAGCTTCACGGTGTTCTTGATGGTATCTTTGAACCGGAGACGAGGGTGCCTTCTCTTTCTGTGACCAGAAGACAGTTGATAGAAGAGAACCTGCTTTGGTAGCCTGTCTGGTGACATCCTCATATCAGTCATGATGTGTCCAGTCCACCGGAGATTCTTTCTGATAAGAAGATCTTCCATAGATGGCAGCCCTGTCCGCTCGAGTATGTCCTATTAATCTTCAAGCCGAACGTCTTTGACGCATTGGAGAAAGCATCTACTATTTTCTGCATCTCTTCAGTAGAGTGGGCAACCAGGGCACTGTGATCTGCGAATAGAAGCTCTGTCATCAGTATCCGAGTAATCATGGTCTTCGCTCTGAAGTGTGTGACGTTGAATAGTTCAGCGCTCTGTCTGGACTGTATGGACGCCATCTCCCATGTATCGGAAAGCCTCGTCAAGCATTGCTGATAAGAAGATGGAGAATAAAAATGGAGGCCAATACACAACCTTGTTTCACCCCAGTTGTAACAATGAACAATTCCGAGACTTCCCCTCCAACACTAACAATCGCCATCATTCTGGTATGTAGAGCCTCGAACATAGGTGTGAACTTCTCTGGGCATACATACTTCCTCAGTAGTTGCCATAGCCCGGTCATCCCAACTGTATCGAACACCTTACTGAAGTCGACAAATACCATGTACAGTGGTCAGTCTTGCTCAATGCACTTTTCTTGGAGCAGTCGGAGACAAAATAAATATCATATCAACGGTGTTCCAGTTACCTCTGAAGCCACATGGTGTCTCCGGAACTACCTCTGGTGTTATGTGGGTAGGTACTCTGTTGAGGAGGATCCTGGCGAAGATCTTGCCTGCTATGGAAAGAAGAGAGATTCCTCTATAGTTCCCACAATCTGTTCAGTAATCTTTCTTGTAGATGGTTACAATGCAGGCATCCTGTAGCGTCTTGGGTTACAGAACCCACCTCCCAGGCATTGGTGATTAGTCAGCGCAATCTGCTGAACAGATTATCTCCTCCATGCTTCCATACTACAGCAGGAATTCCATCTCCCCCACTGCTTTGCCATCCATCCATCCATCCATCCATCCATCCATCCATCCATCCATCCATCCATCCATCCATCCATCCTTCCATCCATCCATCCATCCGGTCCACTCACCCACTTCACCCGTCCGTCGGCCCATCCGCCCGTCCATCCAATGGTCTCCATCCATCCATCTGGTCCACTCACCCACCTCCGCCTTTTGCCCCATTCATCCATCCGTCGGGCCATCCGCCCGTCCATCCAATTGTCTCCACCCACCCATCCATCCATCCATCCAGTCCACTCATCCACTTCCGCGACGCCCCATCCACCCGTCCTTCGGGCCATCCGCCCGTCCGTCCGTCCGTCCGTCCGTCCGTCCGTCCGTCCGTCCGTCCGTCCGTCCGTCCGTCCGTCCGTCCGTCCGTCCGTCCGTCCGTCCGTCCGTCCGTCCGTCCGTCCGTCCGTCCGTCCGTCCGTCCGTCCGCCCTCCCGCCCGCCCGTCCGTCCATCCATCCGTTTCACTCATGTACCTCCGCGACGCCCCATTCACCCGTCCGTCGGGCCATCCGCCCGTCCATCCAATGGTCTCTCCATCCGTCCATCCATCCATCCATCCATCCATCCGGTCCACTCATCCACCTCCGCGTCGCCCCATTCACCCGTCCGTCGGGCCATCCGCCCGTCCATCCAACGGTCTATTCATCCGTCCGTCCGTCCGTCCGTCCGTCCGTCCGTCCGTCCGTCCGTCCGTCCGTCCCTCCCTCCCTCCCTCCCTCCCTCCCTCCCTCCCTCCCTCCGTCCCTCCGTCCCTCCGTCCCTCCGTCCCTCCGTCCCTCCGTCCGTCCGTCCGTCCGTCCGTCCGCCCGCCCGCCCGTACGTCCGTCCATCCATCCATCCATCCGGTCCACTCACCACCCTCGCCTTCCGCCCCATTCAACCGTCCGTCCTTCCAATGGTCTCCGCTTACATCCATCCAACCATCCATCCGGTCCACTCACCCACCCAAGCACATCATCCATTCATCCATGCATCCATCCATTCACACACGCATCCATCCATTGACCACACAGCCAACCATTCACCTCCCGTTCGTCCGTCTGCCCTCCCATCCATCCATTGACCACACAGCCAACCATTCACCTCCCGTTCGTCCGTCTGTCCTCTCATCCATCCATTGACCACACAGGCAACCATTCACCTCCCGTTCGTCCGTCTGCCCTCTCATCCATCCATTCATCAATCCAGGGAATTATCCAGCGTCTCTGAGAATGTGTAATAGTTGAAGGTAACACACGAAAGTAGTTTGGCAATAATGGGGAGTGCTTCTTCGTCTTCCAAATGACACGCGTGGTGATCTCATCAAGTTGAGAATTCCCAAGGTGTACAGCACAACAAATAAATACTAGAAAACATTAGACTGCAATAATAAGAGAAATACATCAAAATTAATTATTCACTCTCGGATTTGGGTGGTTAAAATCAAAATTTCCTGTTGAATGGGATAACTGGGGGTCAACTCGGGTCACTTCAGAAGTGGCCACAGAGATTCTGGTGGTGCAGGAGAAACCCCTGCCGTAACTACCACGCATAGACTCGCTTCCGGGCTCTTAGCTTAGAATCTTTTTAACTTCGTATGTGAAGCTAACGGTAGTGTCAGCTTAAAGATAAATCGGAAGCGAGTCTATGTTTGGCAAGTGCCTAGTCTGAGCAGGTAATACGGTTTCTAACCAATGCACACGAGCTTCTACCTAAACCTAGCTTAGAGTAGATTTTTTTAAACAAATAACAGTTAATAAGGTATAAGGTATTTTAATAGGTTTTATATGATAGTTGTTACTGGACCCTTGGCTTTTATGTATAAAGGTTTGTACTGGGGTCATTTTACATCCCATTTGTATATAGTATAATGAGTTGAGCAAAGAGAAGCTATGAAATGTAGTTCTAGGTTCAAGGCCACAGCATAGATGAGGATTATTTAAAATGTAATGAAGACCAACGAAGCATTGCATTTAAATAGAAAGATCAGCCAGTCCAGGATTTGCTCCTGTGAAAACAGCCCAACGACCAGTGGACACCTACTGCAGCACTGCCCACTACAGCATGACCATAGGTGATACACGTGACCAGACGGCACCGCCTGGATGATACAATGTAGGATGACTGCGATGATAGAAGAATACAGCATTATTCGCGAGGGCGACAGACGTTCCCGTCTAGATAGTGATTGGCAATAAAGAAGAGATGTAGGCCAAGATTAGCAATAGCTAGTAAACTGAGAAATAGATGTTTAGTGACAGGGTTAATACGTGTATAAACTAATACAATGCTCGTGTTCATTGGCTAGAGGCCGGGGGACCACGTACCATGGAGTGACCTTGATCTCTTTTTTTCGTTTCTTTACTCATTAATCCGTAGCAAACTTTTTGATCTCTTGCATAACATTTCATCTTAGCTGGTTCCAAAACCTTATGCACTGTCGTGTTTCAGGAAAACAATCTACGATGCGTCAAGAGGATAAAGAGAAGCCCACCAGACCGCTACAAGATGCACACAGTCGTGCAGAGGTGATGGGTGCGACAGCCAAGCTAGGTGCAACAATTCGACAACGGCGCCTTCGGCGGCGCACGGTACACGTACTGCCTTCGAATGAGGAAAGGACGACATTTAATGATGACGCTTTCTTGGTGAACCAATAATAAGACTCATTTGAAGTGTGCTACAATTATATAGAATTTCAGTACAAGGACGTGTCCGTGTAACAACTAGGGACTTGTGTTTTACGTCATCGAAACGTGCGCAGTCATTCCAGGATCCGCGTTGTACATTACCAGTTCTCAGGTTGGAGATGCCGCTATACACTTCCAGTAAAACGTGCAAGATCATTGTCATTTACTCGTAGCTTGCATGAATAAAACATTGTGTAACTCAACTTTGTTGCGATATTCACTAAAAAAAGCACGCACAAACTAACTTTTTGGGTAAGACTGCTAACGTTTGCTTTTTAGACTTCCTTTGTTGAAGCACATCCTCCTATCTCTCTCTCTCTCTCTCTCTCTCTCTCACACACACAAACACACACACACACTTTCTCCTCTGTCTCTCTCTCTCTCGCTCTCTCTCTCACACCTTCAATTTCTGTCTGTCTGTCTCTCTCACTCTCACCACGTTAACCGCCACACTGTACACTATGGCCCTCTCTTTTTCCTCTCTCGCTCACTTTCTCGCCCTCTCTGTCTGTCTGTCTGTCTGTCTGTCTGTCTGTCTGTCTGTCTCTCTCACACACACTTTCTCGCTCTGTCTCTCTCTCACTTTCTTGCTCTCTCTCTCTCTCTCCCTCTCTCTCTCTCTCTCTCTCTCTCTCTCTCTCTCTCTCTCACTCTCACCACGTTAACCGCCACACTGTACACTACACCCTCTCTTTTTCACTCTCGCTCACTTTCTCGCTCTCTGTCTGTCTGTCTCCTCTCTCTCTCTCTCTCTCTCTCTCTCTCTCTCTCTCTCTCTCTCTCTCTCTCTTCATCCACCTTCAACCACGGTACTCTCTTCTGTTCTGTTGTGGCACCACCGCCCCCCTCTCACTCTATATCTCTCTCTCTCACTCTCTCTGTCTCTCTCACTCTCTCTAATCTATATATAGCTCTCTGAAAATGGTATGGATTTGTCCGCACCCTGTATACTCCAGGCCTGGAGACGTCTCATGAAAGAGAAATTTGCAAATGTTGACATGATTCCCCGTAGACGGTTTTACATACGGTAGTAGGTCTACACGTAAGCTCAGGGAGCAAAAATCCTCCAAATGCACCCCTCTTGAATCTCCCCTAAACATGCTCACTGGCGTCGGAACTTCAACCACCCCCACTCACTCCGATCTCCGTCGACGTATCGTGACACACGGGAAGAGGGTGGCTTTCTCCTTCATACCGGCTGCTTAGGATTCGAACCGGGTTCGTTTGGGTGAGAGTCCCAAACTCTACCCCTGAGCCACTGCGCCCTACATAACTGCCATAGTCAAGCCCAAAGTATAACCATCGGCCATAGTGCATAGGCGTGGACATGTTTTTATATCTATGCAGTTTGCTTGTGTAAATAGAAACATAGTGCTACCTTAATTACTTCCAACTACCCTTTATAAAGGCTAAAACCTAAACGAGACTGATTACCACAGCGCTCCAAGCACAGACGCACGCACGCACGCACGCACCCACCCATGATTGTGTGTGTGTGTGTGTGTGTTTGTGTGCGTGCGTGCGTGCGTGCGTGCGTGCGTGTGTGTGTGTGTTCGAATGTACGGTGACAACCTAAGACTTACACATGAATACAAACCTTCTAACCGCGGACAAGGTCTTAATCGAGGACGTCCTCGGTTAGTACTGGTCGAGAACATGAGCGCATTATCGACGTTCTGGAAACGGAAAATATTTAAACTTTAGGAAAAGTCGCTCCAGATCAACATATATAATAGTGCAGACTGTGTGTACACACTGCTGCGCTGCTACGAGCTATCTTTGATAGCCGTGTGTATTCGTACGGTTTGGCGCGTCCTCGATTATTTATCGAAAAGCGGGACAAATTATGTGGCCGGACGATCACGTGGCTGTGGCATCTGTGGGATATCATGTTTTAGCGCAAGCTCCAAAACACCAGAGTGGCATGGCGAAGTCGGAGCGCCATGCACAGCTTTGCCAACTATAACAGAGACAGACTGACTCAAAACTATACACATTGAAGCGCAATTCTTATTTGTCTCGTTTAACCGACTGTCGCCTGCCTGCATAACTTCGCCGAGAAGGGCTGAAAAGTGCTGCCACCTCACGGAGTCTGGGTAACCGAGGCTACATTAATGTCTGTTTGGCCACCTGCTGCAGTTTTCAGAACTAATATTTACGAACAGGTCATCTTTTGCATGCTGAAATAAATTTTAATCTAATTAACAGTCTTTGATGTGGCACTTATCAAATGCTTTCTGAAAACCTAAGTATATTACATCCACCGGTGAACCATCATCTACCCACTTAGTAATATATTCTAAAAAACATAAGCGACATAGCATTTAGGAACCCATGTTGAGATTTAGTTATTAATTTGTTTTGTACAATACAATCTACCATGTGGTCTTTAATAAATGTTTCTAATAATTTGCATAATACTGATATTAAGCTCATTGGTCTATAATTTCTGTCTTTGTATGCATTATTACGTCTGATGCCAACACGAAGTGGATAACATCAAAACCATGTTTCTCAAAACATAACTTCGCTGGGAAGGACATGTCTCCAGGATGGACGACCATCGCCTACCAAAGGTAGTACTACATGAAGAATTGTCCACTGGCCATCGTAACAAAGGGGCACTTCGGAAAAGATACAGAGACACTCCGAAAAGGTCCCTCGCCACTTGTAACATCGATCCAACTTTTATACGCACCGTGTTTTCGACGTTGTTTCAACGTCGGCTACGACGTCCAAACAACGTCGATGCAACGTAATTTAGCCTGCTGGGTATTTACTCAGCGCTGGAGTCCACCGTCTCGCCACATCATTTATTGAAAATACTCGTCAGCCGGGCAGAATCCTGGGTCAACAGCAGGCGTCGTTCACAGTCAGAATAACAAATCACGGTATCGTGATTGCAAACTCCCTTGTGGCATTGACAGCCATAGACAGATTGATCGATGTCAGGAATACCACTGCCTGATTAGTCATTGTCCTGAGTCTGAATAACATATTTGCTCATTGTGGTTCATATGAGTCAATTGTATTGATGAAATCGGGGTGTTGAAGCAAAATTGTGAACATTTGCAATCGGGTGTGTTTAAAATTACAATATGTAATTAATTTGGAAGAAGGAAATATTGATTAAAAGCCGAACATTTTTATATGCTGGAAGGTGTATTGAGAATAAACAAGTACATGTTCAAAAGTAGCCTTGGTTTTCATTGTTACAGCTCTAATATTTTAAGAAATCTTGAAAAGCAAGGCCGTTACTTTGACACATTGAAGCTTGAAATAACACTTTTCTGGGGATCGCCAACTTTCGCGGCTGGTCATGTGCGACAATGAGGGGAAAATAGCTCCAAATGTAAATGCAGTGCAATGCATGTTTGCAATGATGTTGAACTTAATAATATAATTGTTTCTTGGCTGTGCCATATCAAACTAAATTAGACCGCAGTCGTTACAATTATTCTTGATACCGTTTGGCTAAATTGAATTTCACGCTATGTAGACTAGTTGAATACATGTTTACCCAGGATACTTTGTGTAAACTAACCAATGTCCAAATACGTCAGTCTATCGGATTGTCTTACGTCTTGCAGTCATTGGTGTGACGGAAATTGTAGTAGAATACATCTTTAACAATTCGTGCGATCTTGCCGGCAACGTTCAATCGCGATTAGCAGTAAACGATCACCATACATAATTAACAAGTGGCCGACATTTAGTCGCAGGAAAACATTACTAAGAATCATTAGCCTAAGGAATACTGTTTTGAACGACTCATGAAAATATTCCAACTGAATAGATTCGGTAATAAACTATCGATGTAATATATTTTGTATTCAATATAATGTTATTATTTGTTCCTGTTCCAGAGCTGCCAAGTTGAATTGAGTGTGATGAGGGAGATCTCCCTCCTACAGTATGTCAAAAGAGGGAGAAATATATGCAAGATGCGAAGCGCCTTGCCCGAGGTTGCGAAGCAACCGAGAATTCTAGGGGGACCCCCCGTAAACAAATTGTAATTGAGAACGCTAAATACGTGATTTCCTGCCTTTTTCGGTTACATTTAGCACCTATAACTCTTCGAAAGTGAACTATATTTTAAATAACAATATTTTATATTTTAAACTTTCATTTGTGGATATATAATTAATTTATATTTTTATTGGGGTCTACCGTGACTTTCAAGATTCTTTCACTATTATAAAAATGGACATGGTTGTAGTACTGTAACATTTTAATTTAGCTACAAAAAGCAGTCACAAACAAAATAAATAGTTCAAGCAGAACATTTCTATATGTGCATTTTGCCCTCGTCTCCTCAGACCCTTTTACAACTCCAGCAAACTCAGATGCCCATCCACTCTTGTACTTGGAATCATATTTCCTCTTTTTCAAACACTTTTCAGACTTTTCACTCATTGTACCTCCAGCACTTTCCTCGTCTGAAAAATGCCGCTAAACTTATTCCTACCCAATACGTAACAGAAGTTTCGATTGGCCATTGAATGTAGTCACTTCCTGTTAGCTGACCAATGAGAAACGTTCTATTATATGCGTCTTGTTGTAGTCTCCGCTCGGCTGCTCTCGGCACTTTCCATGTACCGTAGATGACTCACAGCTGGCAAAACGGTGCGCCGGCAAAAAAATCGAAAAGTACGCGTAAAAAACAAAAAGACAAAACGATTCTTTTGCGGGAGATTGCAAATCAAAAGCGGGAGATCAGGAGATTGGGTTTATTTTGCTATATTTCCGGGAGATCTCCCGATAAATCGGGAGACTTGGTAGCTCTGCTGTTCGCCCCGTATTTTG
>OZ024864.1:33081431-33126431 GCA_964017155.1 Oasisia sp. SBJ-2009 | reverse complement strand
ATATGGTGTTATACCTTACCTTATGATACCTTATGACGGTTCTGATCGCAGGATTGTGTGCTCCTCTATGATCAGCTCTTCATTATCTATTAAATTTAAATCACGTGTTCCAGTTCTATTGTTAGTAATTTTTAGCGGTGCTTCGAAGTCATATACAATATCCTGATTATACCAAAATTTGTCTAGTAGTGTTTTAAATGAATTTAGAGATTTAGCTGTTACAACTGTATCTGGGAGACTATTCCATGGTTCAGTAATTCTAATTGGAAATACATTTTTTCTTAAGTTTAGTTTGGCTCTTTTTGTGAATAGTTTTAGGGAATGTCCTCTGTTTCCTGTTCTTTGTGATATCTAATGCTAGTTTAATAGGGTGTATATTTCAGATTAGATTGCACGGTTACAAAACTACTACAATCATTAAAACGTTGCGCGAATAAAAATGAAATATTGACGTAATTTGTATTTTCGCTAAAAACTGACGGCAACTGACTCTGTCCGCGTATATGTTGAAAACGAATTGTGCGCATGCGTCAGTTCGCGTTGATGTCGACAACACTTTGCGAAAGTTTGCGTTAGAGGAGCATATAATGTCGTACGGCCCAAGATTGGTATGTATCTAACAGATTACTACTATTATCAAGACTGCTTGTATTGATTGTGTGTTGTAATTTTGCCGTGGCATGCTTGATGAAGTGTACGTTAGAATAGCAGAAACATGAAAGTTAAACGGCCGATCGAAGTTACTCGGTCGAGTTTGGTTTTGGCGCAGGAAATTGACTTTAGATACGTTATATTGGTGAATTTACCTAACAGTAACAACGAATATTTGTACAACGACATTATATTTATCGTGTTTTATAAAGGTGCTATGAATATTGCAGCCTCAATTCGCTGCATTTTATGACTTATATTAGAGTAAATATTTAATGACGCCCGTTGCGTAATGGTCCCTGTAGGGAGTGTGGCGTGTTTAAAAACATCTACAAATAACTCAGAAAAGCGGAATATACATAGATAATATGGGTTGGATTCTCAATATCCCGAAGGTTTCCTTGTCTACATGCCATCTGCAGTTTTAATGTCGGATGTTAATTTGCTAAATCTGGCTAAATCTTGTAATTATTACGACCACTGCATTACCATTTCGACTCACGGCACGTAAATTGTTCGCGCGACTTTATCAACTTTCCAGTTTATGCATTTATATAATAATATTTATGTTTACGAAAATGGGCAGTTTTACTAAAATGGCCTAAATTATTACGGCTTTTTAAAACAGTGTTTTTCTTCACTTTTTATCGATGTGTATGTGTTCGCTATGTCATTCTACATCATGACTCATGTCCTGTAGAAAGAAGTCAAATTTAGACCCATCGAGCCGACGCCATACCAAAACGTGATGTGTATGGCTAATTTGTAGGAAATATAAAAATGTATATTTATAACAGTTACAGTTGTTTGAATATATATTTTTTAAATAGGAATCAACTGTTGTCGACAGTATGTGATTATCCGAATAATAATTTTCTGTAGTATGGTTTAATGTGCTTATAATTGTACTATATGAATTTGAAATCCAAGACCAAGTGCATGTATTTTAATTGAAGACTTTGTCAAAGACAAAGTCAAACTGGCTTGCCTTGTCAGTGACACTCAGACTTATATTTATTCTAATCTTACAAGTTAGAGAATCCGCGTCGAGTCAACGTTCACAAGAGTGAATTAGCCCCCGACTACTCGCTCTTGTTGCTGACTGCGTTAATGCACTTAATGCGTACCTTCATAGAAGAATCACTGCCTTTGACTTGCAATCTTAGTCATGACGCACAAAAGCATGTGCGATTTGTTATTGTACCGTAGTAAGTCGATCTCGCATAAAACACGTGACCCAAAAAGCACAGGGCGTCGGCAGCTGCTGATTGTTTCGCCAGTTATACCCGGTGTAACGGCGATTCTTTTTTTACAATTATAAAATGACAAGTACGCATTTAAAAAATTAACTGACTGTGCATACTAGTTAAACTATTAACACATTACACATCTGGTAATAAAAGAACCGGTTTGGCGATTAGCAAACGAGTGGATTGAGTACCTTTAAAATCATCTGCCGACAACTTGTGAAACCATCCATTTGCACGAATGTGTAAGCATGAATCGTTTTTCAGTGCATATGCATGTTGCTTCATGCTACTAAGGTTGTATCACACAGCAGTGTGGCACTATGGTATGCGTTTAATAATCTTTTTTGTATCTACAAGGTAACGTTTGCCATTTATGAAATGTTTTGACAATTATATTTCAGTCAATTTGAATCTTTCTTCCAATGGAGTGGAAATATTTGTGTAAATAGCACGTAAACATTCATAGGAGAGATTAGAGAATAAATATAATAAAACGAATAGTAATATGTTACGGTTGATCTAATTTCTTAGTTAAAGTATTATTAATAACAAATTTCTGTATATATGAAACCATGATCATACATTCTTAAATCCCCTCCACCTTTATATATGACTGATCTGTGTATAATTCTAACATCACTACTCCTGCCATCTCTTCGAGCTGTCCAGATATGCATTTGTTTATGGCATCTAGACTGCCTTGGGAATGGAACATAGCATTAATGTCGTACTTTTACACACAAAAACCTATATTACTACAGTTACTACTCAACCCAATATGCTCACAGGTGATACATAAAACACTGGACATAGTTTATCACCTTACAATGTTGTAGCTACCATCTTGTCACATCATAATGAATGACCTGTGTCAGGTCATATTTTCAAGGGTTGACATGGTAACACAATAAAACAAACGTATTGAAGAATGCTGTGCAAAGTGTGGACACACAACTTATAACCAGTCACAAACACTATTTCAGTAGACAGTTCAGCAGAATAAAAATAACATATCAACTAAATAAAACAGCCCACCAGAATACTGATGGCCCACTTAAATAAAGATAAACCACCAAAATATACATCCCAACAGAACAAAGATAGCCCACCAGAATAAAGATAACCCACCAACATATTAAGTCCACTAGAATAAGGTAGCCCACCAGAATTTAGACAACCCACTGGATCTCGCATCAAGTTGGTTTTCAACATTAGCTAACATATGTATAACCATATGGACAACAGTGAAACCTTACTTAGCCATCAAGATTCTACATATTCACTTAATGTGTAAATTAAACAGACACTGTACAATGTCATCCATTCTGTGATAAATGACTCCTATATGCAAAGTAACACTTTTAAGAAACTGCAAGACAATCGCATGTTTATACAGATGTATGTTTTAACCGTGCACGTCCTATAAGACATTTGAGTCAAGCAGCAGCATGATGAGAACAACATCTCTCTGCTTGCCAGTATCAGCAGTACTTCAAACAATGTCCCTCACAACTGCTGTTAGCAATATCACTTTGGTTGTATTATTCAAACCATATCTCATCTCATGGCCAGTTGAACACAGTGCCAAACAAAATATTTACATAATTTTATTATAAATATTATATGTACAAGCAAGTGTTTTCATATTTTTAGTACATGTCTGGTCTGTGACATGAGTCATTTACAAGTATACACCTCATACAAATGTCTCTGACAACAGAACCATTAGTGCAAAGCAGTAATTTGTAATGGGAACCTACTGCATGGGAAAATTAAACATCAAAGGCCATTGCGGTTAACTCTGATTGCCTTGGCATTACTGCCAATCAATTTTTATTTTGAAACTGGATGTTCTGTTTATAGTTTGAATGAGTTGCAGGCAGAATCTTTCAAATTGCTAATTTTTTTCTGAGCTTAATAAAGTAACTACACACAAATACTGGGTAATCAGGCAGTAAACCTTCAACATGCATGTTGTAGTCATAAGAATAAAATAGTAATTGAAAACACCCTAGGAGTTGGTAACCCCACTAATATTAGGATAGTCAAATTTTAAAGTATGGTTTTAGAATGAAGCCCATTACACAAAAATATAATGGGACAATATATATATATATATATATATATATATTATATATACATATACATATACATATATATATATATATTATGCATTCAGACTTCAACGTTACTCACCATATATATACATATATATATATATATATATATACATATATATATATATATATACATATATATATATATATATATACATATATATATATATATATTTCTTTCTGACTGTTCTCGCGGCTTAGTTTAATGTTTGTGTACTTTTATCGATATTTTATTTAACCTATTTATTATACATACATATATATATATATATATATTTATTTAGCTTCAATAATTTGTGTTATTATATTTATATATATATATTTTTTTAATTGTTTATATATGTTACTAGTATATTTATGTTTTTCTTCTGGTGTGTATTTGTATTTTAGGATTTTAATGTATGTAAAGCCCCACGAACAATTTCAAATTGGATGTGGCGCTATATTAAATAAAAGATATATTATTAAGCCTCAATGCCAACCTCGATATACACCGAGTCGTAATCTGTCAAACACCTGAGATAAAATCTCAAGTAATAAAAAAATTCTTTTTGCAGTAAATTTCCGCACTTGCGCATTCATATCATCTCAAAACAAAACTGATCTTTGCTTTACATATAGTGAAACCTGCCAATACGAGGATGTGCCAAAAGGATACTTCAAAATGTGTCACTGTAATAATGTCCCAGTGATATTGCAGCAGCTGTTTCTGTTGTGAAAACATTCCTTGAATTTAATAATGTTTATTTTGTATAGTGTCATACCCAGAGAAATCATAGCACTTAACATAAGACACATACAGTAAAATAAGACAAATTTAACAAGGAGTTTTCGGATATATGAAAATGCACAGATTTCACCTACTGCGAATTGTGCAGATTCACTCAGCATTCAGTAAAAATATTATCATTATTCAGTTGTTACTCAGTTAAATATTTTTTTGCTCACCGCTATCAGCATTACAAGATACAGTTATAGTGTCAGTGCATGTGTGATTTATACCTTTCAAAAGGGTACTACCAGTGTCAATGAGTGAGGAAGTCACATTGTTGATGACATGTTTTTCTGCAGGAGGATTATGCGAATAAACTACAGGAGACAATTCGCTCTCTCAAGTCTCAGCTGAGCCAATATGGGGTACGTGCCACGCAACTATGTGCTTTCATATTCCAGATTTCCAGATACTGTTTATAACATACAATAGTTCGTGCTAAGACTATATCTTAAAGCAAGGGTGCCATCTTCTCTACTCAGAATTAGCCGAGCAATAATTGGTAACGAGAAGAAGTTTGCTGCTAGAACGTGGCAAAGTTAAACATCAAAGTGTATTGCAGTAAAATCTGCTCAGCTCGGTGTTATTGCTAATCAATTTTGTTTTCAAATTAGATGTTTTATTTACAATTTGAACGTGTTGCAGGCGGAATCTTTCAAAGTGCAAACATTGTTCTGAGGTTATAAATTATCCAAACACAAATTGGCAGACAGTAAACCTTCAACACGCATGTTGTAGTCACAAGAACGTAATATTAAATGAATCATCAATTACAACCTGGAAGCTGGCACCATTGCTTTGATAACATTACTGTATTGTATTTACTATATTTCTGTGTGAAAGTGTCGCTTAGCAGTAAGATTGTTTTGTTTAAATGTAATGAAATGTAGTGGAATATATATTAAATATACTAAAATGTTAGTGTTACTGTTCCTTTAGGAGCTGTCTGCATCCGGCAGTGAAGAAAGTCGTCACGTTCTGTTTGTTGACGATATTGAAAGAAGAGCTCTAAAGAAACTGAAAGTGGAACTAAAGGTATGTGACAATGTGAAAGAAATTTTGGATTGCCTGTGCAACAGTTTCTGACAAATTTAAAACATTTTATTTTATCGATACAATCTATATAGAAATGTTTTGCTTTGCTGAAGACACTAAACATAAAAGTAAAGTAAGAGTTTTAACCTTACTTTAAATGTTAACTAGGCAATGTAGCAGTTAAGCTAAGTGCTTGCAGACATATTTTTAAAACACCTGAGATAAAACTCAAGTAATAAAAAAGGACTTTTTGCAGTAAATTTCCGCACTTTTGTGCATTCATGTGATGTCAAAACTGATCTTTGCATTACATATAGTGAAACCTGTCAACACCAGGATGTGCCAAAAGGATACTTCATAATGTGTCACAGTAATAATGTCCCAGGGATATCGCAGCAGCAATATCACTGTTTTGAAAACGTTCGTTGAATGTGAGTTCTATAATAATAATAATAATAATGTTTATTTTGCATAGTGCCATATCCAGAGAATTCATAGCACTTAACATAGACACATACAGGAAAATAAGACAAATTAAACAATATAAATACATAAATTAATGTTGTTAGTTTAAAAGTTAAAATAATAAATTATAATGTAAAATAGAGATATAAAAGAAGTTCAATTAATTAATTGCGACACAAAAATTAATAAATTACAGCAAAATGCTCTAAGTCACCCTCCAGTGAAACCGGTGACTGTTCTCTGGGTCTCTAAGTCACCCTCCAGTGAGACCAGTGACTGTTCTCTGGGTCTCTAAGTCACCCTCCAGTGAGACCAGTGATTGCTCTCTGGGTCTCTAAGTCACCCTCCAGTGAGACCAGTGACTGTTCTCTGGGTCTCTAAGTCACCCTCCAGTGAGACCAGTGATTGCTCTCTGGGTCTCTAAGTCACCCTCCAGTGAGACCAGTGACTGTTCTCTGGGTCTCTAAGTCACCCTCCAGTGACACTGGTGACTGTTCTCTGGGTCTCTAAGTCACCCTCCAGTGAGACCAATGACTCTTCTCTGGGTCACTAAGTCACCCTCCAGTGAGACCAGTGACTGTTCTCTGGGTCTATAAGTCACCCTCCAGTGAGACCAATGACTCTTCTCTGGGTCTCTAAGTCACCCTCCAGTGAGACCAGTGACTGTTCTCTGGGTCTATAAGTCACCCTCCAGTGAGACTGGTGACTGTTCTCTGGGTCTCTAAGTCACCCTCCAGTGAGACCAATGACTCTTCTCTGGGTCTCTAAGTCACCCTCCAGTGAGACCAATGACTCTTCTCTGGGTCTCTAAGTCACCCTCCAGTGAGACCTGTGACTGTTCTCTGGGTCTCTAAGTCACCCTCCAGTGAGACATGTGACTGTTCTCAGGGTCTCTAAGTCACCCTCCAGTGAGACATGTGACTGTTCTCTGGGTCTCTAAGTCACCCTCCAGTGAGACCAGTGACTGTTCTCTGGGTCTCTATGTCACCCTCCAGAGAGACGAGTGATTGCTCTCTGTGTCTCTAAGTCACCCTCCATTGAGACCAGTGACTGCTCTCTGGGTTTCTAAGTCACCCTCCAGTGAGACCAGTGACTGCTCTCTGGGTGTCTAAGTCACCCTCCAGTGAGACCATGGACCGTGTGTTGTAGGACCGCCGGGCTGAGTTGGAAGCCCTTGACCTGGCTGTGGGACGGCAGAAGTCTCAGCTCCACCACATGAGGGAGGTGGAGAGGGACTTACTGGGGAAGAGGGAGGACGCAGCCAGGGAACTCAAGGAGCTGAGGAGGAGCAACACGAAGACATGGCCACAGAGAAGGAGGTGGGTTGGAGGGGGAGGTGGGAGGGAAGGAGAGGGAGGGAAGGAGAGGGAGGTGGGAAGGAAGGAGAGGAAGGTGGGAGGGAAGGAGAGGAAGGTGGGAGAGAAGGAGAGGGAGGTGGGAGGGAAGGAGAGGGAGGGAAGGAGAGGAAGGGGGAGAGAAGGAGAGGGAGGTGGGAGGGAAGGAGAGGGAGGTGGGAGAGAAGGAGAGGAAGGTGGGAGGGAAGGAGAGGAAGGGGGAGAGAAGGAGAGGAAGGTGGGAGAGAAGGAGAGGGAGGTGGGAAGGAAGGAGAGGAAGGTGGGAGGGAAGGAGAGGAAAATTTACGTCCGCCTGACTGTCACATATCCAGAGATAGAAAGTCATCAAAATTTGACCCAACCTTGATACCTGATTACCTTCCTGTCATACCACTTCTAGGTGACCTACATGTGTGATGTTAATGTTATTGTAAAGCTGTTAGAATTGTCTACATATTTAGACAATAACACATATACAAAACAATACAAAAAATTATGGCGCATTAATGGCGAAATATAGGCAATAAATAGTCATATTGCTTCATTGGTATGCAAATGGTGGCTGATTTTCTGTAATTTGTCTTGTTTTGTTATCATCTTTACTATCCGCTAATTTATATATTAATCTACATTATGCTGGCGTACTTAATATACAATATAATATGTGTCAGAACCGTATTTGCATTTGTATACAGAAATTATGTGTATTTGTAATGAAAATCACAAAAGGGCATGTATTTATATTTTAAATTTAGTCTGTATTTGAAAAGTATTTGCAAATACAATCAAATACACATGTAAATCACCAACAATAGGTAAAACTGTGCCTGACATAAACTTCCTCAGGAGTCAAAACACAGAATGTTTTTTTACACCTGTGGTATAGTTAACAGTGGGCAGGTAGCATTAAGAATATGAGCCTACAATGATGCTGGTCAAACATTAGCATCAATGAATGAAAGGGAAGTGAGTGAAGCTTATCAGATATAGCCATAATGGCAGGTATTCAAAGGGAGTGTGTTTCAAAGGGGTAACCCTCCAAGGAATCCTGCTGTGTAAACATCCTGGGCTAAGACAAAGGAACCCATGTTTCTTCCTGTGCAGGGGAAGAGCTACTTACTATTTGTACAGATAAGGACAGTGTAGTAAACCTGCCTGCAAATTAGTATACAGCAATTATTCAGACAAAATTCTACCAACTATGATACACTTGAACTGTAATGGAAACACAGGCCCTGCCCCATATTTGAATATAAAAATAAAATTTCAAAAATGGAAATGTACTTATTTGACATGGAATGCCCCCTCCAAAAAAAAACTGTTAATTTATTACTCAAATGGTGGTGGCCACGTATGTAATGACTGTGCCCTTTTGACCTTTTAACATGGTGGCAATTAATAGTAAACAATTTGGTGAACTATGAATAAAACATAGAATATTGATAAATAGAATGACACACTGATAAATTCCAAGCCATTTTTACAATGTTTGTAATAAGTCACTGTCGTATATTTGAGTCTTGTCAATTAACCCTGATTATACTGGTGAAATGGTCACTCACTTCTATTCAAAGAAAAAAAACGAATGACCAGTTAGTTATTGGAAGAAAACATACATTTTGTACTCCTGAACAGGTCTGTCAGGGAAGTAAAGTGTAAAGCGCTTTGAGCGGTCCTGAGGACTGGATACTGCGCTATATAAGAACTGCCTTTACCTCTCTGTCTTCTTTCCAGGTCCTGTCCCTGTCACTGAGCTGAGGACACCGGAAGGTGTGACACTATCAGTGCACCAGACGACTGTTGAACATGAACAGGTGGGACATCTCACGGTGTGTCTTTATCAGGGGCAGAACTTTAGCGTTTATTTTACTAGACAGCAGGACTAGTAAAAACAAAAGTTTATTAGTTCGCCAAGTTGTCTACTAGTCCCGTAACATACAGAACTAAAATTTAAGTCAGTATTTAATTTCAACTGTTAATAGTGTGTTTTGCAACACCAGTTAAATAACAATGCAATGGTTAAAAAGGTAACAAAGTGATAATAAAGAAATAATGTAATTAATGAAGAACTGATGATGTAATCGGTATTTTTTTAAATGCATTGAAAATGGACACCAATTGTGTTCATTAATCAGAACCACTCTATGACATACATCTATGGATGACAGATCATGACACCCTGGACTTTACTAGACCACCAGACTACTTGACCAGCTGGTTTACTAGTCCTTAGTTCTACCTATTATGCAGTGTTGACCAGGGTTGGATTTTAAGTACTTTTTTTAATACTTTGCATAGCTTTATCCAGAGCTACATCGACCTGTCTTATGAAGGGGTGTAATCAGTTTCTGATGGGTAGGAATTCCACTGGATGAGTGAGTGATGGGGTGTACAAAATTAGAGAGAGAGAAAGGTCTTCAGAAATGATAATGCCCCATCAGGGCTTCATGCAGGATAACATTTTGGTCAGTCACACTTTTTTTGGAAGACGTGTGAATGTTAAATATGAACAAACTGCCGAAATAAATTGCCACTATTCGATGACACTGTTTTGCGGTCCGCATTTTAAATGGGCCTCTGTACTCAGGTTGATTCAGGCATTCTGTCTATGAAAGGGACTCGGATTTTTTGGGCGCTCTAACCATGAGAGGGTTAACTTATTTATTACATAGCCCACATTGACGTAAGAAACTGCAGCACAGTGAAACTTAGTGTACAGTTAATTGTCGTATCTATTTGTCATATTTATTAAATTTAAAGGGAAAACAAAGTCAATGTTTGGATCATATGGGATTAACAGAGTTAATAAAAAGTAACAACTTCCAACAACAATCATATTTTTAACGTCAGTGGTTTACCAGGAAAAAAATGTAAAACACATAGACATAGAAAGTCTACAGACTACGCCATTTTAGAAACAAAATGACGTCAGAGAGTCTTCTTGGTCGGCGTGAACTGTGCATGCATATTATTATCTGTTACTTTCTAACCTAACCACGAAAACGACCGCCAACAGCCGCCAAACTTCTCCCCACATTTCTTACATACATATACATACACTACATTACAAAAAAATCACTTGTATTCGTCTAACGAAGAAAATTCACAACAGAAACGCAAATCTTGGCGAACGGCAACTCGACAACTTCGACTACCGTAAACTCGCTATTATAAGTTAGCTTTACACAAAATACCGCTAGATGGCGCGCGAATATTTATTAACCTTACTGCATTCGCACGCGCGAATTAGTTTAATTAATTATAAATAATATAATAATAATTAGCTGCATCACTATGATCTGCAGAAAATGTTAAACGGCAAACTAAGGCAACGCTTTGGTGATACGGGTCTAATAGAGTTGATCAAAAATAACAATTTAATATACAAATATATAATTTTATTAGTTTATTTTATATAGCGCCAAATCCACAATTCTCTTCTCTTCTATTCAACATACTGTTATTAAAGTATATGCAATAATAAGAATGCTACCCACAGGTAATATTTAAAAATAAATATTAAAAATACATGTGTCTGCATAATTATCCAAAATTGCCTATTAGTTATAAAAGAAAAAGGAAATTACGTGTTTTTCAATGAAGTCACATTGTTTATTTTATCAATATTTCTATAAACATCCCGCGTGTACTGCGAGCATGCAAGCTTATATTACATAAGCGATGTTTTAACAATAATAACTAAAACAATAACATGTTAATATTACTGTTTTTAAATCCTTCTTTTTCTACCACCATAATATTTCCCATATATTCATATTCCTTTTTACATTTTAGAGATTTAGTGTTCCGATAATTAATAAAGTGTCTTGTTCAAAAATAATAATTATTACATATCTGATGGTGGAAATGTCATTCATGAGTAGAACAAATAGCTTCAGTAATATGTTCTTATGCATAATGGTTGTGTATGTGCTGAATGAAAATTATTATTACGTCGTACTTATTTTACTACTTTAATTATTTATTACTATTAACCATACTTTTATATTCATTTATTTCAATTGTTGTTATGTAATTTGTATGTTTATTTATGACTGATAGGTCAGATTAGTTAATGATATAGAAACATATTTATTTTTAAATAATATTATCTGTGGGTAGTTTTCTCTTTATTGTATTTTTAATAGCATTATTTTGTGAAGAGCCACAAACAATTATGGATGTGGCGCTACATAAATAAAATATTATATTATAATAAAAACAATTGTTTGTTTATTTAATATAGCGCCACATCCAATTTAAACTTGTTCATGGCGTTTTACATACATTAAAATGCTAAACAACAAATACACACCAGAAGAAAAAAAAACATAAATATACTAGAAACATATATGAACAATTATAAAAATAAAATATCAATATAAAAATAATAAAACTTATAATTTCCTGCAAATCATAGTGATGATAATAATTAATTATTATTATTATATTATTTATAAGTAATTAAACTATTTCGCGCGTGTGAAGTAAAACAATTAAATATTAGCAGTCAGAAACGTGGCGTCTAGCGGTATTTTGTGTAAAGCTTTTAAAAGCGATTTTACGGTACCGCTGAGCGGCCGAACAAGTTGTACTCGAGGTCTGCGCGTTTTTGTGTGTGAATTTTCTTCGTCAGAGGAATGCAAGAGATTTTATTACATAACGTAGTGTATGCATATGTATGTAAGATATGTGAGGAGAAGTTTGGCGGCTGTTGGTGGTCGTTTTGATGGTTAGGTCAATCAAATCGGGTCGTCTAGGATCCGCGCTGTGTCTGTGACTGTCCAAACGAATCCACCGAACCACTGTTTCAGTTCTGCTCGATTCATAGGTTAACAAGAAGACATCTTACTGATACTGTCTTTCACTGTACTATTACTATAAGCGTTTGATGAACAGTGTGGCATATTGATGTCGCGATTTCGTTGTAAACCGACGTAAGGCAACTTTTAGCGTACCGCTTGGCTCTCTGTTATGACAGCTGAACCAGCAGACGACTCTCTGACGTATTACTTTTCCAAACTGCTGGGTTGTGATTGGTTGCAAGATCCAAGATGGGCCGGTTCATGGTGTCGGTGATTTAGCTAGATTTTCCCACTTTAAGACCACTTTCTGAGGTAACCACTAAGGTGAAAAATTGGATTGTAGATGCAAATGATTAGCTAGTGTAAACTCTTTTAGGTGCATAACACTAAACTGTAGCCTTTTTTTTCACTTTAAGTATTTGTTACTTCAGCCAACAATAATAATAAGGCAAGTTTTTATATAGTGCAGTATCCAGTGCTCAGGACCGTTCAAAACACTTTACACTTTACTTCCCTGACCGACCTGTTCACTCAGACACCATCTCGGGTTCTTTGGGAAGCATCCAGCCATAAGCTACAATTTATGCACGAAGGCTGCTCATACACATATCCACCACTGTCTATAGCCAGGTACTCATTTATACAGCTAAGTGAACTGGAGAAATGTAAAGTGAAAAAACTTGCCCATGATGTTAACACCGCAGCACAGGATTCGAGCCCGGGTTATCATAGTCTAGAGTCTGAAGCTCTACCCCTGAGCCATTGCGCTTTACGTTACATGTTACCAACTGCAGGATAATGAAATATCACCTTTTAGCAGTATATCCTTGAAGACTTAGACCTATCAAGTATCAACCATCTTCGCAGTTGGATCCCTATGATAAAAAACTGCTTGAACGTAAATCGTTTTTTTCACAGGTGGATGTAATTGTCAACAGTGTCACCACCTCAGTTGACTTTGCTGGGACGTTGTCGAAAAAAATCCTCGAAGTTGGTGGGTCGACACTCCAGGACGAATGTAGGCGAAACGCACCAAACGGTCTCCAGCTTGGTGAGGTAGTGGTGACCTCTGGTGGCCGGCTGAGATGTCAGTTTGTCATCCACGGACCATGTTGTCCCTGGACAGACGGAGCTGAAGAAAGTAAACAGGTGAGTTATTATGTATGGTGATCTGGGGAAATGGTCATCAGGTTCAGAATTATACATGTGTTTTATAGAGGTACCGTCTTTTTGCCCAGTGGGAAACATTGCCCAAATGTGAACAAATTAAAGTTGCCAACCTACCTGCTGTTTACTTTGGTGTCAGACAAATAAGTAATTCAAGTAATGTGCTATGATACGTAACAAGTAAAAAATTACTTATTCCTACATAAAAATGGCGAAGGTGTATACAATGAGCTGTCAACATATACACATTTATGTAAGCCAAATGCATTGTTCAGTGTGATCAATAACTATACACAGTTTCATAAACACACCATGCGCACACACGTGTGTGTGTGGGGGTGGGTGGGTGTGTGTGCGTGTGTATATATAGACTATTTTAAAATCTTGTTCACAATCAGCAGTATACAAAGTTCCGAGTATAAAGAACTGAATATACATGTCAGCTCAACTGCAGCTGTTGGATGATGCAGTTGCTACTGTCTAAATAAAAAGCTGTTGAAACTTCAAAGGCAATAACACTGTAGTAGATAACTTTAAATGTTACATACAATACATAGTGAGCTCCTATTAATTAAGTAGATATGCTCCAAAATAATAATAATAATATAAAGAAGATAAGTTAGATAAGTAATGCATCCATTTCTTGTAGTTGTCAATAAACCCCCACTAATTGATGTCACCCTGCACTGGGGACACTGGTGGCTAACAGTTTGCAGGAAGTTGTAACTGCAGTAATAAATGTACTGTAATATAATATTTTCAAAGTTCTACTCACCTGAGATCAGTAATACAAACTAGTATAACAAAACTCAATATACATAATCTAGACCTAGGCTAGTTCAGTAGTAGTTAAACTGTCACTGATTAAAAACCAGTTCAATTCAATAATACGGTATAATTAATTTTAATATTGTTTACTTGAGCTTAGACAAGTTGAAGACAAGTTAACTGAAAAGACATGGTAAACACCTATTAATTAAATTGATATGTTACATATAATAGTAATCAGTGAAATAAGTAACACATCCACTCCTTGTAGGTGACAATAAATTACCACTAACAAATTTCAGTGGTCGAAATAGTGGTAGTCTGGTACTCCAAGGACTACCAGAAACTTGGTTGGACTACCAAAGACGATGACAGCAGTAGTCCGGTGGACTACGATACGATTTGGGAATATTTGTCAAATTTTGTGTTTGTCATGTTATGTTGCTTATATCTGGGCCATAAGACTACCAGATATATCTGAGGACTACCAGATTTCCCAACTAAGTAGTCCTGCTCACTATGAGAAATTTTGGGGTTATTTGTACCGCTGCTAATTGATGTCAACAGGCCTTGGGGAGACTGGTGACTAACAGTTTGCTGACAGCACATGACATGGGCCTCAGCTCCATGGCCGTGCCTGCTCTGGGCACCGGTGTAGCTGGTGTTCCTGGTAAGGTCTGTGCCTCTCTCATGGTCCGGGAGATCGTCCAGTTCAGCTGTCAACATCCACAAACAACGCTGAAGACAGTGCGATTTGTTACCCACCCACAGGACCAGGCAATAACGCAGGTGGGTGGAGTGATTACAATCGTGGGTGGTATGATTACAATCGTGGGTGGTATGATCACAGTCGTGGGTGGTATGATTACAATCGTGGGTGGTATGATTACAGTCGTGGGTGGTATGATTACAGTCGTGGGTGGTATGATTACAATCGTGGGTGGTATGATCACAATCGTGGGTGGTATGATCACAATCGTGGGTGGTATGATTACAATCGTGGGTGGTATGATCACAATCGTGGGTGGTATGATCACAATCGTGGGTGGTATGATTACAATCGTGGGTGGTATGATTACAATCGTGGGTGGTATGATTACAATCGTGGGTGGTATGATCACAATCGTGGGTGGTATGATCACAATCGTGGGTGGTATGATTACAATCGTGGGTGGTATGATTACAATCGTGGGTGGTATGATTACAATCGTGGGTGGTATGATCACAATCGTGGGTGGTATGATTACAATCGTGGGTGGTATGATTACAATCGTGGGTGGTATGATTACAATCGTGGGTGGTATGATTACAATCGTGGGTGGTATGATCACAATCGTGGGTGGTATGATTACAATCGTGGGTGGCGCAATTATTTTGTTTTCTATTAATACGCATAAATGCACTGACTGACAGTTGTCATAATCTGAACAAAAGCATCATTTCTACTCACTCCACACTACATATGTGCTCACAGAAATTCAGACAACCTGCATAATGCTGTTTTTATAGGGTACTCTCTGGTCGGGTAATGGCGGATGAACACCTTATTGTGGTCTTACATCGTGTTCCAGGCATTTGTGGAAGTGCTCCAAGCCAGTGTGTCTGATTCGACATTAATCCCTGTGATAAGACAGAAGACAGGTAAGGGTCTAATTGTGCAGTTAAAGTTTCCCACCTACTTTTCTTCCTCTCTGATCACTGAGGTGAATTTAGTTGCTACCTCATAACGATGGTTTGTCTAGTTTTGATTACATGGAACCTTATCATTAGGGTCACGTCATCATTAGGGTTACCTCATCATTAGGGTCACCCCATCATTAGGGTCACCCCATCATTAGGGTAACTTCATCATTAGGGTAACTTCATCATTAGGGTCACCTCAGCATTAGGGTCACCTCAGCATTAGGGTCACGTCAGCATTAGGGTCATCTCAGCATTAGGGTCACCTCAGCATTAGGGTCACCTGTGTTGGCCCAGTCAGACCTTCAAGGTGGTCGTATTGGTGAAACTATTTTCTCTAATTTTGCTGTTGTGAAACACAAGGGTAACCCTAGTTGCAAGGTGACCCCAGTTGCAAGGTGACCTTAGTTGCAAGGCGGCCCCAGTTGCAAGGTGACCCTAGTTGCATTAGGGTCACCTCAGCATTAGGGTCACTTCAGCATTAGGGTAGGGTCCCCTGTGTTGGCCCAGTCAGACCTTCCAGGTGGTCGTATTGGTGAAATTATTTTCTCTAATTTTTGCTGTTGTGAAACACAAGGGTAACCCTAGTTGCAAGGTGACCCTAGTTGCAAGGTGACCCTAGTTGCAAGGCGATCCTTGTTGCAAGGCGACCCCAGTTGCAATGTGGCCCCAGTTGCAAGGTGACCCTAGTTGCAAGGTGACCCTAGTTGCAAGGTGGTTATGTTGTCATGGTGACTAAAACAAACGTTTCATTCAACTGTAGGAGAGACCAGGGCTAGTTGTAACAAAAACAACACATTTCAAGATTGCGTGTGAGTTTCTTAACCGGTCGAAACTGTTGTTGTGCCACCAAAGAGTCCCCACATATCTGCCGCAGATAATTGGTGCATAACTAAATGCTTGGTTTATTACATATTTGTGGCATAATGAGTTATATGAGGTGTCCTAAAGTATTATAAGTTACCCCGGTATGGTAGTACCTCATTTCTTTTAAAATGGCGTAACTTCATGGTGTGTCGACGGATTCACGTGATATTATGACATGCAGTTTTGTCCGCATCCCTCTGTTATGACTTACCTGAGTTACAACCAGCCCCGGTCTCTCTTATTATTTTCCGCTGTTGCAGTTCATTTTGCCAATATATACATTCTCCATCCTGCGACTTACTGCATGTACTTGCCTTCATTTTCATAGCATAAAATTATTAAAAAATAAACCACTGTCTGTTCCTGGGTGTTATATATGGCCAATTATCCTTAGATTCATGGCACCTTCATCCATCTGTCGACAACCCCCGCATTGTTTTACGATTATGAGATTGCTTAATCCCTTGGTTATGTCGTGCCACTGAGCTCAATCTTTGAGGTTGTTGGTGCATAAGAAGTCATTATTGTTGTTATTTAATATTATGTTCTTAGGATGACTAATATAGGTGTTGACGATGTTTGCATCTTGAAAGCTACGGCCTTGGAAGAGAGCTCAAATTGTAAACAAGCAGTTATGTAAATGGTTTTCGCATTCCATACTGCAGACTTCCTGTTACAAATTATTACACCAGGGAATTCCCATATATTTCTACCCGTTCACAACGGTTTTGACCCGTCCAAATGATGGGTGGATGTGTCTCTGCATATAGCTATGCCTGGTAGATGACCAGCTACTCTGCCTTTAAAATCGTAAATTTTGTTGTTGAATATATAAAAAAAAAATGGACCATCATTTGTTGACCAAACAAATCGGACTCTAACTTTTTTTTCAGATACATGCATTCACCAGCTGTTAACCAGAAAATGTCATATTTCCTCATCATAAATAATACTTTCAGTGTGTGTTTAACATCCACCTGTAGTAATGATTACACTATTCGCAAGACAGAATCGAGAAACTAAATTGTGATCTGTCGTTGTGATATTGACAGTGGTGCCATCTGGTGTTTATGTTTTACAAATCTAATCATGTTGCTATCCAGTAGGTGGCAGTAGTGGGGCATCTCCCAGTGTAGCCAAGTCTTCATCAACCTTTGAACTGAAGACGCCTGAAGGAATCTCAGTGTCACTGCACAAGTGTGAGATTGCATCCCAGCAGGTATACAAATAGGCAGACACATAACATGGTTGGCCACTGGCACATATGAAACTTAGTACGATTGCATACAACACAACACAACACAACACAACACAACACAACACAACACAACACAACACAACACAACACAACACAACACAACACAACACAACACAACAGTGACAACACCACACCACACCACACCACACCACACCACACCACACCACACCACACCACACCACACCACACCACACAACACAACACAACACAACACAACACAACACAACACAACACAACACAGAAATGAAAATCATTTGTAGCACTCATATAATGCATAAATAAAATAGCAGAAAAATACATATAAGCTCGTTATTAAAACATTATATAAACCTTAATAACATTATTTAGAAGCCTAATATATATTATCATAATTATAACTGTGGTCATTGCATCACAATTAATAAATACAGTATACAACACACATAATGAATGTCTCTTGTGGAAATGTCACATGTGTTTATCATTGACAAGGCATACAGACATGGGAATGAATGACAAGAAATATGAATATTGTTGTTTATAATTTGAGTAGCTTTCCACAGTACCTGCTTTCCGTACAAAGTAGTGAGAGTGAAGTCTTTCTACCTGGTCACTTTACTACTGATATTTACAATGCGCTGCAAATCACTCTTGTCTTTCTGACTGAACAATCCTAAATAAATGCATAAAAGATAAGGTTAAAAACACTCTGGAAACCAAGGTGGGTCTCTACATAGTTACCTAACCTGCCAGCGTTCTGTGATTGCCCCGAGCTCTTTAATGAGCTAGTATAGATACATCAGTAGATATAATTGATACATCTGACATGACTTTGTCATGTACACCCAACTACGTTAACATCTAGCATCGTGTTTCTCAAACAGTGGGTTGCAGCCATCCCCCCCACCAGCTTCCTAAGGGGGTCGTGATATAATAATCGAAAATAATAAGGTAACAAATCATCCACAGATATCTGCACTTATGAATCTGCTGGTTAAAAACACGTAGCCAACATCAGCCAAAATTTGCTTGTTCCTTATGATGTAATTTTTAAAAGTTTGCGTTGATTTTAGCAATAATAAAAAAAAAAAAATATTTCAATTTTTTTTATTAAAGCTCCAGAACTGCGGAATCACGGAAGACCCTAAACTCTGGGGTTTCTTTTCAAATGAATACCTATACTACTAAAAAATTGCTAAGGATCATACCATGTTAGTAATGGAACAATCTTGAAATGGCAGCCATCCAGAAACTCATTGGAAGCATGAGAAGCCGTTGCCAGGCTGTGATTGGATCACGTGGGTCACACTCAAGCTACTGATAGTTGTTGCTGCTTGTAATTGAACTTTTTGGGGACATTTTCATGACTTGGAGAAACATTCTGAAACCTCCATTTTGGAGGGTCTGCTTGTTTGACGACAGAACGCGTGTTACTTATTGTTCACATTTGGTATACAGCAATGACATTCAGGAAATAAACATGTCCTTTTTACTTTTTGTGTGATACCCATGCTGAAAAAATATAATACCGGCCTAAATAGTCATCCCTAGCAAATTTTGTGTAGTATGTTTTGTTGTGATGGGTGACAAATCATCTGGTTTGTCTTCAGGTAGATGTCATCGTCAACTCAACAGCTCCCAATCTTCAGCTAAACTGTGGACTCATCTCAAGCTCACTGCTCAAAGTTGGGGGGAAAATACTCCAAGATGAATGCTCGAGAAATGCACCAGGTGGCGTCCATGATGGTGATGTAGTAGTGACATCTGGTGGACTATTGCAGTGTCAGTTTGTGGTTCATGGGTCCTGCACTGGGTGGGTCAACGGTGACGCCAGGTGTTTACAGGTACATGACCATTAATGCTGTGACTTTCAGAGGTGGATTTAATGGGGTTTCTGCATGTGCTGGAATACTGTATCTGGTCAAATGTGCAGTAAACTTATGATATCCTCACAACAAGGGAATCATGCTACATGTTATGAGAATATGACCGTTCGTTCGTTCGTTCGGTCGTTCGTTCGTTCGTTCGTTCGTTCGTTCGTTCGTTCGTTCGTTCGTTCGTTCGTTCGTTCGTTCGTTCGTTCGTTCGTTCGTTCGTTCGTTCGTTCGTTCGTTCGTTCGTTCGTTCGTTCGTTCGTTGAATGAAGTCTGTGGTATAGGTTCTGAAGACGTTTGTGTCCAACATGTCTACTAGACTGTGATGAAGTCAGCCATGTTTGTTGCAGGTTCTGAAGACGTTTGTGTCAAACAGTCTGAGAGAGGTGCATCAGAGAAGTCTTAGGTCTATCGCATTCCCAGCCATTGGTACCGGCCAACTTGGTTACCCAGCAAAGGTTGTTGCCGCGGTCGCGATCGGTGAAATACTTAAATTCAGTCTAAACAACCCACAAACAACTCTGAGAGACGTGCGATTTGTTGTGTATCCAAAGGATACAAAAACCATACAGGTAAATGTACAGTATCTACAATTAAATGATTTTGAATGTTATTTAACCGTTTTATGAAATTTAAATTTCTGACATGTTAAATATATACTAGTTGGTTAATTTTCATTACATAATTCTTTTAGTTTGTAGCTTAGGAATGCACACATAAATTGCTGTTTTAAAATATATTACTACTACACATGCTTAATTGTGTACACATAGTCACATACGTGATGGCATGTGTTAGTTGGAACAAATCTTGGTTGATAGATGTCTGCTTAGTATTTATGTACTAACATATATTTATGTTTTATAAGAGTTTTTCCTTATCTGACCAGGTTTCTGTCATCTGTGTTTTCTTGATCTAACCAGGTGTCTGTCATCTGTGTTTTCTTGGTCTAGCCAGGTGTCTGTCATCTGTGTTTTCTTGATCTAACCAGGTGTCTGTCATCTGTGTTTTCTTGGTCTAGCCAGGTGTCTGTCATCTGTGTTTTCTTGATCTAACCAGGTGTCTGTCATCTGTGTTTTCTTGATCTAACCAGGTGTCTGTTATCTGTGTTTTCTTGATCTAACCAGGTATCTGTCATCTGTGTTTTCTTGATCTAACCAGGTGTCTGTCATCTGTGTTTTCTTGATCTAACCAGGTGTCTGTCATCTGTGTTTTCTTGATCTAGCCAGGTGTCTGTCATCTGTGTTTTTCTTGATCTAACCAGGTGTCTGTCATCTGTGTTTTCTTGGTCTAGCCAGGTGTCTGTCATCTGTGTTTTCTTGATCTAACCAGGTATCTGTCATCTGTGTTTTCTTGATCTAACCAGGTATCTGTCATCTGTGTTTTCTTGATCTAACCAGGTGTCTGTCATCTGTGTTTTCTTGATCTAACCAGGTGTCTGTCATCTGTGTTTTCTTGATCTAACCAGGTGTCTGTTGTCTGTGTTTTCTTGATCTAACCAGGTGTCTGTCATCTGTGTTTTCTTGATCTAACCAGGTGTCTGTTGTCTGTGTTTTCTTGATCTAACCAGGTGTCTGTTGTCTGTGTTTTCTTGATCTAACCAGGTGTCTGTCATCTGTGTTTTCTTGATCTAACCAGGTGTCTGTCATCTGTGTTTTCTTGATCTAACCAGGTGTCTGTCGTCTGTGTTTTCTTGATCTAACCAGGTGTCTGTTATCTGTGTTTTCTTGATCTAACCAGGTTTCTGTCATCTGTGTTTTCTTGATCTAACCATGTGTCTGTCATCTGTGTTTTCTTGATCTAACCAGGTGTCTGTTATCTGTGTTTTCTTTATCTAACCAGGTGTCTGTTATCTGTGTTTTCTTTATCTAGCCAGGTGTCTGTCATCTGTGTTTTCTTGATCTAACCAGGTGTCTGTCATATGTGTTTTCTTTATCTAGCCAGGTGTCTGTCATCTGTGTTTTCTTGATCTAACCAGGTGTCTGTTGTCTGTGTTTTCTTGATCTAACCAGGTGTCTGTTGTCTGTGTTTTCTTGATCTAACCAGGTGTCTGTTGTCTGTGTTTTCTTGATCTAACCAGGTGTCTGTCATCTGTGTTTTCTTGATCTAACCAGGTGTCTGTCATCTGTGTTTTTTTGATCTAAGCAGGTGTCTGTCATGTGTGTTTTCTTGATCTAACCAGGTGTCTGTCATCTGTGTTTTCTTGATCTAACCAGGTGTCTGTCATCTGTGTTTTCTTGATCTAACCATGTGTCTGTCATCTGTGTTTTCTTGATCTAACCAGGTGTCTGTCATATGTGTTTTCTTTATCTAACCAGGTGTCTGTCATCTGTATTTTCTTGATCTAACCAGGTGTCTGTCATCTGTGTTTTCTTGATCTAACCAGGTGTCTGTTATCTGTGTTTTCTTGATCTAACCATGTGTCTGTTATCTGTGTTTTCTTGATCTAACCATGTGTCTGTTATCTGTGTTTTCATGATCTAACCAGGTGTCTGTTATCTGTGTTTTCTTGATCTAACCAGGTGTCTGTCATCTGTGTTTTCTTGATCTAACCAGGTGTCTGTTATCTGTGTTTTCTTGATCTAACCAGGTGTCTGTTATCTGTGTTTTCTTGATCTAACCAGGTGTCTGTCATCTGTGTTTTCTTGATCTAACCAGGTGTCTGTTGTCTGTGTTTTCTTGATCTAACCAGGTGTCTGTTGTCTGTGTTTTCTTGATCTAACCAGGTGTCTGTCATCTGTGTTTTCTTGATCTAACCAGGTGTCTGTTGTCTGTGTTTTCTTGATCTAACCAGGTGTCTGTTGTCTGTGTTTTCTTGATCTAACCAGGTGTCTGTTGTCTGTGTTTTCTTGATCTAACCAGGTGTCTGTCATCTGTGTTTTCTTGATCTAACCAGGTGTCTGTCATCTGTGTTTTCTTGATCTAACCAGGTGTCTGTTATCTGTGTTTTCTTGATCTAACCAGGTGTCTGTTATCTGTGTTTTCTTGATCTAACCAGGTGTCTGTCATCTGTGTTTTCTTGATCTAACCAGGTGTCTGTCATCTGTGTTTTCTTGATCTAACCAGGTGTCTGTTGTCTGTGTTTTCTTGATCTAACCAGGTGTCTGTTGTCTGTGTTTTCTTGATCTAACCAGGTGTCTGTCATCTGTGTTTTCTTGATCTAACCAGGTGTCTGTTGTCTGTGTTTTCTTGATCTAACCAGGTGTCTGTCATCTGTGTTTTTTTTATCTAACCAGGTGTCTGTTGTCTGTGTTTTCTTGATCTAACCAGGTGTCTGTCATCTGTGTTTTCTTGGTCTAGCCAGGTATCTGTCATGTGTGTTTTCTTGGTCTAACCAGGTGTCTGTTGTCTGTGTTTTCTTGATCTAACCAGGTGTCTGTCATGTGTGTTTTCTTGGTCTAGCCAGGTATCTGTCATGTGTGTTTTCTTGGTCTAGCCATGTATCTGTCATGTGTGTTTTCTTGGTCTAGCCAGGTGTCTGTTGTCTGTGTTTTCTTGATCTAGCCAGGTGTCTGTCATCTGCATTTTTCTCACCTAGCCATATGTTACTGTTTTAGGGTTTTGAGGAAGTGCTTTCTGCCTGCCATGAAGCATCGCATGATGCAACTGAAGATGCTGATGGTAATAACCTGGATTAAGTCTAAAGATAAATTGATATGCACATACAGTACTTGGTTTAGCCGGTGGCTGCTTTGTCCTAGGGGCAGGGTGTTATGCAGGAAAAACGTGTGCCAGTCACTGTGTTTCACATTTGAAAAAATCAATGCAAAATAATTTGAGGGAGTGATTTTTACTTTTTTATCAACCATATGGCGTTTTATGTTATCTGCATGGCGGCGCCACTGTGTAATCCTGTCATGCAGCTGGTTTTGCAAAGCGATCTTTTCGGTTATGCAGTTAATTACTTAGCGCCTCGTAAACATTTGGATCGCGTATGTACATCTAAACATATAATTTACTATGTCAGTCATTTTATTAGCGTTATTAATGTTCTTAGTCGCTTCATGGGACCAGCCCCTGGCGTGTTGTAGACAAGACATACGGGCTTGCATTTCATAAATTACCGCTGGTTAAGTCAATTTAGAAGAAGTTATGTGCTAATCATACAATTGACACAGAAACAAGCGATAATTTTACAGAAAATAAAACCAGCATAATCATCAATGAGATTGATGACAAACTCATCGAAGCCTTGTCCACCCGTGTCGAAGTCGCATGTAAAGACGGGAGCAGTTATTGTAATTTATATAATTATCTATTTATTACCATTTAACATTTGGTCTGGTTTCTAAATTAAAATAAAGGTATGCCTAGATATGGTCTGTGCCTATACTGAACGAATATCAGCCTTGGAGAGTCATCAACTACTGCTCTTGACTTTGAGAATGGTTTTAAGCGTTTGTTTTTCTTGACCACAGGCCACATCAAGCTGCCGTCGCACTGGTCAGCAATGGGCAGCAAGGAGAGCCTGAGGCTGGTGGACCTAACACCTGGTAGTCCAGAGTACCTAGAAGTGGAGAACAACTTCTGGTCAACGTCCGAGGGAACGGTCAGACAAGTAGTGAAGGTGAGGCCAGTGTCTTCTTCTTCTTATGGTTAGCTCATCACATGTTAGCCACATGTTTATGATTACAGTATTGTCGAGCTTGGTTTTCAGAGTTGTCCTTCTTTAGAATTAGTGAGTCCACTACAGGTTACACATTTACCCCCTGTGTGGGATCTTTTACTTCCCTGGCAGACACCAGACAGAAGGGACCACCGGCTTATAGTGTCTTTTCCGAAAGACACAGGCAATGTGGGGTGAACGAAATTGCCTAAGTTTCAAAACGGCAGTAGGTGGGATTGAACCACCGTCCCCTCGATTGTCTACCCTGCATCCAGTACTGGACATTGGGGTTAACACCAGTGAACGGGGACGACTCTAATGCAGTTTAGGAATGGTCTTGTCTGGTGGTTGTCTAAAACCATTCTGTATTTAACATTACTATGCAAAGTTGCTGTTACTGTCACTTTGTATTCAAGAATGTTTTACGCTGTCCCACATGTTAACAAACTGAGTAGATTCATGGTCTCTAGATCATTAACATGTACAATATAAGTGGTCCACATGTTACAGATTGAGAGGATTCAGAACCCAAGTCTCTAGATCAGTAACATGTACAATATAAGTGGTCCACGTGTTACAGATTGAGAGGATTCAGAACCCAAATCTACACCAGTAACATGTACAATATAAGTGGTCCACGTGTTACAGATTGAGAGGATTCAGAACCCAAGTCTCTACACCAGTAACATACAATATAACAGGGTCCATACAGGGCCTTAAAAGTCTTGAAAGGCCTTGAATTTGATTGGACCAAATTCAAGGCCTTGAAATCCTTGAATTTTACAAAGTAGGTGGTGTAGTCTTGAAAAGTCTTGAATTTAATTGTGGTCAATAAAATATTGTTTTGACTCCATTGTTGTGACAAATAACAACCAGAAAAGCCTACACACAAAAATAACTCGTGCACATCGGGCAATCGGCATTTAATGGTGGTCGGCGCCATTGTTTTCTTAGTCTAGTAACAAATTTAATATTAACTTATTTTAATGCCATTTTTAATATATTTTTAGAGTAGCCTTGAAAAGTCTTGAATAGCCTTGAATTTCAAATGTCCAGATGTGTACGGACCCAGATATAACTGGACGACGTGTTACAGATTGAGAGGATTCAGAACCCGAGTCTGTACCGTCAGTACGTGGTACGGAGGACTGAGATGAAGAGGCTGAGTGGACGCCCAGACTTGGTGGAGCGTAGACTGTGGCATGGAACAAATGCAGCGGCCGCCAGAAATATCAACAGTCGCGGCTTCAACCGCAGTTATTGCGGCAGAAATGGTTTGTCTTTAAAACACTTCCTTTTGGCAATATACAAAAAGCCAAGGATCACTGTTAATACATTTAAATGTTAACACATTTTAATAACTTATTATGTGTTTTGTGTTTATCTGTATATGTCAAAGGACCTCTATGGAAACAAGTAAGCACAGTTTCTTGTGTCATCCTTATATATTATGTACTATGTATTAAGTTCATATAGAAGATTACATTTTTGTATTGAATAAACCAACAAACTAATGAATTGTATTATAATTTAACTTACTTTGGAGCTTAAAGTCGAAGCTGAGTACGATGTTTCGACCCGTCATCTACGGACCTTGTTCACGTACTGGTGTCACGTGTGTTGCCTCAGATTTCAGCAGGATAATTTGATTGTGGATACCATCTGCCTGCCATCTACAATCAAATTATCCCGCCGAAATCTGAGGCAACACACGTGACACCAGTACGTGAACAAGGCCCGTAGATGACGGGTCGAAACGTCGTACTCATCTTCGACAATTAAGCTCCAAAGTAAGTTAAATTATCTACAATAATCCATTCTTGGAGCCATGAATAAATAAACCAATCACTGTTTTGTCTCCAGCCACCTCCTATGGCAAGGGTGTCTACTTTGCCGTGAAGTCAGGCTACTCCGTTCAGAACACTTTCGCCACCCCTGATGCGACTGGGTTGAAGCGAATCTACCAGACACTTGTGTTGACCGGGGACTACACAGTCGGCGACGAGGCTCTTATTGTCCCACCGGAAAACCCAGCTAAACCGGGTTCTGCCTTCGACACAGTCGTTGACGATCTCAATGCTCCTAACATCTTCGTTGTGTTCACTGACAATCAGGTTTATTCTGAATACTTGATCACGTTCCGGTGAATCGAGTCATAACGGGATGGTGAAATATGCATGATTGTGTTGTATTTGAACTTCCAGTAATTTATGTGAAGTGGATATATATATATATATATATATATATATATATATATATATATATATATATCTTCATGTTTGTAGATATAACTGTGCTAGTGTCTGTGTTATGAATGTTTATTCAATCAGGTTAATATGTTTGTGCCAGTTAAATGAAAAAATAAGTCTCCTGTCTGTCCAAATGTTCTATGGTATATTTATGTTATACATTTTGTTGTATTTACACTGCACATAGGATCATTTTAACTTAGTGTAGTGTGCCAATAATGCAAATTGTTTATAATGGTTGGTCTATGCTATAGGTGCTGCAACATATGCATTTACCTAAGTTTTACTAATCCACCTTGAAGTACCAAACTACTTAAAGATGGTGTGAACAATGCACAGATTGCAACATTATAGTGAATATAGTCAAGTCACTCAAAGTCATTGTCGTAGTTTGTTTTGTTTTCATTGGACTGACACAGACAGGTCAGTTTTACTTGTTAAACATTCATGACACGTACACTGGATTATATTTAGCCTACACTGTGAAATAGCATGTATATTTAAGCAACATCATGTGTAAGTTACTGGAAGTTCACTGCCTGTGCATATATATAGAAATGTTGCCACACATTTAATGGAAACGATGCCAGACATGCAGGTGGTGATCAATGGATCTGGTCTGGTTTATGCAATTGTATTAAATACCATAGCAAAATACTTTAATGCTTATATATTTTATAGAACCTTTATTATTCGCCTTGGTGTGTTATACAGATGTCTGTTTGACACAACTGTCTATTTGTGTCAGACGGGTAGTGTGCCATGTTCAGAACACATTATGTGTTTACACATTTGACATTACATGTTAACATACGTCACAACTGTCAGTTACCTGTGTACACATTCGATTTGGATCAAGGGACCGTTTCACTGTGATGCGAAGTTCTTAGGCAAAATTCATCATTCAATAAAATTGTTTTTAAATTTACAACTTTTTTTTAATTATCCAAAAAATTCCGTTACTGTGTACTGAGAAGACTATTTCCATGACACACCAGTGACAATGTCCAACTGGCGCATCATGGTGTTGACAGTTTTCAGATATTCAAGATCACTGTTAATGATCAAAACTGATTTTTAAATGCAAAATCAGGTTTAATAGCACTTAACACCATTGGTGAAATGATCCCCTGATGTTCACAGGACCGTCATTGTAGCGTCCAGTGGTTGGACAAAGGCCTCCATGTGCCGTCCTGAGCCTGGTGTACTTCCAGTGCGTGATTACTTCGTCTCTCTGTGTTCTCGCTGGTCTTCCTTTAGATCACTTCCCTCTTACTCTCTCCAGGTGATGTAGACAGAATGTCCATCAGTTATCTCATATTCTACTGATGTACCATGCCTAGGTCAACTTTTAGTTTTTGTTATCCGTTTACATCTTTTTCTTCTCCTTTCCACGTGTGATGTTTCACGTACGTCTTTCCGTTCTTGTGTGGTCGACGGCTAGATTGTTCTTTGCCTGGTTCGCGAGTGTCAGGGATAGTGGGTATATACAGAGCACATGAAAAATAGCATTCCTCTCCACATGGTATGATCACATGTCTGCAGAGTGTGGTTGGCTTTGAGGAAGCTTGTGCAATACTCATCCATCATCACTCGTGAAAAACATCCACCCGCATGCTTCGTTCACCAACTATACACAAACAATCTCTAGTCAGAAAGCACACATTAAATGGGTTATTCTCTGCACCTGAAACAACATTCCTCTGACAACATTAAATTAAACACCCTTGTTCTGAAGTGGTTCAATAGAAACATTTGAGGTAGAATGCTCTTTGTTATTGTGCTTTTAGTTACATTGTATGATTTTACGACAGCACAAACAGTTATTTACGACAAGATAGAGGTAGAAACAATCACTGTTACAAGGCTATGCATCAAATTTATAGAAATTTTTGTAAGACACAGTATTGCTACTTTGTTATTTGAATACCGTTAGGTTGTACGTATTAATCATGGCAAACATGTTTGTAGTCTTTTAATGTAACCTACATTATGGTCACGACAAAATATGTTTATGTTAATTTTCGTCCACGTCTGACATTCATGTGGATTGTGTGCAATTTGTTATTCTAGCGTTCGTTTTGTGTTACTTTTAATAATACACATAATTAATTTACATGGGTGTTCCAGATGTGTTTATCGTGCATGTAAATTTAATGTTTGCTTTTTCTCCCATCATGTCAACCCATTGACTGTGACATTTCTCAGTAAGATATCTTGAAGAAGTAGTTTGTAGGATATGTAGTCTTTACTCCAAGGACCGCCCACGCATGCAAACACCCGTGGGCTGACTTTGGGGCGTTGAATTTGTGTGTAGAGTATGTTTTGTCAATCTTCTGCTGTGTGTTGTGTTTGTTGACATTGCTCAGTCTCGGGTGGTTTCCTCCAAACAGCCGAAACAGGAGTTTGTAGTGCGTATGCGTTTGGTAGCGTGTTTGTTTGTTTGTTTTACAAGCAATTTATGTGGTTGGGTGTCATGAAAGGGAGGTGCATGACTGCTCTTTGAAAAGCTGTGGTGTGTTCTATTTCAGTAATATGTGCTTAATCAAGAACTCGGGTGAGAGGGTAGACAGAGAACACTGCAGTGTTTATGTGGCACCTGGTGGTTATGTATGGCCATGGTGTCTTGACAGTATTAATAAGCCTGGTGGCGGTGTGATGTTGATTATGGTAATTAATATTTCAACGGTGGCTCATCCAAGGTGGCTATTCAGATTGTTCGCAAATGGTGTATCACAGACGTGGCTGTTGAATGTGACAATTGTAACGTTGCCAAGAGAACACGACTGTTGAATGTGACAAGTGAGAACGCGAGAGAATTATCATGTGTATGCGCGCATGTGGGTGTAGTTATATATATATATATATATATATATATCATTGCTCTGTATGTATGTATGTATATATATATATATATATATATATATATATATATATATATATATATGCATATACACACAGAGCAATGGTATATTATGTGTAATAAATGGTAACGTACACTATCAGTCCTCACCCGTCCGTGTTTATATTGACGTTGTTTCGTGAATTGGTCAGAACTCTGTAATAAGACTAAGGAAAGTAATTAACTCTAAATGACTACGATTTTCCTCTGGAATATGTCACCAAAGTGTATTTTAATATAATAATAAAATCATGCCAAACACTTATTTTGAATGATGTTGTAATGCTATGTCCACACAAATTGTGTTCATCTCAGTTATTGAACCGTGAACTATTGATCGTGATCCCAATAAAAGCAATATAAGATGCACTGATTTTGAAGTAGAAATGTGACACGTGATATTATGTAGATTATTTGTAGTGTCGTTTAACCCAGACACTCGCTCGGCAGCATGATTCCAGCAAGAAGATAGTCCAGTGAAATTAGTCCTACCCTTTGGCCATGAAAGTTGGACACACCAGTGTAGAATTTGGACCCACCCGAAAGTTACCGTTATACCTGTATCTTTGGCAACATTTGATACTTTCATTATGTTTCACATAATGAAATTTCTTAGCGCACTTTTGAGGCCGAAAAACGTGCAGTCGCCGTAAACAAACTGGGTGGCAAAAATCAATTTTGAGTCTCAAAATGTGTAACCGCAATAGTTGTCAAACTTAAAGCTCTATATGATTGCAAATTAAAGCCTAAATAAAGCGGTTTGAGGTGAGCAAATCCCACTTGGAATGGAATACTATGTGACCGTGGCATACAGTTGTATCTCTGTGCCATTTGACGTATAGATAATTTAAAGTAATTCCATTGACTTTTGAACACAGACTCACAGACAGTGCAATCTTTTCTCATAACAACATTAACTGATGCCTTGTGTTTATTCTACATTACTCTTTTAATTAGTACTTCTCTTAATGGTTGATTACATTATTGTGTGTGACAAATTAAAAAGGGTTTGCGGTTGCCATTCATAAATTAAACCAGGTACACGTGTAATTTAGGTGGGGCTGAATCTTGAATGGAACAGCCAGGTGGTGTTGGTAAAGGTAGTGGCTTATCAAGTGCTTATCCAATGCATGCAAAACACCCAATGTCAATCTTGTCAAAAGCACCTTCAACTTATCCTAAACCCTAAACCTTATTCCACATAAGAGCAACCTAAAATGGGCACTTGTACGTGAGTGGTGAGCAGAAGCCACTACCGTTGGTATAAGGACGAGTAGTTCACCATTAGGTCCAGTAACCCCAGGGGCTAGTGGAACGGGAGCTACAGGGACACCAGACATTCGATATGGTATGTGATGCTTGGTGCCGTGTTTCCGAGGACAAGTGGGTACCGTAAATAGCGAGCCAGACAATCAGAAACAGCGAAAGCTCAGCAGTGACAACACTATCTCATGAGAAAATTATGTATCTTAATATGTATTCAGCAAACATATTTCAATTTAACAATGTGTCAATATTCTAGATGTACGGATGGCCATTATCGTCTTACACCCATTATTACGAATTTGTTAATCCTATTATGACGTAACATATGACATATTAAAATATTATTTAATATTATAAATAAAGAACATTTTATTTTTATTATCACAAAGAGCAAATCCCTTAAAATACACATATATGGCTTAAAATCGTTAATACTAGCAGCGCTACGTAAATCGCCATGTCTATGACAGTGTGGTCAACTCAATATTAAATCGGACAGTTCAAATAAGAAAGCCATAACACAAACTATGGGGCCTGTAAGTAGATCATGATACATGGCGAGACTCCGCGCGACTGCAGCTGCAGTATTCACGATTTTCGGCCGTATGCGTCTTTTACTGGATTTGAATTTTACATTGCTGTACGTTGTGTTTTCACAACAGTTCGATAAACACTTATATCGGACAAGTTGTCTAATGCACATAATCATAACACATGTACACATTTGCCCCAAAACAGGTTGTATCGCGCAAAAGACGGCATTCTTCATTAAAAGTCAAGACTGCCAAACAACTACTAGCCGCCAATACCATGTCAACCTTCATAACAGTAGATTAAAATGCATGATTTCCGTGATAATTGTTTCCGGCAAAGTGTTCCATTGCTTCTGCTTGTAATTATCCTTCGGACAATAAAACACTATTTGGGGACAGTCTGATTATTACAACCAAAACAAAACAAAGTCCTACACTGCCTACACTGGCTACAGTACAGTCTACACACGTTAACATGGTCATGGAGAATTTCCTGCTCCCGACCCAAGTGCCCCCAAACTCGTTTTCGATTTAGGATCTGATTTGCATAGTTAAATGATGTAACAGAAACCGAGCTGATGACTACGTGCCTTGATATTATTATTTTAGTAAAATAAATATGACCCGCTTTAACTGGTGTTGCGTAATGTCCGAACACGCCTTCGTCTGCGAGTCACGAGACTACGAAGATGTGACGTCATAGACAGCTCGCCAACAACATCATAGTGTGCAACGCATACATTCGAATTAATCGATCTTCATCGACGCGGAGAATGAAACAATTCGAGGACATAGCTGCAAATAAGAAGTTGTACAAACATTTCGCAAATGAGTTCAGCTTAATATTTATAATGTTTAAATTAACGTTTTTATGTCAGTTTAGCGTCGACGTTCCTCACGGAACAGTCGGGAGTGCATACGGCGGTGATACGCGAGTCATCATCATCATCATCATCATCATCATCATCATCATCATCATCATGCTGTCGGTCGCGATGCGACAAAGAATGCTTCCATCACTTGACTATTGCTCTCCATTTATCTCTCTGCTGTGAGAGTGATGTCCACGTGTCGGTCTTTATGTCCTTCAGCTTCAGGTTTCTCTTGATGGTGACTTTCTGTGACCAAAAGACGGTTCAAAGAAGAGAATCTGCTTTGCCTTTGGTAGCCTGTCTGGTGACATCCTTGTGTTATAAGGTGTCCAGTCCACCGGAGATTCTTTCTGATCAGAAGATCGTCCATAGATGGCAGCCCTGTCCGTTCGAGTATGTCCATGTTTGTCACTTTGTCCATGCAGGTTATCCTCATGATCGAACGCAGATGTCGAATCATGAAGGCATGCAGCTTTTTCACCTGTCGTCTGTACACTGTCCAGGCCTCGGCTCCGTATAGGAGGGTGGACAGCACGATTGCACGGTATATCTTGCCTTTAATCCGCATGGACACATGGTGGTTGTTCCAGAGTCTCTGGAACAACCAGGAAGGGAGAGGACGGCGGCTGGACTGGGGACGGTTGGAAGGAGGTGGGCGGGGGGGGGGGGGGGTAGGGGGCGAGGGGGGAGGGCTTGTCTCCTTACTTTAACTCGAGTCTCAAACGTGTTTTAGCTGCGAAGCATTTACCCTGTAGTAGTCCCACTCCCATTCATATTACCCCAGTCCTGCTTCATCCTTGAAGCATTTACCCACTAGTGTGTAATAGTTGAAGGTAACACACGAAAGTAGTTTGGTAATAATGGGGAGTGTTTCTTCGTCTTCCAAATGCCACGCGTGGTGATCTCATCAAGCTGAAAATTCGCAAGGGGTTAGCGCAACAAAATACTAGAAAACATTAGACTGCAATTTGACAAGAGAAATAAAAAATATAACAATTATGGGGTTAATGATTCACTCTGGGAGTTTGGGTGGTTATAATCAAAATTTCCTTATGATTGGACTAATATGGGATCAGCTTGGGGTCACTTCAGAAGTGGCCACGGAGATTATGGTGGTGCAGGAGAAACCCCTGCCGTAACTACCACGCATAGACTCGCTTCCGGGCTCTTAGCTTAGAATCTTTTTAACTTCGTATGTGAAGCTAACGGTAGTGTCAGCTTAAAGATAAATCGAAAGCGACAAGTGCCTAGTCTGAGTAGGTAATACGGTTTCTCGCCATTGCACACAAGCTTCTACCTAAACCTAGCTTAGAGTAGATATTTTACAAATAATAGTTAATAATTTCATATTAATGTAATGTGTAACTGTTTAGATTTTATATGATAGTTGTTACTGGACCCATGCCTTTTATGTATATAGGTTTGTACTGGGGTGATTTTACATCTCATTGGTATATAATGTTATGAGTATAGCACAGAGAAGCTATGAAATGTGGTAACTAGGATCAAGGCAACAGCGTAGATGAAGTTATTTAACATTTAATTAAGACCAACGAAGCGTTGTATTTAAATAGAAAGAACAGCCAGTCCGGTATGTGCTCCTGCGAAAACAGCCCAATGACCAGTGGACACCTACTGCAGCACTGCCCGCTACAGAATGACCAAAACTGATAAATGTGACCAGACGGCACCCCCTGGATGATAAAATGTAGGATGACTGCGATGATAGAAGAATACAGCATTATTCGCGAGGGCGACAGACGTTCCCTTCTAGATAGTGATTGACAATAAAGAAGAGATGTAGACCAAGATTAGCAATAGCTACGAAACTGATAAATAGATGCTTAGTGGCAGGGTTAATACGTGTATAAACTAATACAATCCTCGTGTGCATTGGCTTGAAGCCGGGGGACCACGTACCATGGAGTGACATTGATGTGTTTTTCGTTTCTTTACTCATTAATCCGTAGCATACTTTTTTTTTACCAGCGCCCTATGCTGTGTACCTCCTCTCCTGTTAGTTAGGCCCCACGTATGCCAATAACATACCTGTCCTTCATATCCAGTATGGGTGCAACACGGGTTTGTATATCTAACCAAGGCCAAGCTTGCTGCCTCCCGACCAAGTCAATCGGTTGCCGTGTTCTCAACGAGGCACACTGGTTCAGTCAGCTTCAGTGCACGACGTTCAGAAATAAGACGCACGAATTTGGACAGTATTAGTTCGTGACTTGTCCATAAGGGGCGCCACTAGTTCACGACCTATCCGCCAGGGGGCGCCACTTGGGACGTGACCTTTGACCTTCCACCGGAATAATTCCACCGCGCCAAGTGCGCCGCGATAGGATCCTACTATACTAATCAAGATGATCTTAATAAGTTGACAGAATGATCTGAGAAGTGGCAAATGCTGTATAATTTTGAGAAGTGTAAGTGCCTCCACACAGAACATGGGGATGAAGACGCACAATATACAATGGGTGGTACTGTACTAAATACTACCTTAAAGGAAATGGACTTAGGGTTAACTATTAGTGCTGACATGAAGGTATCAGAGCAGTATGGAATTGCAGTAGCGAAACGAAACTAAATATTCTTGGATTAATTAGGCTAAATATAGTATACAAGGAAAAAGAACTAATAATACCGCTGTATAAAACAATTGTTCGGCCTCGTTTAGAATATTGTATACAAGCATGGAGGCCATATCGTACGGAGGATATTGCTATGCTAGAAAGAGTACAAAGGAGAGCAACCAAAATGATACTGAAACTCAGGAATATTAGTTATGAAATTCGTCTAAAAGAATGTGGTTTAACAACACTAGAAAACAGAAAATTGAGAGATCAGATTGAGGTGCTTAAAATATTGAATGGGTATGAAAATATCGACAAAAGTATGTTTTTCTTGGTCAAGGAAGAGACACGGACAAGAGGACATGGAGTTACATTAGCAAAGACGCAGTGTAGACTAGATATTAGAAAATTTTCATTTTTCATTAGAACTATTGTTGCATTATATAATAACTGTAATATTAGTATTATTGTTACTACTGTTAGTGTAATGATTATTAATGCTATCAATTATTATTACTGTTGTTATTATTATTATCGGTAGTGTGGTTGTTGTTGTTGGTGATGTTATTATCATTTCAGTTACTGCTATTACGTTGATCATTAATCTGAATACAAGCCGTACATGTTTTTAAAATGATGTACCTTTTAATGTACTTCGGAGCAGTTGATGCTGACCTCAGTTTCCTGTCTTTTAGCGCGGACAAACACAAATATGACGGTTGGAATAGAGAGCTAACATTAAAAAAGTGACGAAAACACACGTTGTTCTCTACTAACCTTTATTTAGTTACATAGCAGTGTCGCCACACAGTTACCTAGCAGTGTCTCCACACAGTTACCTAGCAGTGTCTCCACACAGTTACCTAGCGGTGTCTTCACACAGTTACCTAGCAGTGTCTCCCCGCAGTTACCTAGCAGTGTCTCCCCACAGTTACCTAGCAGTGTCTCCACACAGTTACCTAGCGGTGTCTTCACACAGTTACCTAGCAGTGTCTCCCCGCAGTTACCTAGCAGTGTCTCCCCACAGTTAACTAGCAGTGTCTCCACACAGTTACCTAGCGGTGTCTTCACACAGTTACCTAGCAGTGTCTCCCCGCAGTTACCTAGCAGTGTCTTCACACAGTTACCTAGCAGTGTCTTCATACCGTTACCTAGCGGTGTCTCCACACAGTTACCTAGCAGTGTCTTCACACCGTTACCTAGCGGTGTCTTCACACAGTTACCTAGCAGTGTCTTCACACCGTTACCTAGCGGTGTCTCTCACAGTTACCTAGCAGTGTCTCCACGCAGTTACCAAGCAGTGTCTTCACACAGTTACCTAGCAGTGTCTTCACACCGTTACCTAGCGGTGTCTTCACACAGTTACCTAGCAGTGTCTTCACACAGTTACCTAGCGGTGTCTCTCACAGTTACCTAGTAGTGTCTCTACGCAGTTACCAAGCAGTGTCTCCACACAGTTACCTAGCAGTGTCTCCATACAGTTACCTAGCAACAGTTACCTAGCAGTGTCTCTACGCAGTTACCAAGCAGTGTCTCCACACAGTTACCATGCAGTGTCTCCACACAGTTACCTAGCAGTGTCTCCATACAGTTACCTAGCAACAGTTACCTAGCAGTGTCTCCACACTATTCGCTGTGTGTACCTAATGCAATAACCTGAACCGGCTAGTGGCGCGCACGCGCGTGTGGATGTGCGCGTACGTAGGTATGTGCGTGCGTGCGCGCGTGTGGATGTGTGTACTTTATTGTGATTTTGCCCAATGCCTATGCATTTCCATTCCACCCAAACACCCACGAGGACATAGACCCAAGCATTGTGGCGTCTGTAGCTTGTGTTGTCAACTCTGTGTCTATAGCGTTTTCGTCCTCCTCCTCCTCCTCCTCTTCTTCTTCCGTTTGTATAACGCTCGTTCTGAACGAATGGATAAATTCGCTGGCAATACTTACCATGAAATCAGGTGCATAGGCCCTGAAAGTAACAGACAAACACAGACGTGTATTTCATTGCGAACAATATCAATCATGACGCCGATTGTATTCATTGGCATAAAAAAAATTGCATATCTTTCTGGTGTTGTTTCAAATTTATCAAACACAAATGTTGTTCACAATTGTTAGAGAGACGGAGAAACACTGAAGACAAACAGATGATGCGCATTTTAATTTGAAAGAAACTTTTTTGTCTGTATAACGTGGTCGTCGCAATGAATGTGTAGTCTCCTGTAAACTATATGATTGAGTACACACACACACGCACGCACGCACGCACGCACGCACGCACGCACGCACGCACGCACACACACACACAGTTGACACACACACACACACACACACACACACACACACACACACACACACACACACACACACACACACACACACACACACACACACACACACACACACACACACACACACACACACACACACACACACACACACACACACACACACACACACACACACACACACACACACACACACACACACACACACACACACACACACACACACACACACACACACACACACACACACACACACACACACACACACACACACACACACACACACACACACACACACACACACACACATACACATACACACACAGTTTAGCTTACAATAATAAATAATAGTGCACATTTGAAGAACACATAATTGCCTTCAACGTAATATATATTTATGTACACACGAGCGCACAGCTGTGATGAGTTGTGTGCTGTTTCAAAGAAACCGGTGAGCCATAGCATTGAAGGTAACGCCGCTACGTAGTTCTCCCAGACAACTGCCGGGTTCACCACTTGTTATGTTGGCTTCACTTTTCGACCATTCATTGGCGTGAGTAATGCCTCTCTCTGGCTATTCTTGTTCCAAAATAATTAGCAAAGGTGCAATGGGCTTCCACAAATCCACGCTAGTCGCTAGAGGCGCTTATACGCTGAGAACCTAGTTGCGACTCAGCGCCTCCAGCGACTAACGTGGATTTGTTTGTTTGTTTGTTTGTTTGTTTTGCGGAACGCTAGTTTAAATTATCCTCAATTAGCTGTTGAGGTCGCATTACTCCGAAACCTCACACATAGCTAAATGTGGATATAATCTAACATGTCAGTCAATGTGAAGACGTAATATGTACATTAATGTACATTTACAGCCGAGTCGATGGAACGGTGACTGATGGCGACGTATGCTAGAACGATTCCGGAACGGATGTTTAAAATAATCTACAGCTCGGGGCCTCGCCGTATGATTCACACGAGACTGGTACTTCACACATAGTTAAAAATTGATTTCGTATTATAACATGTCCGTCATTGTGAAAGCATAATGCCTACATTAATGCACATTTACAGTAAAAATGGCGCGATCCCTGTTATTTTTGTCGTGCACTGATCATATGTTCTCGGTCTTGATTTGTCGAACATACCCACATATCAGATACAGGCTACGCGGCTACACGGTCAACCTTCATGTTTGCAGATACCAATAGCGATACCGGGTTTATTACGACTGAACAGCTTATATCTCACTCACCCTCTTTCTCAAGAACAACTTTAACCACTGTATCCACCTGAGATAATGTCGAAATAGTCCGCATTTTCTTGCCGCGAACCGATCACATGATCTTACAAAACATACTCATTTTTATTTGTTTTGTACTAATATCGACGGATACCAGTGCGCGATATTTTTAGGCGGGTAAAATATGTTACATTGTATCGTATTCGGCCGTGAAATTAAGGTTGGTGTGTCACTTGGTGCATTTGGCTGTGTTTATTTAACAAAATAATTAATGTTATTGAATTGAATTCTATTTTGGTTACATATACACATTTGATAGTGTCAGTGAAACCAGCGTGAGGTCATTGACATTGTAAATAAAATCGTGTACGTAATGTTATTATAATCTGGATTAGGGTACATGTAATTAATTGTTAAAAGAAACGGAAACGGCACCAGGTCCAGGACCAGGTTTCCACGCTGATAACGTTGCACAGCTTTTATCAACAGAAACCATGACAAAAACAATTATGTCACCCTTTCTCTATATGGTGAAATACCTTTTCATATATATATATATATATATATATATATATATATATATATATATATATATATATATATATATATATATATATATATATATACATATACATATACATATACATATATATATATATATGAAGGGTAAGCTATTGACCGTGCAGGCGTGTAGCCAGCGATAGTTTGTATGTGTGGGCATGTCATGACATGTGTGCTCAATAGACAGAACAGCCAAAACAACGCCATCTTTGCACTGAATTCGATCGAATGTCCCACGACGTTCCATCAACTGTAAAGGTATATTAATGTAGACATTATGCTTTCATATTGACGGACATGTTATACGATTTCAATATTGAACTATTTGTGAAGTAGCAGTCTCGTGTGATGCATGCGACGAGCTGTAGGTGATTTTAAACATCCGTTTCGGCATCGTCGACATCGAGCCAGTACACCTGTCGTCGGCCCACCAGTCGACGTTCAATCGGCTGTAAATGTACATTAATGTACATATTATGCCTTCACATTGACGGTCATGTCAGACTGTATCCCTATTTGGCTATGTGTGAGGCTTCGGAGTCATGCGAGTTCAACAGCTGATTGTAGGATGATTTAAATAAGCGTTCCGCAAATTTTTTCGCAAACCGTTCCGCATTTTATACACGTCAAGAATACGTAAAAGACGACACAAAGACCCTAGTTGCGTCAGAGCGTCCTCTGTCGGATTAGTTATTGTGGTACCTCATTGACGAATGACTGGATTTACACGTGACGGGTGACGTCAACTACACGTGACGAGTTACGTCACTTACACATGACAAATGACCACACATGACGGGTGACGTCACTTACACGTGAAGGGTGACGTCACTTACACGTGACGGGTGACGTCACTTACACGTGACGGGTGACCTCACTTACATGTGACAGGTGGCGTCACTTACACGGCACTTACAGGTGCGGTGTTACTGCCGTCGTGATCCCTGTCGAGGCCGCAGCAGCTGTTGACGTGGCAGCAGCTGACGTCGCAGCTGTTGACATACTGACGATGGCAGCGACACCTGCACCGGCAACAATAACTCCGCCGACCGCCGCCGCCAGCGCCACTGTCTTCATCTTAACGGGCGGAGTGATTCCAGGCGTAACGGAGGAAGTGTCATTTTCTGAAACAAAAAGTACACGATTATGTCAATTAGTTAGTTTTAAAATTGCATATTTGGAGAATTTGTTTGAAATACGGAGCACCGACTGTTGTTAAATTAAGTTCGATTTTTTGGTAAACACATACCCAATGCTGTTTTACAGGGGACACTATTTCCATGACACACCGGTGACAATGTCCCTCTGGTGGCGCGTCAAGGGGTTGACAGCTTTCAGATACTCAAGATCACTGTTTAGGATCAAATGTTATAATGAAGTGCCAAATCAGGTTTAAGAACCTTTAACAACGTTATTCTAATGGCCCGTCGAGCTCTACATTTCCACTGATACGTCAAAGCCAAAGAGTGATCTGTCTTGTTTGGCGTAGCGTAAATGGTGTACAGTGATGACTGCATTTGCATGCCTACACAGACATTGATACGATTACTCTGTACACACACACTCACACTCACTCACACACACACACACACACACACACACACACACACACACACACACACACACACACACATACTCACACACACACACACACACACACACACACACACACACACACACACACACACACACACACACACACACACACACACACACACACTCACTCACTCACACACACACACACACACACACACACACACAAACACACACACACACACACACACCTATGTATATCTAGACGAACTTTGACATGTCATCTTTGTGTATGTCATCTCTGTGTACCTACTTGGTTTGTCACAGCGTGATTTCCCCCCGGCCAGATCGACGCAGGTAGTTCCGACAGGGCAAGGCTTACGGCGACAAGGGTAGTTCCCTGAAACAAGACACATTGGTAGTGCAAGTCGACGCGATAAGCAATGTATTGCGCAAAGTTGAGGCAATTCAATGTGCATTCTGGTCAACAAATAAAGACGAAAATGCAAATTTGCTGTAGATTCCGACGTCGCAATGACAAAGTGTTGTTTCAACGTTTCTAAACAACAACACTTGTTACAGTGCATGGATTTTTTTTCAATTTTTAGATAAATACAGTATTTGAACATAAAAGACGTTGACTTAACACGTCTGCATGTATAGTTGTTGTCATCGTTTGTGCGCGTGCATCTGCTTGTAAACGTGTGTGTATTTTCGTGCACAATTGAAGGCATGCAAGTAAGTGTTCTTTTAGAGCAAACCCAGGACAAGAAAAATTCCGTCAACTTGACACTAGCCTACCTGGACAACGCGGCAACACTTGAAAGAGCGTGCAGCCCTGTGCGGCATGCACTGTGCCGACTACATCGGCGTTTTTGTGCCCGTAGTAACAATTCCCGGACGTGTAATTGAAATATACCGCCGCAACGCTGAATACTTCCTTACAAAACCTCCGACACGCTGTGTATGTCTTATGCCCGGTTGGCTTATCGCTTTTATCTGTGAATGCGAATCCCACGCTTTCGTTGTACTTCTCGCGACAAACAGCTGCAATGAAACATACATTTACACACTGTCACGTACACAGTACATATCGCTGTCACGTACACAGTACACATGGCAGGCAGGTAATGGTTAGGCCGTGTTTAATTCGATGGTTATACATCAACAGATTGTAGCAACTGACAATTCCTAACCTGGTACACATCGCTATCTACACCGGACAACAGATCCGGTGAGAACAAGAAGTTTATTCCGTCCAGCCACCTATTTCAGAATTCCTCTGTCGTACACTACCGTTATCTATCCCTTTGGAATGATCAGGTGTGAGAAGATATTTCGATACACAACTGGACTATCTGTTTTGTATTGTGTTGAAATGATCCTATGTGCCATATATGTTCACCAGTTGACGGCCATCTTTGCTATTAACATTCGTTATTGACGTAACGATAGCATCATGCGGTGTCTGTATAAGCTGACCTATTAACATTCGTTATGGACGTAACGATAGCATCAAGCGGTGTCTGTATAAGCTGACCTATTAGTTATGTAAACCACCGAAAAACTTTGCGGGACATTTTGTGTGACAGTTAGACCGGGTTACATTGCGCTGATGGCCAGACTACGTTACACTTCACTGTCACGATGTCTGGCGGCTAGACTAGGTTACATTGGTTTGGGTAAACGCAGATGATTTAAATGTTTTTACGCACGTGGAGTAACATCGTCGATTGTGGACCCTTGATCTCCCTGTCGTTTTACGAGCGCTTTCACATGGCGGACTGCATCTAAAATAGATCACAAAATCATCATATTACATACACACTGATACACATACAATATAGTGTACATATATACATACATACATGCATACACATAATTATTATACACATTCATATATACACACATTTATACATACATACACATATACATACATACATACATACATACATACATACATACATACATACATACATACATACATACATACACACATACATACATACATACATCATCATCATGCTGTCGGTCGCGAAGCGACAAAGACTGCTTCCATTACTTGACTCTTGCTCTCCATTTGTCTCTCTGCTGTGAGAGTGATGTCCAGGAGTCGATCTGTATGTCTCTCATGTCTCTCTTGATGGTATCTTTGAACCGGAGACGAGGACGCCCTCTCTTTCTGTGACCAGAAGACAGTTGGGAGTAGAGAACCTGCTTCGGTAGCCTGTCTGATGACATCCTCATGAGGTGTCCAGTCCACCGAAGATTCTTTCTGATCAGAAGATCTTCCATAGATGGCAGCCCTGTCCGTTCGAGTATTTCCTTGTTTGTCACTTTGTCCAACCAGGTTATCCTCATGATCGAACGCAGATGTCGCATCATGAAGGCATGCAACTTTTTCACCTGTCGTCTGTACACTGTCCAGGCCTCGGCTCCGTATAGGAGGGTGGACAGCACAATTGCACGGTATATCTTGCCTTTAACCCGCATGGACACATGGTGGTTGTTCCAGAGTCTCTGGCGTAGTCGGCCGAAAGATGCACTAGCCTTGGCCATCCTCCTCTGTATTTCATCGTCAATGCATCCGTCACTTGATATAGTGCTTCCGAGGTAGGTGAATTCCATAACAGAGTTCAGCTTGTTTCCATCAGCCATGATATCCTCCTCTCGGATTCTTGTAGAGTTGGGTTGGTACAGCACCTCGGTCTTCTTGATGTTAATCTTCAGGCCGAACTTCTTTGACGCATTGGAAAAAGCATCCACTATTTTCTGCATCTCTTCAGCAGAGTGTGCAACCAGTGCACTGTCATCTGCGAATAGCAGCTCCCTCATCAGTATCCGTGTAGTCTTGGTCTTCGCTCTGAAGTGTGCGACGTTGAATAGATCAGCGCTCTGTCTGGACTGTATGTAGATGCCATCCCACATGTCTCTGAAAGCATTGTCGAGCACTGCTGATAGGAAGATGGAAAAGAGCGTGGGCGCCAGTACACAGCCTTGCTTGACCCCATTTGTGACCCTGAACGATTCCGAGACTTCCCCTCCAACATTTACAGTCGCCATCATTCCGGTATGTAGTGCCTCGATCATTGTTGTGAACTTCTCTGGGCAGCCATACTTCTTCAGTAGCTGCCATAGTCCGGTCCTTCCAACTGTATCGAACGCCTTACTGAAGTCGACAAATACCATGTACAGTGGTCGGTCCTGCTCAATGCACTTTTCTTGTAGTTGTCGGAGACAAAATATCATATCCACGGTGCTCCGGTTACCTCTGAAGCCACATTGTGTCTCCGGAACTACCTCTGGTGTTATGTGGGTAGATAGTCTGTTGAGGAGGATCCTGGCGAAGATCTTGCCTGCTATGGAAAGAAGAGAGATTCCTCTATAGTTCCCACAGTCTGTTCGATCACCTTTCTTGTAGATGGTTACAATGCTGGCATCCTGTAGCGTCTTGGGTTACAGAACCCACCTCCCATGCATTGGTGCAGTTGGTGCAGTCTGCTGAACAGATTGTCTCCTCCATGCTTCCATACTTCTGCAGGAATTCCATCTCCTCCAGGTGCTTTGCCATCTTTCAGGCTGGCGATTGCTCTAGCCATCTCATCCATAGTTGGAATCTCATCAAGGCTTGTCTTGGTAATGCGCTGCGGGATGTTGTCCAGAGCTTCGTGATCTATGTCGCCAGGGACGTTGAGTAGCTTCTGGAAGTGTTCACTCCATCTTGCCACAAATCTCTTGTTGTCAGAGAAGGTTTCCATTCCGTCTGTTGATTTTAGTTGAACAGGTCCCTTCTTTTTGGGTCCCCACACTTCATTCAGTCCATTGTAGAAGCCCTTCATGTTGTTACTGTCAGCAGCTATCTGCAGCTCCACTGCTTTCCTTTCCCACCAGTCTGACTTCAGTGCACGGGTGTGTTTTTGTAGCAGTCTGCAGGCATCTTTGTATGCTGCAGTGGTGGATCTAGTGCTCCTGGTTTGCAACACTCTCTGGTGGGCTTGATCTCTTCTGCTCATAATAGTCTGTAGCTCCTGGTCATTGGGGTCGAACCAGTCCTGGTGTTTTCTGTCTGGCTTGCCAAGATATGTCTTGGCTGTGTTGTACACGACCTGCTGCAGAGCTGCCCATTCCTCGTCTGGTGTTGAATTTTCCTTCTCCCAGTGGGCGAGAGCACTGTCCATCTCCTGCTCAAAACTCTCCCTATGGCTGATGGTACTTAGTTTTCCAGTGTTGAGCTTGGTCGGCTTATTTGTCCCTTGCCTGTTGTGCTTTTGTCGTATTCTGAAAGCCACTTTTGACCTCAGCATCTGGTGATCGGTCCAGCAGTTTGCTCCACGCATGGCTCGGGTGCTGTGGATGTC
>OZ024864.1:32996431-33078931 GCA_964017155.1 Oasisia sp. SBJ-2009 | reverse complement strand
CGCGCCTGTGTGGCTGCACCTATTGACGCTCTCCATAACTACATCTGATTCTGCTACTTTTACCCAGCCTACAGCGCTCAAGTTTGTATATGTGCTTTATGAATACACAAGGAGAACGCTGGTGTGAGTTATTTTATCAAGAGTTTGTGCCTTTCTACTATTTTATCTGACTTACATTTGTGATTGCACCTGTGTGACATTGACAATTTGGCGATCAGTCATGTGTTACCGTCCAGTGGACATTGTTTACACATCCACCTTGACCAGAGACCACCTGTATCGGTTACGGCCCAGCGGTCAAAGACACTGTAGACTTAACAGTGCTGCCTGGAGAGCTGCTTGTGAAGCAGGGGTGGCACTCCACCGGCCCACCCATCGAGGTTGTCGTGGGGGTGCACGTAAACAACGACCGATACGTGTAATTGTATCTTCACAACCAACAGCACCTGCTAAGCCCGTACCTAGAGTACGTCACTTAACGAGTATATGTAGTAAACAGTATATATGTGGCGTTCCACTGACAGTGTGTTGTCTGAATGCTCAGTCAGTTCGAAATAAGGCTACATCGCTGGCTGAACTGGTCATTTCCAGGGACATTGACATATTAGCATTGACAGAAACCTGGCTTGGGGTCGACACTGACAATTACGTGATAAAAGAACTTGTGCCATCTGGCTACACATTTCTACATACTCCTCGCTACAAGTTTGACGCACCGTTAAGCCCTGCCCTAAACCGCGGCGGTGGCGTGGGCCTAATGTACAAATCCGGCATGAAAGTTGAGAGTGTGAGGTCAAGTTTTAACTTCACCCACTTCGAACATGCTGACTATTATATTACAACACGTGACGCCAAATTCAAATTCAGATTGGGAGTGATATATCGCCCTCCACCGTCTAAACGGAATGGCTTCACAAAGAATATTTTCTTTGAGCAATGGTCAACATACTTGGACACCGTGATGCTGGACCCACATGACATCGTTATTACCGGTGATGTGAATTTCCATCTTGACATTGTAGCAGATCCTGATGCACGGCGTTTCTCGGAGATGCTCTCTGACCGGGACATGCGCCAGTTAGTCACAGATGCCACGCACAATAAAGGTCACCTCCTGGATGTTGTTATCGTTCGAAACAACACTGCAATGAGTCCTTCACGACCGAGTGTTTACGACCCGTGCTTATGTGACACGCATGGGAATATATCCGGTGACCACATGGCCATCATGTTTTGTATAAATGCTGCAAAGACTGCACGAATGCGTAAAGAGGTAGTTTTTCGGCGTTTGCATCATATCTGTCTTCAGGAGTTTAAACGTGACATTGCCTCTTTGCATGACGAGATAAACTGTGCTGCGTCTGTTGGTGACATGGTTGCCGCATACAATGATGGCTTACGTCGCCTTGTTGACAACCATGCCCCGCAGCGGACGATGACCATAACATTGCGACCGGATTGTCCGTGGTACAATGATGAGCTCCGGGACGAGAAACAGCGTCGACGGCGAGCTGAGCGCAAGTGGCTGCAAACCCGTCTTGAGGTACATCGACAGGCGTATCGTGCTCAATGCGTAGGCTTCAACAACATGCTGGTTAATGCGAAGAAAAACTACTATACGACAAAGATTGCCAACTGCAAGAATGACCAAAAACAACTATTTCGCATTACAAAGAACCTCATGGGAAATGGTGGTGTAACAGCAATGCCATCGCATGTGTGTCCGGCAGTCATGGCGCAGCGATTTGGTGATCACTTCATTGAGAAAGGGTGTAATATCCGGGATGACAATGTCGACTGTGGGGAAGATCATCCAGACATTACGTTGGCAGCTATGAACAACGACGTTGCATTCGGTGGTGTCCCACTAGTCTGCTTTGAGACTGTCAGTGAATTGGACGTTGAGCGATTAGTTACATCCGTTCCGGTTAAGTCATGTGAATTAGATCCAATACCGACGTGGCTTCTAAAGCGGTGTTCTGCTGAGTTAGTTCCAGTAATCACTGTTATGATAAATGCGTCTCTTACATCATCGCATGTCCCTGCTGACTTCAAGCATGCAATCGTTAAACCACTCCTGAAAAAACCTACGTTGGACAAAGAAATTTTGAACAACTACCGACCTGTGTCGAACTTGCCATTTATATCAAAATTGGTTGAAAGAGTTGTCGCAAAACAGCTTAATGTGCACATTGATGAACACGCACTGCACGACCCTTTTCAGTCGGCATACCGTCGTGGCCACTCCACTGAAACAGCGTTACTCCGTGTCAAGAATGACATTGCCGAGACACTTGACAAGAAATGTACAACACTTCTTGTAATGCTTGATTTGTCGGCCGCGTTCGTTTCAGTCGTGCATGAATTGTTGATGACTCGACTTGAACAGTCATTCGGCATCACCGATAAGGCGCTTGCATGGCTGAGATCCTATATTAGCGAGAGGAATCAGAAGGTGGTATTGGGAAGTGCCGAGTCGGGTGGTTCAGTCGTGACGCGTGGCGTTCCACAAGGGTCAGTGCTAGGACCTATCCTATATTATATCTACACAAAGCCAATTGGACGGATTATTACTAGACATGGCATGAACTATCACTGTTATGCTGACGACCTTCAAATATACCTGGCTGTTGATCGAGACGAATCGATAGTGACGGCACTTGCGAAGGTAGAACTGTGTGTAGCTGAAGTCGCTGCCTGGCTGACAAATAACAACTTAAAACTGAACATGGAGAAATCCGAGGTGATAATTTTTTCCTCGGCGAAGAAACGCGACAGCCTGCCTGCTGATTTGTATATGACAGTAGCCGGCCATCAAATTAAACCGTCATCGTGCGTGCGCAATTTGGGTGTTACATTTGACTGTAACCTGAGGATGGAGCAGCAGATCGCTAACGTTGTGAAGGTGTGTTACTATCAGATAAGAAACATTGGGCGAATTCGCCCACATCTGACAAATGAATCGTGTAAAACACTTGTTCATGCACTAGTAACATCCCGGTTAGACTATTGCAACTCTCTCCTCTATGGTATACCAAGCAACACAATGCAGCGACTGCAAAGGGTGCAGAATTGTGCAGCTCGCATAATTACGCGTAAGAAGAAATACGATCACATTACACCAGTGCTTCAGCGACTACATTGGCTACCAGTTCATCTGAGACCAACCTACAAAGTGCTGCTATTGACCTATTGTGCTCTAAACGGGGTAGCGCCCGACTACCTGAGTGAATTGTTCAACTACAGACACATAAACAGAACTCTACGATCTGCCTCACAGCCGCCCCTTTTGTCCATACCGGCCTCACAGACTGTCACCCACGGTGATCACCGTTTCGCCGTCTGCTCGGCAGTTCTATGGAACAATTTGCCGTCTTTGATCAGGACTGCCTCAACAGTAAACAGTTTTAAGACACTTCTAAAAACTCATTTATTTAGGCAAGCTTTTTTGTAATTTAACTTTTGTGTTTTAATTTATCATGTTTAAATCAATTAGTGTATTTAAAGTTATTTTACTTTATTTATGTATTTTTATTTTATATATATATTTTTTTTATTCTGTTCCTATTTGTCAAATGCTATCTTCATGCTTTTAGATACTGTATTTTAGGTATTTTAGGTATTTTAGGTATTCTTTACACATTTACTTTTATGTATGTTTGTAAAGCGCCTGAGAGCAATTTTAATTGATCGGGCGCTATATACGTATTGTATTATTATTATTAGGCATGTTTTGATAGCACGCGCAAATCACGTGACTGTTGTGCGCCATAATCCGTGATAGTGATTTAAACAAACGTAATATTTTAATGTATTGAATTAAATTTTAGGCAAATCTTCACAGTAGTCACCACAGGAGAGTTAACGAACAGCCCGTGGCATTTATACAAAAAATGGCTTTATTATTTCGCTGCATATTGACGATTTTACATTTGTCGCGCCTGCGCAGAAAGGCCAATCAGAAAGTTTATTTGTGTTGCGCTTTCACCCCTTGGCTGCTTGATGCTTTTCGCTTACGGCAGAAGCGGCGGTTTCCTGCACTTCGTGTAGCTTATTCCCATTTGAGTGATGACAAATTTCTTTGCCAAAATGTTGAATTTGGAAGTTCTACATAGGCACAACATGGCGTCGATCAACGGGGGACGAGGGGGACGAGGGGGACGAGGGGGACGAGGGGGACGAGGGGGACGAGGGGGACGAGGGGGACGAGGGGGACGCGTCTTCCCATGTACGTTTCGGCCTGAGGGTGTCAGCAAAGGAAATGTCGTCACACTTTTTCAGTTCATAAAACAAATTTATAGTCATAATGGCGAGACGGATCACTCCCCTCTCTTAAAAACCCTTCATCGCTCTCATAGTAAAATTAATTAAAAAAACGTGTACGAGTTCAGATATAAAGTTCCGATTACCTAGTGGAAAATCACTAGATAAATTGCTTGGTTGGCCGCAGCCTGCAACTTGATCTTAGTCCAGTAAATATTCATAATGGTCGGCTCTGTCATTTTGCACCCTTGTGTTGATATATTAACAGGCATTAGCCATCAAGCACATTATAGATTTTAAATTTTTTTGGGCCCTGCCACCCCTGCAGCCTGGTCGCCCTGGTGGATATTTATATCGCCTACGGCGGAACCAGCGAATTCCTGCACTTTGTGTAATTTTATTTCATTTGAGTGATGGACAATTTCTTTGCCAAAAGGTGGGATTTGGGAAGTTCTACACAGGCACCCTTGTAAACTCTGCATCTTGTCAGTCTATGAATCAGGCAAGCAGTGTTTGGTCCAAAGTCTACCCCCTAAATATGTTCAGTGATTGCGGGCCATGCCCCCTCTTCAAAGATATGTTGCCAACATAACTATTATAAATAGCATAAGATAAAAGCTTTTTTATTTTATAATTAGCACCAGAACAACAACGAATGATGTTTTCTATTGACAATTTTTTTTATATGTATTTCAGGTCATATATATATATATATATATATATATATATATATATATATATATATATATATATATATATATATATATATATTATACATACATATACGTATATATAAATTGGTCCCCTGTCCCCCACTTTTAAAACCGGATCGACGCCCCTGCATACATACCACATACACACACACACACACACACACACACACACACACACACACACACACACACACACACACACACACACACACACACACATATATATATATATATATATATATATATATATATTATTTATATATTCATACATGCATGCATACATACATACATACATACATACATACATACATACATACATACATACATACATACATACATGCATACATACATACATACATACATACACATAAACATACATACACACACATATACATACATACAAGTATACCGTCTTTCTAATGTTGTATATTCCGCTGTCTACATCATACAGCATTCATCCATCTCGATGATATGATGATGCTTACAATTCACCGTCAGCAGCCCGGTCGTGAAGCGGAAGCTGACTGTCTTAGAAAGATTGCTGTACTGTGATGCGCTTCGTGTGGTGTTATTGGTGCTGGACGTCGCCCGTATCATCACTGAATATGTCGCATAACCTGAAATCCATGTGGTGAAATCGTGGTAATGATTATCAGCCCGCATCAATACAAATAACGAGATTATCGCATATACTGAAGAGCTCGTCCGATTTATGTGTTGTTATCGTTATCTGCATATAAAGCTTGCTAAATCTAGAACTGACGTGTGACTGGGACAGTACGGTATTCGAGTGTTAAATCAAATAATGCTTTCAATTACGGCACGGCGTGTCGGTGTCTATGTCTTCCTCCAATTGTGGCTGAGATAGTTCGATTGACCTTGTGTGGAATCTGGGTTTCGAATTTACTGGCACATACGTGAAGTAGGCGGTGTCGTGATTGGAGTCAGTAGTGAACTGGCTGACCCAGGGACAATCTCCACCATTGGTCAACTGGCTGGCCCAGGGCCAATCTCCACCATTGGTCAACTGGCTGACCCAGGGACAATCTCCACCATTGGTCAACTGGCTGGCCCAGGGTCAATCACTATCACTGGTCAACTAACTGACCCAGGGTAAATCTCCACCACTGGTCAACTAACTGACCCAGGGTAAATCTCCACCACTGGTCAACTAACTGACCCAGGTTCAATCTCCACCACTGGTCAACTAACTGACCCAAGGCCAATCTCTACCTCTGGTCAACTAACTGACCTAGGATCAATCTCCACCACTGGTCAACTAACGGACCCAGACTCTCAAAGACGTCTATAGCTAGTCACGGCGGTACCACTGCAAGGCCGCGTTGCTCTCGAGGGGACGGGACGTGTCTGTCGCTGCTTACCGACGTAACAATCAATGCTGACTGCTTGACATGACTGAGTCACGTGTGACACTTCGTTGACACCAGTGATACCCGCACCTTGCCACAGCATCGGCTCCACTCTCTTCCCACGGTACCCAAAATTGCACGTATACGTGACGACATCTCCTTCGACAACCGTGTGTGGAGCAGACCCGTTACACGAATGATTGCCTGGCAACGTAACGAGCCTGGTAAGACGACTAGTAGCTGTCTGCCGAAAGCTAGCTTTTGTAATGTCATTAATTTCACTATTCACGTCTAAATATTTCAAGGAAGAGTACACACACACACATGCACACACGCACGCACGCACACACGCACCACACACATACACACACGCACATACGCACGCACGCATGCACACACACACGCGCGCAATTTATTATAAGTAAGAAAAATCAAATTCCCAGATTTTGAATTAGCAGATACAAACAATGTCGTACTATGATCATATAACATTAATTCGTAACCAGTAGTGCACATTAAAATACCAAAGTATTACTCAAGAACATTCATTTTTCCACAGAAAAAGACAAGGATATTGTAGATTTCAATGTTTTCAACGACATTGAATCGTTCACATTAAGGATTAACCCAGACACGATCAAGAGTATGTGTATGCGTGTGCGTGTGCGTGTGCGTGTGCGTGTGCGTGTGCGTGTGCGTGAGTGCTTATATGTCTGTGTGTTTATCTTTCGAATTATAGGTTGATCGATCAGTGCGCTCTAATATTTTTGCTATGGTTGCTATGATTGTCATCGACTCACCGCTAATAATCAAGTCGAATCGTTCTCTGCGTGACCTGTCTTCATACGTATAGTATCCCGCGTCGTCAAGTTGAGCTCTGTTGTCAAACGTTTGAATGTAAAATTGAGTATCCTACGTGATGCTATCAACAACACTGCAATAACAACATGTGGCGAAATGGAACATATAAAGACTGACGGGTTCGACACTAACATAACAATCATGGAGCCTGTGACTGAAGCTAAGCGCAATGCTATCATGGCCTACAAGAGATCTTAGTGAAAATAATCTGAATCTACTGAACAAAGGAACAAAGGAACAAAGCCCAGCAGACTGCTCGAAGTTGCACTAATAGTTACTGCTTGCAGCTTGGCCAGAGAATTCAGATATCATCTGACACATTTAATATCAGGAGCATGTATAAGAAGATGGAGATGGATTGGCCATGTCTTAGGAAAGAAAGATTACATTATGTCCAAAACTGCACTAAGATGGACACCTGTTGGGAAAAGAAACCGTGGACGACCTAAACAACGTCCAGGAGGACAGTAGAAAAAGAACTGGAACAAATACATTTGAGTTAGGGTCAGGCTGCAAAGCAAGCTGCAGACAGGACGAAGTGGATGATCCTTGTTTCTGCCATATGTGCCAGTGGGCACGAAGAGGATTAAGTAAGTAAGTAAGTATAATGGAAGTAAGAAAGCGATAGGTCCATCCATAAAGAAGACTGCTCCAATGAAGACAAAGACAGGAGATACCATCACCGACAGCAGCAAACAAATGGACAGATGGGTGGAGCACTACCCGGAATTGAATGCATACGAGCATATCCCTACTCTAATAAATTATGAAAACGGTCTGTAGTTATTTGCAGCAGAGAAATGAATTCATTTGCCTTTCAAATTTAGGTGGGAAGCGAGTGGTCAATGTTGCCAATAGAGTTGTTTTCAAGTACAGAAAGATATTTATGATAACTATATAGTAGTAAATAAGTAATATAGTCTGAAGTACATATATGTGGCAACGAACGAAATGCATACCTTATGATGTACAACACTGATCCATTTGGAGAGTTGTGATGTACATAGCGATGTTTTCGGGGGCCTTCGACTGGACGACTTGCCCGGTATATCACTGCACCATTGGGGTCAGAAATGTGTTCCCGCCACACAGAACTGTTGCTGTTGCCGTCGCCAGTTGTTACCGTTGCTCTGATTGGTCTGTCTACAGTTGCGACTAAGACTGTTTCCTCGCAGTTCCCTTCAAAGTAAATACAATAAAGAAAAAATGCATTGATATATTTGCATTGCTATATTTGCGTTGTTATTTAACAAGATTTAACAAGATTGCAACCTAGAGAATAAACTGTAGATGGCAGGTGGACAAGGAAGCCCTTTGGCTTATCGAGAGTCCAACCTATCTAACTAAATGTACCCAGCCCTTCTTAGGTACATGTCAATTTTATTTTTAAACATATTAACACTACTAGCACCTACACAATCAGCCGATAATCTGTTCCATTAATTTACTGTTCTTTGTGAAAATTAAAATGTTCTAATATCTAGTCTACACTGCTTCTTTGCTAATGTAATTCCATGCCCTCTAGTCCTTCTCTCTTCCTTAACAGAGAAAAAAATATTTCTGTCAATATTTTCATACCCATTCAATATTTTAAAAACTTCTATCTGATCTCCTCTCAATCTCCTGGTTTCTAGTGTTGTTAATCCACATTCTTTTAGACGCATTTCATAACTAATATTCCTGAGTTTTTGTATCATTTTGGTTGCTCTTCTTTGTACTCTTTCTAGTATATCAATATCCTTCTTGCGATATGGCCTCCATGCCTGTATGCAATATTCTAAATGAGGCCTAACTATTGTTTTGTACAGCGGTATTATTAGTTCTTTTTCCTTGTACACTATATTTCGCCTAATTAATCCAAGAATTTGGTTTCCCTTTGCTGCTGCAATTGCACACTGTTCTGATACCTTCATATCAGCACTAATAGTTAACCCTAAGTCCTTTTCCTTTACGGTAGTATTTAGTACAGTATCACCCATTGTATATTGTGCATCTTCATTTCCATGTCCTGTGTGGAGGCACTTACACTTCCCATAATTAAACAGCATTTGCCACTTATCAGACCATTCGTTCAACTTATTTAGATCATCTTGTAATTGCTGTCTATCTGCATCACTTTCAATTTTTCTAAACACTTTTGTATCATCCGCAAACTTCAACACCTTGCTTGTTATATCATCATCCAAAACATTGATATATATTAAGAACAAAATAGGTCCCAATACTGATCCCTGCGGTACTCCACTCAAAACCGATTTCCAGTTTGAAACCTCCCCATCAACTACCACTCTTTGTCTTCTATCAATGAGCCATTTTTCTATCCAGTTAATCATACCATTGCCTATGCCATGGGCCTTTATTTTAAGTAGTAATCTTTGATGTGGCACTTTGTCAAAGGCTTTTTTTAAATCTAAATATATTATATCATTATATCTACTGGTGATCCCTCGTCTACCCACTTTGTGACATCTTCCAAAAAACATAAGATATTTGTTAAGCATGACCTCGCATTTAGAAACCCATGTTGAGATGGGTTAATCAAGTTATTTTTAACAAGAAAATCAACCAAGTGATCTTTAATTAGTCTTTCTAATAGTTTGCAAACCACCGATGGTAAACTAACTGGTCTATAGTTCTCTGACTTGCTTCTTGATCCTTTTTAAAATAATGGTATGATGTTTGCTTCTTTCCATTCTAATGGAACTACTCCTTCCTCTATTGACAAATTGAACACTGTTGCAAGTGGTATGCTGATTTGTTCTACAACTTCCAGTAGTAATTTGGTAGGAATCCCATCCACTCCAGGTGACTTATTTTCCTTCATATCCTTATTTTCTTAGCTACCATTTTTGGTGTTACAATTAGTTGTCCTAAATAGTCTGACTCTCTCCCTTCAAATTTAGTCTCTGGTACTGGTAATGCATTAGTATCTTCCCTGGTGAACACCGAACTAAAGTATTCATTTAGGTTTTCTGCCATTAAGAATCCCTCTGTTATTATGTTTCCATCACTACCTTCTAGAGGTCCTACCTTATCCTGAACTTTCTGTTTACTTCGAACATACGCATAAAAACTCTTACTGTCATGTTTTATATAATAAAAGCTAATTTTTGTTCCAGTGTGTTATTCCAGTCTATCTTTGCTAAATGTTTCCTCATGTCCTTATATCTTCCTTTGTGAAAATTGTTCCTGTACCGTATTTTACGATTCTGTTCTCCTTTTACTTTGATGATAAAATATATCTGGTTGTGATCACTACACCCCAGTGGCTCACATATCCTGACATTATCAATAAATTCCTTCTGTGAGCTCAACACTATGTCCAATACGTTCTCACTCTTGTACTAAATTTAAAAACTGTTGATCTTCACTCCCAGTACTCTGTTGAGATTTCCACTGTATACGCCCATGGTTAAAATCCCCATAATTATACAGTCCCGTTTACTGACTTCCTTTATAGCGTTTTGTATTTTCTCATTCTCATCTGTGCTTATGTTTGGACTTCGATAAACTAACCCAACAGTTAATGTTGAGTTTCCTGTAACTATGTTACACCACACAGCTTCTTCACATTCTGCTTGTTTTTCTAATTTTATTTCGTAAGCCTGAATGGATTCTTTAATATATATAAAATAACGCCACCTCCCCTTCTCCCTATTCTATCTTTCCTAAACATGACATATCCTGTCATTCCTAATTCGGCATCTGATATATCGGGGGTGGCCCAAGATTCAGTTATACCTATTATGTGAGGGTCATTATCTTCTACCATAATGTTTAGTTCATTTCTTTTGTTTACTATGCTTCTTGCATTTAAACACACACATTTATAACCAAATGTTGTAGAGTTTTCCAGACTGTTCTTTGCCGTTTTATCTGTGCTGTCCTTATCTGTGCCTCCAGTATTTGGCTTCTCTGTGAATCCCCCATGCGAATCTAGTTTAAATAATTGCAACCTGTTCCACTGTCCATAGATTGAAGCAGGTTCTCAGAGAAAACTGCTGCGCCCTTTCCGCTTAGATGGAGGCCATCTCTCACGTACATGTCCTCCTTCCCAATAAAGCGCCCCCACAAATCCAAGAATCCAACCCCTTCCTCCTCACACATCTGCTCCACCAGAGCATTGATTGCCATCCTCTTGCAGTTTCTATAGGTTGCTCCCCTTCCTCCGATTACTGGCAAGATTCCTGAGAGAATAATCTGTTCAACTCTTGTCTTCTTCAGTTTCCCTACCAACTGTCTGTATCTTTGCACTATCCTAGTTGTCCCCTCCCTGTCTGCATTGTTCATCCCTACATGTACTAATATAGATCCTCCCTGGCCATGCCCCAACACGTTCTCTACCCTATCTGTCACATGCTCTATCCGAGCCCCCGGAAGACAAACAACAACATCTTCTCCTTTACTTAACGTCTTGTCCGTCTTTCGCAAAATTGAGTCGCCCATAAACACCCTTTCTGTTCTCAATGCCCCCTCAATCACTGCTTCAGAGTAACTCCTCCGTTTTGCATCTCCCTGGTTGCTGACTTTTCCCCCTGCCGCTTTCTCTGTTCCTTTCTTTCCTGCCTCTTTTCTTCCTGACACCATCCTTGTTATTGACTTCCGTTTGGTCGCATCTACTCTCAGTTCCTTTCTTCCCTTCGTCTTTCCTCCTGTCGCATCTGCTTCTATCATCTCCCGTCACATTGTCACCCCCTCATCTACTGTCACTTTCTCCCCTGTCACCTTCCTGCATGCCATGTTTTCACTTGTTCTTTCTCCATTTGCTTGCCTTGCACTCGCCCTCCCTCCTCTCAGTATACTGTCCTCACCCTTCTTGTCACTGCATTGCTCCTTCCGACCTCTTCCACCTGTCTCTTTGGTTATTCTCATCTCCGTCCCCTTCACAATATCAATTAGCCTAGCTAACTGTGCTGTAAGACATTCCACTTTCAAACACCCTGTGCACTGGAAAGTAATGTCTTCCTCCATTGTCTCAGCCCATGACTTTGTGCATCCGGATAGAGCAAAATCTACAAAGCTGTGACAATAGTCACACACTAGGTGCCTCCTTGCCTTCACTTGCCGCTTGCAAGGGGCCATATTATGACTACCCAGGTACTCAAAATTTACTCAGTCGGTATACCAATTTAGTCTTTAGAAAGACTGTTTTATGTGGACAGTAACTGCAGCTCACTTTATGTTATACACAACTGACAAATGTGGTATTTACTGGTACAGTTCCCTAGCGGATACGATGGACACTACCTGCATAAACAAACTAAGGTTTCTACTAAAAAGCTTGTATTGGTATATTTGCATTGTTAAAATGTTTGTATTGTTGTACCTGCATTATTGTATTTGCGTTGTTATAGTTGCATTGTTATATTTGAATGGTTATACTTGTATTGTTATACTTGCATTTTTATACTTTCATTGCTATACTTGCATTGTTATATTTGTGTTGTTATATTTGCATTATTGTAGTTGCATGATTAAATTTACATTGCTGTACTTGCACTGTTATATTTGCAATGATCGTCGTTATGAGCACTTCTGAAGTTAAATGCATGTGTGCGTGTGTGTGTGTGTGTGTGTGTGTGTGTGTGTGTGTGTGTGTGTGTGTGTGTGTGTGTGTGTGTGTGTGTGTGTGTGTGTGTGTGTGTGTGTGTGTGTGTGTGTGTGTGTGTGTGTGTGTGTGTGTGTGTGTGTGTGTGTGTGACTGTGTGACTGTGTGACTGTGTGACTGTGTGACTGTGTGACTGTGTGACTGTGTGACTGTGTGACTGTGTGACTGTGTGACTGTGTGACTTTAACAAGATTGCCACCTAGAGAATCAACTCTAGATGGCAGGTGGACAAGGAAGCCGTTTGGCTTATCGAGAGTCCAACCTATCTATCTAAGTATACCCTGCCCGTCTTAGGTATATGTCAATTTTATTTTTAAACATATTAACACTTCTAGCACCTACACAATCAGCTGATAATTTGTTCCATTCGTTTACTATTCTTTGGGAAAATGAAAATTTTCTAATATCTAGTCTACACTGCTTCTTTGCTAATGCAACTCCATGTCCTCTAGTCCTTCTCTCTTCCTTGACCGTGAAAAAAATATTTCTGTCAATATTTTCATACCCATTCAATATTTTAAAAACCTCAATCTGATCTCCTCTCAATCTTCTGGTTTCTAGTGTTGTTAGACCACATTCTTTTAGACGCATTTCATAACTAATATTCCTGAGTTTTGGTATCATTTTTGTTGCTCTCCTTTGTACTCTTTCTAGCATATCAATATCCTTCTTGCGATATGGCCTCCATGCTTGTATACAATATTCTAAATGAGGCCTAACTATTGTTTTATAAAGCGGTATTATTAGTTCTTTTTCTTTGTATACTATATTTCGCCTAATTAATCCAAGAATTTGGTTTGCCTTCGCTGCTGCAATTCCACACTGCTCTGATACCTTCATGTCAGCACTAATGGTTAAACCTAAGTCCTTTTCCTTTACAGTAGTATTTAGTACAGTACCACCCATTGTATATTGTGCATTTTCATTCCCATGTCCTGTGTGGAGGCACTTACACTTTCCAAAGTTAAACAGCATTTGCCATTTCTCAGACCATTCTATCAACTTATTTAGATCATCTTGTAAATGCTGTCTATCTGCATCACTTTTTATTTTCCTAAACACTTTTGTGTCGTCCGCAAACTTCAACACCTTGCTTGTTACGTCATCATCCAAATCATTGATATATATTAAGAATAAAATAGGTCCCAATACTGATCCTTGCGGTACTCCACTCAAAACAGATTTCCAATTTGAAACCTCCCCATCAACTACTACTCTTTGTCTTCTATCAATAAGCCATTTTTCTATCCAGTTAATCATACTATTTCCTATGCCATGGGCCTTTAGTTTAAGTAGTAATCTTTGGTGTGGCACTTTGTCAAAGGCTTTTTTAAAATCTAAGTAGATTATATCTACTGGTGATCCCTCATCTACCCACTTTGTGACATCTTCCAAAAAACATAACATATTTGTTAAGCATGACCTCGCTTTTAAAAACCCATGTTGAGATGTGTTTATCAATTTATTTTTAACAAGAAAATCAACCAAGTGATCTTTAATTAGTCTTTCTAATAGTTTACAAATCACCGATGTTAAACTCACTGGTCTATAGTTCTCTGACTTGCTTCTTGATCCTTTTTTAAATAATGGTATGATGTTTGCTTCTTTCCATTCTACCGGAACCACTCCTTCCTCTAATGCCAAATTGAACACTGTTGCAAGTGGTATGCTAATTTGTTCTACAATTTCCAGTAGTAATTTGGGAGGAATCCCATCCACTCCTGGTGATTTATTATCCTTCATATCTCTTATTTTCATAGCTACCATTTTTTGGGTTACAGTTAGTTGTCCTAAATAGTCCCACTCTCTCCCTTCGAACTTAGTCTCTAGTACTGGTAATGTACTAATATCTTCCCTGGTAAACACCGAACTAAAGTATTCATTTAGGTTTTTTGCCATTAAGAATCCCTCCGTTATTATGTTTCCATCACTACCTTCTAGTGGCCCGACCTTATCTTGAACTTTCTGTTTACTTCGAACATACGCATAAAAACTCTTGCTGTCATGTTTTATGTTGAAAGCTATTTTTTGTTCATAGCTTCTCTTCGAATTTCTAATTTCAGCTGTAGCTTGATTAAGTGCTTCTTTATAAATGGCATAGTCTTCTTCACTTCCAGTATGTCTATATGTCTTCCACATCATTTGCTTGTACTTGATTTTTCTAATGGCTTCCTTCGATAAGTGTTTCTTCTTTGACCTTTTCCCTTGTTTTTTCAAGGGGACAAATTTGTCAACGACGCAGTCAATTTCCCTCTTTAAGATATTCCAGCATTCTGTTGCTGTCTTATTCTTCAGTGTGTTATTCCAGTCTATCTTCGCTAAATATTCCCTCATGTCCTTATATCTTCCTTTGTGAAAATTTTTCCTGTACCGTATTTTTCTGTTCCGTTCTCCTTTTACTTTGATGATAAAATGTATCTGGTTATGATCACTACATCCCAGTGGCTCACATATATTGACATTATCAACAAATTCCTTCTGTGAGCTCAAAACTATGTCCAACACGTTCTTGTCCCTGGTTGGTTCTAACACATGTTGAAAAAGGAAACTATCTTGTACTAAATTTAAAAACTCTTGATCCTCTCTCCCAGGACTCTGTAGAGATGTCCACTTTATATGCCCATGGTTAAAATCCCCCATAATAATACAGTCCCGTTTACTCACTTCTTTTATAGCGTTGTGCAATTTTTCATTCTCTTCTATGCTTATGTTTGGACTACGATAAACTAACCCAACAGTTAATGTTGAGTTTCCTGTAACTATGTTACACCAGACAGCTTCACATTCTGCTTCTTTTTCTAATTTTATTTCATAAGCCTGGATGGATTCTTTAATATATAAAATAACTCCGCCTCCCCTTCTTCCTAATCTATCTTTCCTAAACATTACATATCCTGTCATTCCTAATTCGGCATCTGATATATCGGGGGTGGCCCAAGATTCAGTTATACCTATTATGTGAGGGTCAATATCTTCTACCATAATGTTTAGTTCATTTCTTTTGTTTACTATGCTCCTTGCATTTAAACAAACACATTTATAACCAAATTTCGTAGGGCTTTCCAGGCTGTTTTTTGCTGATTTCTTTTTGCTGTCTTTAGCTATGCCTCTAGTATTTGGCTTCTCTGTGTATCCCCCCTGCGACTGTGTGACTGTGTGACTGTGTGACTGTGTGTGTGTGTGTGTGTGTGTGTGTGTGTGTGTGTGTGTGTGTGTGTGTGTGTGTGTGTGTGTGTGTGTGTATGTGTATGCATGTATGTGTGTGTTTGTGTTTGTATATGTGTGTTTGTATTTGTGTGTGTGCGTGGGTGCGCGTGCGCGTGCGCGTGTGTGTCGTTTCTATGACATGTATATAACAACTGTCACGTCACTTGTATTCACACATTCACACACACGCGTATGTCGATACGTGTGTGTCGACCAATCTATTACCATGTGTGTTAAACAGGTTAAAGTGCGTGAATCACAGCCGTCCGTCGGTGACACTTACGCAGGGTGACGGACGTGACAAACAGAACTCTTAGTAGTGTCAACTGCATGGCTGTAGAGCTCTCCCGTCGGCGCCTGCAAAAACGTGCGAGTCACTCGGACGAGATGTTCGCTTCAACAAAATGGATGACGTAATATGTGACGCTACAAAATGTTGTGTTTGCAACATAAATACTCCTTGCATTTGGATGGCGATGTGCGTACATGTGTAGCTCGGTGTATTAATGTTTTATCATAGATTGATAACAGTTCATTGATAACTTCGCCGTGTTCAGCTCAGCGCAATGGGACTAGTGTCACGTGACTGGTGAGCATTCATTTTAGCCACGACAGGATATCTCGCACATGATCAGATGTCGACATCGGATGACGGCCTCCCATGTGTAACTCGCCTCAAATTGCCACACATCTATTGCCACGGCTGTCATAATAACACTCTGTGTTACTTACTAATGACAATCAGTGTTATTTAACAATGACACTTACCGTTATTTTGATGATAACATTCCATATTGTGTGTCTTTCGTCGTTCGCCAAGTGAACGAGGTCAAGTCCAACATGTCATTTAGTTGAGTTGTTCTCTCGCTTGTTCTTCTGGTATCTGTGTAAATGGGTCACACGCTGCGTCCAGTCTTGTTTTGTTGCGCCATATTTGCCGGTCACAACCCTTTTTCTCTTTAACAAATATTGAGAGATGCCTTCAATGTGTTTCTATTGCCGTTCGCGAGAGCGGATCCCGTTTGACAGATCACAATAGAACGTGTCATTGGGTAGCCATATATCTGGCATTGACAGATCACAATAGAACATGTCCTTAGGAAGACGTATATCTGGCATTGACAGATCACAATAGAACTTGTCCTTAGGCAGACGTATGTCTGGCATTGACAGATCACAATCGAACTTGTCCTTAGGCAGACGTACATCTGACATTGACAGATCCACATAGAACATGTCCTTAGACAGACGTATATCTGGCATTGACAGATCGCAATAGAACATGTCTTTAGACAGCCGTACATCTGGCATTGACAGATCACATCTGACCATGCTGCCAGTTCGTGTCAACGGTACCGTATGCCTTAGCCTGGGTGAACACCTCAGTGTGTGAAATTGGTACGATTCTGGACATCGCTGTGATGGTACATCGCTGTACGTCAGTTAGTTGATGTGCTCCCTCGACCGTATTTGTGACATTGTGTCATATCACTTGGCTGCTGTAGCAAATTCGATTATTTATTTACGGAGCGCATGGTGACCTGGTAAACACTGGACACGATGACCAGCAGGGGCCAGTACCGATGTCTCCTACCCCAGGTGTCATTTCATGTTTAGTCCATTTAATAGCTGTCAAAAACAGTGTACGTAGATCAACTGAATTGGGCACGATAGGGTAGTGGTGAAACCTATTAACCGATATGTCTTATCATTTAGTTGATTCAGTTATAAATGCTTGTATTAATATGAATTTGTAATCGAACCTATATATATATATATATATATATATATATATATATATATATATATATATATATATATATACGTTTGGCTGTAACGGGATTGGTTTCTAGGTGTAAATTGAAACAAACTTCCCCAGATGTCACAGCAATGTGACACGTACGGTGCAATGAATGATAGTAAGAGTAAGAGTAACTTTATTCGCAACGCAGCATATACAAGAACAAACATAAGCATAATAATAAATTGTCAGCATGTTGCACTGTCTGGTTGTCACTTGGCTAAAAGCCGTCTTCCAGTGACACCACCATCATTAACAAAATAACCATAATTACTATAGATATACAATACACATTTGTAATATTATACACAATACAACAGGAGAATTATCAAAGTAAAATTACACATAATATTGTTAAACATCACCAAAACTGTACTAATAAAATGAATATATAAACTATGCAGTTTGTCGCTGTTTCTGGTGATATCTGAAATGCTTGACATAGCTTGTTGTACCTTCGTCTGTTGCAGTTAGGCTGACGGGGGTATAGACAGTGCTCCTCGGATGCGTATTATTCGTGTAATGTTTGACAGTTCGAAACTACAGTATTGATTTACATAAATATGAAATGTGATTTCGGTTTCATGGTACTTTTTTTTATCAAAACACATTTTGGCACATCTAAGGACATGGAAGTGTTTACAGCTTTTCACATAGTTGATTGGGCCAGTAGCTCACTTACATTTATCCTACATGACACTCATTTGCTCAATACATAAAAGCATTAATATCTAAAATGATCGTATGACATCATTTAAATGTTACTATATTATATTAATCAAAATTAATATACAACTCCATGCTATAGTTGCATTATTAAGTGATTGTGACAAGCATGACTCTACCGGAATACATTTTGCTCACTTAATTTATCCTATATGGCAATCATTTGCTCAATACATAAAAGCAAAAATGTCAAATTGATGGTATGACATAATTTAAATGTTACTAAATTATATTAATTACAATTAATACACGACTCCATAATATAATTGCATTATTAAGTAATTGTGACAAGCATGCCGTCTTATGGAATACAATTACGGATATTTGCGTTTCCGTGGGTACGTCGGAAAATGGAGTCCGCCATGTTTTGTTACAGTTTCTAATTAACAATTTATGTCCATTTATTAGTCTCCCGCAACATATAAATACTTTCTAAGATACGTACACTAGTTATTTTTGTTCCGGGATGTCGGCTTGGAAAAATATATATTCCTGATTGCAACGTTTTAGTCGTTATTGGTTGTTTTGATCACGGCAAGAGTTGTGGATTTATTGTTAATTAAAGGTACTCAATCCACTCGTTTGCTAATCGCCCAACCGGTTCTTTTATTACCAGATGTGTAATGTGTTAATAGTTTAACTAGTATGTGTGATGGTATGCCAATGCAAGTGCATAGAACGACATATACAGTTATGAGATCAGTCTTGGAAGATGACGAGACTCGAGGTCGATCAGTAACAGTGTTATCCCTCTCTCCGCGTGTAATCGTAATAAAGTGATTTGTTCAGTACTTCTGGTGTCGAATCAGATATGTATGAATGCGAGATGAGTCGGACAATCCGACTACACAGATGTCAGGCCAACACGACACGTTTCATGGTGGCAGCTACGGTTGAATCCGGCGCTTTCGACATTCGTAAATAGGTCAACACGCACGCGGCACCGTCGAGTCGACGCTGGCCAGCTCCGATTTGTTCTCACTGAGTAAGTGATAGACATTGCCATTAATAGGCAGCCATGGGTGATCTGTCAGGTATAGAGCCGCCCCGCATGAACTGGTTAGCCACTGATTTACCCACGGAGTTTCGTTCATTCCGTCAATATTGCGAACTGATTTTCATTGGGCCCTTTGCTGAAAAAGGGCAGAGTGAACGAGTGACCTACATCCTGCTATGGGTAGGACAGGAGGGTCGGCGAATGTACAATACGTGGGACCTCAGTGAAACTGATAAGAAAGACGTTGAGGTCAGTTGGGCTAAATTCCAGGCTCTGATAGAACCCAAGTCTAATTACAGGCTGAGCCGTTTTCATCTGCAAAAATTCAGGCAGTTGAGCTCTGAGACAGTTGACGAATTCATGACACGCTGCAAGACGCAGGCGCGTAAATGCAAGTTCCGCGATACTACAGAAACCGAGGAGAGGTTGATCGAACAGTTAGTAGTGGGTGTCCGGCACGGGAAAGTGCAAGAAAAGCTACTGTGCCGTGATGAGACACTAACACTTGACGCGGCGATGGACGTTGCTAGAACGCATGAAGCAACACTGGCCAAAATGCAGCAGTTCTCAGGAGACGCTAGCAGCATCAGTCACGTCAGCCGGTCGCGGAGAACACATGAGCCAAGCGGACGTCGAGAGGAGGCACATACGTGCACAAAATGTGGACATCATCATGCGCCCACAGATCGATGTCCAGCAGAGGGCAGTAGGTGAAACGCATGTGGGAAACTCAATCACTGGCAGCGAGTATGTCGGCAGGCTACAGGTTGGACGTCTGGCGCCGGAGGAAGACGACACTCTTCTGGGCGACCAAGATCCCGAGCTAGGTCAAGACGAAGGACCAACCGAGATGAGCGCCAACGGGGTGGTGTTCACTCCATCAGTCAAGACGCCAGATTCGATCAGCTCAGCGACAACTTCGAGCCGCTTGCTTTTAATACCGTCAACATCAACGCCGTCGAGAGGGACGAAGTATATGTGACTCTCAGGATCACGCTGAAAGACAGGCCTGACACCCCAGCGACACTTCGTGTCAAGGTCGACACAGGTGCGCAGGGTAACGTAATGCCGCTGAGAACGTTCCAGCGCATGTACCCGTCAAACATCGACACAGAAGGAATATCTGTGCGAGGCAGCCTTGAGCATCGAGACACGATCCTAACTGCCTACAACGGACAATTGATCCGGCAGTACGGTACTACGCGACTGAAGTGTGTGCATGAGACAACCACACACGAAGCAGAGTTCTTTGTTGCTGACACACCAGGTCCAGTAATCTTGGGACTACCTTCCTGCCGCAAGCTCAACTTGGTGACCTTGAACTGTGCAGTCAGCGAACATCCACCGCCGTTGAACTCGAAGGAAGATCTCCAGCGGCTGTATCCAGATTGTTTTAAGGGCATCGGAAAGTTCCGCGAAACGTTCCACATCACACTAGACCCTGCTGTGACCCCAGTCGTACATGCGCCCAGACGATGTCCGATCCACATCAAAGACGACGTGAGGAATGAGATCAACCAGAGGGTAGAACTCGGGGTGATCGAGAAGGTCGAGGAGCCTACAGATTGGGTATCTAGCATCGTATACAGCAGGAAGTCGAACGGAAAGTTGCGCATCTGCTTGGATCCCAAAGACTTGAACACAGCTATCAAGCGTCCGCACTACCCAACACCGACCTTGGAGGAAATTACCCACAAGCTTGCTGAGTCAGTGATCTTCTCCAAGCTAGATGCACGTCACGTCCGTGCAGTTAGACGACGAGTCTAAGCGTCTGACCACTTTCAACAGTCCCTTCGGCCGGTACTGTTTCAGAAGACTACCGTTTGGCCTGAACGTCAGCCAAGACGTGTTCCATGAGAGGATGGACTGCATCCTTGAGAAGTGCCCAGGAACGATAAGTATTGCTGACGACGTGGGTGTGTTCGGGAAGACAGAAGCCGAACACGACAAACATCTGCACAACTTGATGAGAGTAGCACTGCAGCATGGGTTGGTGTTCAACATTGATAAATGCGACATCAAACAGGCGAACATGAAGTTCTTCGGGTTGGAATTAAGCGCAGACGGCGTACGTCCAGACCCAGGCAAAGCCGCGGACATCCAGCGAATGAAAGAACCGCAAAACGTCGCACAACTTCAGGAATTTCTGGGCATAGCCACGTACATGTCGCCATTCATTCCAAACCTGTCGCAGCAAACCGCAACCCTGCGTGATCTAGTGAAGAAGGACGCCGAGTTCATCTGGGCGGAATCTCACAACGCAGCGTTTGAAGCGACGAAGTCTCTCATCTGTCGTGAAGTGACCCTTGCGTACTTCGACCCACAGGCTGAGAGTGTCATCCAGGTCGACGCCTCCAGCCGAGGTCTAGGCGCCGTGCTCATTCAACACGGGAAGCCCATCGCGTTTGCCAGCAAGTCACTTAGTGATTGCGAACAGCGATACGCCAACATTGAACGTGAGATGCTCGCAGTCGTCTTCGGCTGCGAGAGGTTCCACATGTATGTCTACGGAAAATCGTTCGTTCTCGAGTCGGACCACAAACCTCTCGAGATGATCAACTTGAAGAACCTTGCAGCAGCACCGCAGATATTACAAAGAATGTTCCTGCGAGTACAACCGTATGACTTTGTGTTACGCTACAAGCCAGGAAAGCAAATGATGCTGGCCGACGCCATGTCAAGACAACCGAGTAGCGAGTCGACGCAGATCGACCTTGACATACAAGTGTCATTCGTACAGTTTTCAACGCAGAAACTACAGTCGATCAGAGAGGCGACACAGGCCGACGATGAACTGTGTTCGCTGAGAGCCGTCATCGTGGATGGATGGCCAGATAGCCAACGCCACCTAGCTGCACCGTTGCGACCCTACTGGTCATGCCGAGACGAGTTGGCAGTTGAGGACGGTCTTATCATGAAGGGCGACCGTCTGGTGATTCCCCTAAGTCTACAGGCGGAAGTGTTGAGCAAACTGCACGAGGCTCACCAGGGCATAGAGAAGACCCGGCTGCGAGCGAGGTCCTGTGTCTACTGGAAGTCGATCAACAAGGACATCGACGACATCGTGAGGAAGTGCGACGCGTGTCAACGGTTACAGAAACGTCAGGCGCACGAGCCGCTGATGCAGCATGAGTTACCGACACGTCCGTGGCAGATTGTCGGCACAGACCTGTTTGCCATACGAGAGGACACGTATCTTCTCATCTGTGACTACTACTCGAAATTCCCTTTTGTCTACCGCATCGAGGGGAAGGTGACGAGTGACCGCATCATATCGAAGATGAGTGAGGTGTTTGCGGAGAATGGATCGCCAAGCAAGGTTGTGAGCGACAACGGTGGACACTATGGCAGTCAGGTTTTCGAAACTTCGCCGCCGAGTGGTGCTTCGACCACGTAACGTCCAGCCCACACTTCCCACAATCGAATGGATTCATCGAACGTCAAGTTCAGACGGTGAAGTATACCCTGAAGAAGGCAGCGATGTCGAGATCCAACCCGCAGAAAGCACTGCTCGCGTTGAGATCCACACCAATCGACAGCCACTTACCGTCACCGGCAGAGATGCTAAATGCCCGCAAGTACAAGTCGAACCTCCCCGTGATCATCAGAAATGAACACTGGTCGAAAGACGAAATCAGACGTCGTCTCGCCGAGAGGCAAGAAATCCAACGTCTCAACCATGATAAGCGAGCTATGCAACCACTTGCACCGCTAATACCCGGACAGGACGTTCGTGTGAGAGACACTCAGACAGACACCTGGCAGCCTGCCAAGGTGATATCAACTGATGTACAGCCGCGGTCGTACAACGTCTTGACTCCGACAGGCAATGTCCTTAGGCGTAACCGTCGTCTCCTCCGTGAGACGACTGAACGACATACGTTCCAACAAGACAATGTGGACGATACAGACGACTTGACGCGAAGAGACGACATGCAAGTCGTACCAGCTCCGTGTAACTCCGTGTTTCCCCAGAAGAAGTCAGTCCGTTTCCAGCTTCCACAATCGGAACAATACACTAGCTCCGGAAGACGAGTGAAACGCCCACAACGATTGGACCTGTAATTGTGTTCTAGTTTACACGAACATTATGGCTAATAGTTAGAATAATGATTTGATTTCTCTTACATACGGACATTAGTAAGTTAGTTATTTTGTCTTTATGTTTTGAAGAAAGAGGGATGTGATGGTATGTCAATGCAAGTGCATAGAACGACATATACAGTTATGAGATCAGTCTTGGAAGATGACGAGACTCGAGGTCGATCAGTCTTATCCCTCTCTCCGCGTGTAATCGTAATAAAGTGATTTGTTCAGTACTTCTGGTGTCGAATCAGATATGTATGAATGCGAGATGAGTCGGACAATCCGACTACAGATATGTCAGGCCAAGACGACACGTTTCAGTATGCACAGTCAGTTAATTTTTTAAATGCGTACTTGTCATTTTATAATTGTAAAAATGAATCGCCGTTACACCGGGTATAACTGGTGAAACAATCAGCAGCTGCCGGCGCCCTGTGGTTTTTGGGTCACGTGTTTTATGCGAGATCGCCTTACTACGGTACACTGACGTAAAAACAACTAGGCCGCGCACAGCCACCTTGCGATTGTAAATCACACTCCAACTTCCGGTCAGGGCAAGACAGTCCATATTCTCCATGACCATGTTAACGTATAGGACTTCGTTTTGTTTTTGGTTGTAATAATCGAACGGTTCCAGTCTAACTATTTCAGTTATACTGCCCGAAGGATTATTAAAAGCAGAAGCAGTGGAACACTTTGCCGGTCAAAATTCTCACGGAAATCATGAATATTAATGGATTATTATGGTGGTTGCCATGGAAACGCCGGGTTGTACTTGTGTTTGGCGATCTTAATTAATAATGAAAAGTGCCATTTTTCGCGCAGTACAACCTGTTTGAGGCAAACGTATACATATGTTATGATTATGTGCATTTAGACAACTTGTCAGATATAACTGCTTATCGAAACCACAACGTACAGCTATGCAAAATGCAAATCCCGTAAAAGACATATAACTGCTTATCGAAACCACAACGTACAGCTATGTAAAATGCAAATCCCGTAAAAGACACATACGACCTAAAAATTGTGGGGAGTATCTATTATCTGCACTACATAAATCGCTATGTCTATGATTGTGTGGTAAACTCAACATTAAATCGGACATTTCAGATAAGAAAGGTATAATATAAGATATATATGTCCTGATTTTCCTAATATTCATCAGTCGAAAGTTACAACTGTCATCCATCGAATATTTTTCTTGTGACTAGTCCCCAAATTTGCCCTGACCGGAAGTCGCCGCTCTTTGGCCGCCTAGCTCTGACTTCTCCACACTGATTGCGCGGTCTAGTTCTTTTTCCGTCAATGCTGCGGTACAATAACAAATCGCACGTGCTTTTGCGCGTCATGACTAAGATTGCAAGTCAAAGGCAGTGATTCTTCTATGAAGGTACACATTAAGTGCATTAACGCAGTCAGCAACAAGAGCGAGTAGTCGGGGGCTAATTCACTCTTGTGAACGTTGACTCGACGCGGATTCTCTAACTTGTAAGATTAGAATAAATATAAGTCTGAGTGTCACTGACAAGCCTCACAAGGGCAAGGCAAGCCAGTTTGACTCACTAACAGTCACCATCGGCATCGGCATCGATATCGCTCAGCATCACAACCTGTGTTGATATGTACCGGTATTGTATTTGATTACGCAGGATCTTGTTAATAAACTTAGGAATTGCGAAAGCACATATCCAGAGAGAATAGATGACGTGAGGGACGAAATTAAAAATAAAATTGACATGGGGGACTGGTAATAGCTAGGCTCTTGTCGGTCGGGCAAGAAACGTTGTATTTTTAGGGGGAGCATCTGTTATCTCGTGTAACAGAACGTCAAAAGGAGAATTATATTATATTTCACAATTATAAAAAAAGTTTTTTGCGACTCACATTTCAGTACTATTACTGAATGTTGTTGATTTTTATTATATGTTACGCAAAATCATTTACATTTTTATAACAGCGATGATTGATGGTGATGATTTTTTTTCAATAAAAAATAAACATGAAAAAAAAACTTAATACAGTAGCCGAGTAGGTGTACATTAAATCATGCAACTATTACATATAACATTCTTGCACTTGTCTCCATTGTAGTCAATGCCTGGCTGTAGTCTATGTACCTGGTACTTTTCAACTCACACGTTCCAGCTGTTTTCAAATATTTATCAAAATTTTCATCACAGCAGTAACTGAATGCATAATATATTCGAATTATAATATTGCTACAGGCCACACTACAATACAAAAGTGAGACAAGGCAGAGGAGAGGCTAAGATTAAGGCAGCCACATGGCCATGGGTATGGCAGATGCAGGGAGGATACGTAGTTTGCGGGAGGCTCACATCTGATCAATCCAGGTAATTTAAACAGCTGTTTTCAAATATTTATCAACATTTTCATCACAGCAGTATATGAATGCATAATATATTCGAATTATAATATTGCTACAGGCCATACTACGTCTACAATGCAAAAGTGACACAAGGCAGAGGAGAGGCTAATATTAAGATAGTCACATGGGTATGGCAGATGCAGTGATGATACGTAGTCTGTGGGAGGCTCACATCTGATCAATCCAGGTAATTTAAACATTTTAACAATCAACAATGTATAAACTATCAAAATATTTTAATATGTCCATTTAAATATACCTTTGTTTTCATTAACATATTATCTTGAACATGGAAAACTAGAATAACCTTTGCTCTTGTATAATGCATATTATACCAAGTGTGTCAACAGACATTAATGCACATACACTGTGTGAGTCGTGGGGCATGGCTACATAGATCAATTTTTAAAATTACCATCAAAATGGTGCATTTTGAAGGATGCTTTAACATATTCCCTGGGAAATAGAGAGGAATCAAATGCACAGCTACAAGTGTAAACATGTTAATAGCAAGAAATACCTATGAGGTGGTCATCCTGGCATATTTTGTGCAAAATGGCTTAGAAAAACACTGATGTGGTCCACCTCACTCATCATATAGCAGGGGAAATACTGAAGCGATGACTCAAGAAATCAATAGTATTTACAGTTTTGAAGAAGGTAGACATACATATTATGAATGCTTGAATATTTTCTGAGGGAATGTGCTGTTGGCATCACAATAACCTTATTTTGTCATTTCCAACATTTGCATTGACCAGACAACCATGTTTGACATAAAATGTCAAAAATGAAAATGTGTACACCTGGTACACCATGTAGTAGTTATTGCATGGCATCATTATTTACTCCCAACTCCACTACCAAGATGCATGTTGTTTGTTTACTGAAATTGAATACATGCTTTTCTTTACAGGTCAACAAGAAACTGAACAATGCTTACTAGCACTAGTTCAACAAGTTACAGGACAGTTGTATTTGTGGACAGGACTATACAGCTATGAGCCGTGCAAGATGCTGCATATTAAATGTCAAATATTCGAATGTACTCCGCAGTACTGGTGGTGTGTACACTGGCTTCCATGCCGGTCAGATACCCTGACTGAGTAGAATGTAGAATGCAGAGTGCTTGACATGCGAATATGGTGACGCCTGACTAGCTTTGCAGTTGGTGATGGAACGGTGGATGCCATGGTCTGTCAAATATGGCATGAGCCTTTGGTCAACCTCTCTCAACACTGTAAGACAGGTTCGACATTCTTTGGTGAACTACATCAGCTTGGATATCGATGACGTTGTGTGAGTTCACTCTTTTTGATGATACTGCATACCAGCTTCCTGGCATTTTGCTGTACATCCACATCTGCGTATACAAGAAACAAAGTGACAATTAACATGGGTCTGACATGTATGATATTTTATATGTGCGACACATGTAGCCAAAGTCAATATCATGGTAATAATTCAGAGATGGAGTGAGTACAATACAAATGTACTCGAGTACGATTACTTTGAACATGCATGAGTACGAGTACTCATAAAACAAATGTACTCGAGTACGAGTACGATTACTTTAGAATGTACTCGAGTACGAGTACGATTACTCTAGAATGTAATCATGATTACTGGTACTTTCACGATTACTTTAATGAATATCCTGTTTCTACCGTAAAGGTGACCTCCATGGAATCAGGTGTCATTCATTTTCTGTTGCTGTGCCAATATCTAGTGTTCTAACTGATTACTGCTAACTGCTATCCACTGTCCAGATGTTATTATTATTATAAATCATCAGCTGACTTTCTCATGTGTTGAATGAACCATTTAATACTGGATTGGTACTCAAGAAGTCCATATATCATGATACTACAAACTAAAAATATCATAGTGATACTGTAACAAATAGCATACAAGTGTTATAATGAGTGTCAATTTAGTGGTGGTTCAACTATGTCAATGAAGTATCAAAAGGAAAATATTAAACTTCTTAATCAAATACAAATATGATGCATTTAAGAATTTCAAATGTCCCCTTTTAAATGTCAAATACACATGATCAAATATAAATTATACAATAACAACATTTTAAATCCCAGGGATCATATTAGCAATAATATCCAATTCAAATATGTCATATATCAGATGGGACAAACATAATAGTTGGGGATTTAGACAGGTTTACAGTTTACACTTACTTAAACATAATGGACAAGGATTTAGCAGCTAACTGCCCAATCATTCACACCATACTGAACGAGCAAGCAGTACAGGTGGGGGCTGTGGCATGGCTTCTAAAATTACAAAGCAAGATGTTAGGGGATGCTTATCTCCTGCAGTGTTTCTCTGGGACTGTCACAATATAACTTGTACTTTTTGTACTAAGCAGGAGGGTGAGAAGATGTGGCTTCTCTGGGAAGAGAAGGTATTAATTACGGAAATCTGACTGAATATTTATTTAACTGAAATGCTGAACAGTAATAGAAAATGAATAACTTGATTATTATTACATTTATTAGATTACTTCTAATATTGCTATTTTTATCTGTTTAATATTATTGTTATAAATGTATTAAATATTGTCATTATGAATAAGTATAACGCAGGCCTAAGTATAACTGTTACGGATGACATATAATGCATTAATTTTACATTATGCCTAGCTACTATTAGGTTAATTAAGCCTAGTTAATTAATCTTAGCCTTAGGCTTAGGATATTAACCTGCTACCTACCATATGTGACATAAACATTACATAGTTACAGTATTATAATAAATCACTGGCATGTGATAGTCATATAGGCCATAGTCTATGGCTGGCGTAGTCATACTCATAGCATAGCCATACCTTCGACGCTGCTATTTTGTCGCATGGCATTGGCTGAATAAGCGCCGAGGTTGAAGGTAAACAATAAAAAAAAAAACAGAAATATCAGTGACGCCTAAATATATAGACGTGATTATAGCTGAGCAATTCGTAATTACTAACCTATCTGGAAGAACATCTGTGCGAACGCTGCATGTGGACTGTGCAGTAAGTCAGTGTCAGTGACAGTTCGTTCGCCCGTAGCTTGCAAAGGGCACTTTCACTGTTCCGAAGGCGAAGTCATTGAATTGAATTGAATTTTATTTCGGTCACAACAACAACATACAAACATAAGCATAAACATGATTATTAAATGTAACCGCGGAGATCCTCTAGAAACCCCTTGGGGCTTATACCGAGGACCACCAAGACATAACACTTTATGGACATTATTATAAAAGTAAACTAAATATATAAAAATAAATAAATGTCATTATCAGTATCATGAATCATAATAAATAGAATACTACAACTACTAATATTACTAAGTACTTAAAGGGGAAAAAAGGCTACGGCTTCGTGTCATACACCTAATAGAGTTTATACAAAGTAACAATTTCCAGATATACTCAATTTTTTAACGTCAGCGGTACTCAGAATGTGACTTTAAAATCTAAAATTCTAACGAAATCCACGATGGTCTAGACGCCGCCATAGGTGAAGGGTTAATTTGGCTTGGGCATTCAGCGCGCGGCATTCTATATCTCGGTCAACTTCCGGCGACGCTGTTAAGGGTCAACAACTTCGAGTCTTCGACAGTTCGTTCAATTGGCGTGACATCTAGCAGCTGCTTATAGACGTATATCTAAATCTGTGGTTAAATCTATGGTAAACTTGAGTAATTATGCCTTCGTGTTCGGCATACGGTTGCAATAATAGTTAAAACAACCGGTAGTATTGAAGCAATGGATTCACGTTGGTGATTTGCGGGCGTACTGTTTGGCACTTTGCTCGGTCCATTTCGAGGAGAAATGCTTTGATGTAGACATGTATCATCAGTTGATGGGATGATTTCAGCGATAACAATAATAGACAACTTTATATTTACCGTCATCAGCATGTTACGCGCGTTGCCGAGTTGCAGCCATTTCATGACAACAGCCAAACCCTATGCAGGGAATCTACGTGGAGAGCGCCTCGATCACCGTCGTGACGTCATTCTTCGTCTAAGATGGGGTAGCGCATAGAATTTGGATGGCTGGGTGTTAAAAATATTTTTCTGGTAAACCGCTGGCGTTAAAAAATTGAGTATATGTGGAATTTGTTACTTTATATTAACTCTATTAGGTGTATGCCACGTAAAAGTTAACTTTGTTTGTCCTTTAAATAAGTCTAAACAATAAATACAATTAATGATAAATAATAAAAGAATACTATAACTACGGTACATAATCCTTATAAATGCCTAAGATACATATGCCATCAGACCAGTAATAACTCATTTAGCTTGCTTTTAAATTGTTTTCTTGTTCTAAGCTTTCGTATATGGTGAGGTAGTTCTGTTCACTGCTTAGACTAGTTCCATATTCTTTCCCAATCATGTGTCGATGCTGTCTTTGTCTGCTTAATTTGCCGTGTTGGTGGCACATAAAAATCATATTTGTGCCTACACTCGCCGTTTCTAAACGTAAACAACTCGACAGGGTGAAGCCGGCAATCTCGCCCCAAGCCTCGTTCGCGTGAAGGCTAAAGCGTATTCCGCTCAAAACGCCATTTCCATAGTTAGGAATCGTACATAGTTTCTACACGCTCTGTGTAGAAACAAAAATCGAAAAAGTTCGCATTTGTTCTATTAATTGAAGAAAATTGAAGTAACATGTATGCATAAACTAACTAGTCAATCATTCGGGTGTATTTGATACATCCGCTTTTTGTGAAATGACTAATAATCGCTAGGAGCAAACAATTTTTATGGGAATGAGTGGATTGAGTATCTTTAAGCGAAACATATTACACATATCCAGGCCAACTAGACGGGACATAGCTTGATGTACCTTCGTCTGTTGCAGCTAGACTTATGGGGATATAGACAATGGTAGAGATGCGTATTATTCGTGTAACGTTTGACATTTCGAAACTATCGAAACTACGGTATTGCCTTAAATAAATATGAAATATTATTTCGGTATTATAGTACTTTTTATCACAAACACATTTTGGCACATCTAAGGGCATGGAAGTGGTTACAACTTTTCACATATGATTGGGCCAGTAGCTCACTTACATATATCCTATATGAATCATTTGCTAAATACATAAAAGCATTAATGTCTAACATTTATCGTATGACACCATTTAAATGTTACTTATTATATTAATCAAAATTAATACACAACTCCATGCTATAATTGCATTATTAAGTGATTGTTACACGCATGTCGTCTACCGGAATACATAATATACCTCTACTTACGTAATTTATCCAGAAGGTGGCGCATTTAACGTTTCCGTGGATACGTAAAAAAATTGACTCCGCCATATTTTGTTACAGTTCCTAATAAACAATTAATGTCCATTTATTAACCTCCCGCAACATATGAATACTTTCTTACGTACCTACCCTAATTGTTATTATTCCGGCATGTCGGATTCGAGAATTATATCTTCCTGATTACAACGTTTTAGTCGTCATTGGCGTTTTTGATCACGCGCAAGGATTGTGGATTTATTGCTAATTAGGTGATAAAGTTAGACATATGTAGGCCAACTAGACGGAATATAGCTTGGTGTATCAATGTCTGTTGTATTTAAACTTATAGTGGGTGTACGTATTAGTAGATATGCGCATTATTCACTTACTGTTTGTCGGTTCGAAACTACGGTATTGCTTAATATAAACAAGTAATATTATTTATGTTTGATAATACTTGTAACCAATACACATTTTGGGCACATTTACGGACATGGTCATGGAAATGTTTCACTATTTTCTCATAAAAAGTATGATGTGGTAAGTAGCTCACTTACATTTATCTTATATTGCAATCCTTTCGTCAAGTTATAAAAGCATTAATGTCTATAATTTGATCGTATGACATCATTTAAAAGTTGCTAAATTATATTAATCAAATTGAGCTAGAATTGCATTATTAAGTGATTGTGACAAGCATGCCGTCTACCGGAATATATCTACAGCTAGTTACGTAATTTATCCAGAAGGTGGCGGCATTAAACGTTACCGCGGATACGTCGGAAAATGGAGTCCGCCATATTTTGTTGCTGTTTCTAATAAACAAAGAATGTCCATTTATTAGTCTCCCGCAGCATATGAATACTTTCTAACATACGTACACTAATTATTATTGCTCCGGCAAGTCGGCTTAAAAATATATCTTCCTGATTGCAACGTTATAGTCGTCATTGGCGTTTTTGATCACACGGAATGGTTGTGGATTTATTGTTAATTATGTGATTTGTTTTACATATCTAGGCCAACTATACGGGACATAGTTTGATGTATCTTCGTCTGTTGTAGTTAGAATTATGAAGGTATAAACAGAGTATTATTCTTGTTATGTTGACAGTTCGAAACTACGGTAGTAGTTTTTATCAAAACATCATGTACCATGTATGTGTATGTGTATGTGTATGTGTATGTATGTATGTATGTATTTATGTATGTGTGTATGTATATATATATATATATATATATATATATGTATGTATGTATGTATGTATGTATGTATGTATGTATGTGTGTATGTATGTATGTATGTATGTATGTATACAACTACATGTATATATGCATGTATGTATGTATGTATGTATGTATGTATGTATGTATGTATGTATGTATGTACGTATGTACGTATGTATGTATGTATGTATGCATGCATGCATGCATGCATGCATGCATGCATGCATGCATGCATGTATGTATGGACATGTACTAACGTACATATGTGCACGTCCATATGTAGTACGTGACATGTGATAACCATGTGCCAGTGTGTTCTGTCGAGCGGGTCAACAATGCAGAAGACACATTCGTCTCTCTCGCTATCCTATCTCACAGAAACACTTTGACCTAGATACGTGGGTACGTCGACTTCCTGGGCTCGACCATTGAACGAGTGAACTGCCTTAGTGCGCAGTAAACTCGTTCAATCTCGGCGCTATATTCAGATTACCGCAAAGGCAGAGCTGAACAAATTGAAGTTAAAGGACAAAAAAAGGCTACGGCTTCGTGTCATACACCTAATAGAGTTTATACAAAGTAACAATATCCACATATACTCACTTTTTTAACGTCAGCGGTTTACTCAGAATGTGACTTTAAAGTCTAAAATTCTAACGAAATCCACGATGGTCTAGACGCCGCCATAGGTGAAGGGTTAATTTGGCTTGGTCATTCAGCGCGCGGCATTCTATATCTCGGTCAGCTTCCGGCGACGCTGTTAAGGGTCAACAACTTCGAGTCTTCGACAGTTCATTCAGTTGGCGTGACATCTAGCAGCTGCTTATAGACGTATATCTAAATCTGTGGTTAAATCTATGGTAAACTTGAGTAATTATGCCTTCGTGTTCGGCATACGGTTGCAATTATAGTTGAAACAACCGGTAGTATTGAAGCAATGGATTCACGTTTGTGATTTGCGGGCGTACTGTTTGGCACTTTGCTCGGTCCATTTTGAGGAGAAATGCTTTGATGTAGACATGTATCATCAGTTGATGGGATGATTTCAGCGATAACAATAATAGACAACTTTATATTTACCGTCATCAGCATGTTACGCGCGTAGCCGAGTTGCAGCCATTTCATGACAACAGCCAAACCCTATGCAGGGAATCTACGTGGAGAGCGCCTCGATCACCGCCGTGACGTCATTCTTCGTCTAAGATGGGGTAGCGCATAGAATTTGGATGGCTGGGTGTTTTTTTCTGGTAAATCGCTGGCGTTAAAAAATTGAGTATATGTGGAAATTGTTACTTTATATTAACTCTATTAGGTGTATGCCACGTAAAAGTTAACTTTGTTTGTCTTTTTATGTCTGCTGCGTCGTAAATTGTTCGACTGACTGCTACACTGAATCAGTGCCACACTTAGCGGTGCATTAGTGAAGAAATCTCTTAGTTATCAGTCGTCAGCCATATTGAGGAGACGGCACATTGTAACACGTGCACGGGAGCACCTTTTTGTACTGCCATACCTGCTTGAAAGATTCAAAGATTCACAAGACTTAATTGTCCCTTGTAAACATAATACGTAATACATATTAAAAAAATATTGTTTATAGGTTTACCTAATGTTGCTTCGTCTTTGATTTTAAACGGATTTGTATAAGTGTCTTGGAAAAAAAAACATTTATGGGGTAACTTAGTTATGCAATCAGACACGTTTAATTCATTCAAACACATACACATGTGCACATACACGCAGACACCAGCATAAACATTGCCACAGTACAAAGTGCATGTCTTATAACTAGTTTGGGTGTAAATAAAAACAATAATAAATTAACCGACTGTTTTCTAAGAGCTACTTTGCACACTTTGATATTCTATTTTCGAATCTTCATTTCATTTTGTAGTTGTTTACACAAAAACTATGCAGTTCTGATAACCCTGATTTGTATAGCCTTGTTACAATAACGTGGGTACACAATGTGCATGGCTATTCTTGTTTATTGATAACACAACACATTCCCTGCCTTTCAAATACACGTGGGTATAATTTGTCTGTGTTTCTGTCTGATTTACCGACATTAGATGCTGTTCTGGTTGTTATATAGAATGCCTCCGTGCGAATCCCTGAAGTAGAAATGCAAGTAAACATTTCGATTAAATGCCAAACGCTCTGGATTGCAAGGTTAGTAACTGCATCCCCACAGGAGTGAAACAGTATCCCTGGATAATGCACAATAGTTTGGCAGCAACACAGTGAAAAACTCCAATATAAACGGTTTATTTTTTAGTAGATCACAGATTATAGTAAGCATAATGACTTAAACATAATACAGGATTTAATGACTATCAGGTAATATGTGGACAGATTTCCATATCGCAAATGTTCCCTGTCATGTTCCGTTTTACTAAACTGACATATGAACTCCCGCACTAAAATGCCTGCCTCTTCAATGAACAGACACCTGCCAAGTCGGGACACGTACTCTTGGATATAGACGTGTCCGCTGAAGACAGCAAAATCACCTTTAGGTACTAAACTTACTGGCAGTAAATACATATAACAAACAAACAAACAAACAAACAAACACGAGTCAATGGTGTGTCAGAATTAAATTCATCTCTCGTGTAATACCGTTGATGTCGCCACCGCGGTCGGTCACGTGACTCATGTTCGCTGCCTTCCGCGTCCGCCTTACGCGCCGTCTGGCGGCGGTCGTGTGCATTACCCGCGGGGCGTCCACGACGTCGTTCCAGTTCGGAAGTAATCCGGCGACGGGTTGGACAGAGTTTCCGGCGGAAGACGAGGTAACATCCGGCAATGGGTGTTGACCGCTGTGCTTCACGACCAGCCGCGACGGCTTCGTGCGGCGTGACATCGTGTCTGGCGTCAGTCGGTTTTTCTGGCGGCGTTGTTTCACGTGTTTCTCGCGTCTGCTGACGTCAGACGGCTCGGTGATGGTCACTCTAACGACCGGTGAGCTCTCGCCGCTCCTTGTCTCCTCGCTGAACGTCACGTGTTTGCCATTGGTGGCGGTAGTGGTGGCGATCGGAGGCGACGCCTGGCGAACGGCGGTGGCACGTTTGTCGATGTGTCCGTGCTTGCGGAACCAGCTCGTGTCCATGCGGTAGGGCGTCAGGCCGTAGCGGTCGACCGAGTGGGGGTCGGCCCCGTGCGCCAGCAGGATGGACGCCTTCGAGAACTGGCGCGAGGCGATGCACAGGTGCAGCGGCGTGCGGCCGGTCGTGTTGCGGCTGTCGACGTCGGCGCCTCCGAGCAGCAGCCGCTCCATGAGGCCGCCGATGGCGCGTGCGTCGGCCGACGGCTCCACGCCGGGGCCGGGGCCGAGCACGCGCGCCGCGGTGTGCGCGTGGCTGCACAGCACGTGCAGCGGCGTCATCCCGCGGCCGTCCTGCGCGTTCACCTCCGCCCTCGTCGTGGACAACAGGTCGACGACTTCGCCGACGGGGTCGCTGCGGTCGAGCGCTACGTGGAGCGGGATGCGACCTCGATTATCGCCCAGCGTGCGACTGGCCCCGCTGCCCAGGAGGAGGGCCACGAGCCGCGGGTTGTCGGTGTGCAGATGCAGCGCCGTGCTGCCGTCGTTTGCGGAGGCGTTAACTCCGGCGCCTGCGCTGATGAGCATACGGGCTATTTCCGGTGTGTCTGCAATATGCAGCGCTGTCATTCCGTCGTCGTCGGTGACGTCAATCCCGCACTGTTCGCGAGCCTTCGCCGCTAGGAGCGCGATAGTTTCCTCCCCAACCTTGTGACGTATAGCTGCATGCAATACAGGCTCCCCATTCCCGTTGCGCGCGCAGGGCAATGCGCTATTGGCGAGCAGGAAGGCGACCATCCGCGCGCGCTTGCTCTCCGTCCAACCGGTTGTCGCTTGCGAGTTTTCGGCGACACAAATGTGCAGCGGCGTGAGACCGTTACGGTCCTGTGCGTTGACGTCACTTCCGCGCTTCACGAGGTAGGCGGCGGCGCTCTGACAGCCGCTAGATAACGCCACGTGTAGCGGCGTCTGCTCGTCGATGTCGGTGATGTCCGCGTCTCCATGACGCCCCAGCAGCAACTTCATGGCCCGGATGTGACCGCCGAGGGACGCGTAGTGCAGCGCCGTCCAGTGCAGAAGCGACGTCTGGTGGTTGTCGTCCAGGCCGGTCTGCATCTGAGGGAAGTAGTGTAGCATACGTGTTAGACCAGTCGTAACCTACGGCACGGGTTATTTTGACGGGTGTGAGTTAATTCGGTGTGTGTGTGTGTGTGTGTGTGTGTGTGTGTGTGTGTGTGTGTGTGTGTGTGTGTGGGTGTGTGTTTTGTGTGTGTTTTGTGTGTGTGTGTGTTTGTGTGTGTGTGTGTGTGCGTGTGTGTGTGTGTGTGTGTGCGCGCGCGCGCTTGTTTGTGTGTGTGTGTGTATGTGCGCGCGCGCGCATATGTGTAATGTATATATACTATCATTAATAATACTATTTCGCGAGGTCGCCTCGTCATCTGGTTATTTATTCTTCTGAACCGTTGACCTTTCTTCAATCGCACTACGACGAGAGGATGAGAATCGCTCAAAATCGCCATTTACTAAACTAGGAAAAGACGTTCACATCTTTAATTAGAAACTGTACTTTAATTCGAGCCTATACCTACCATCATAGCCAGGGCGTCGGGTAGGCCGCGTTTCGCCGCCAGGTGGAAGCACGACACACTGTCTCTACGCTGGACAACCCGTCCAAATACAAGCTTGTTGACCTCGAGTTCGCACACGTCACGTGCTTGACCTCTCACTGCAGCCGACGCCAGGAGGCGCTGTGCGAAGTCGAGATTCTTGGTTTCGATGGCGGTCCAAAGCTTCTCAGCCGTGTCGAAGACAAACGCCATCATCTAGTCGTAGGTGCGTAGTTCTAATCCAGAAATCCGACTGTCACGTTGTTGGTGCGTTACACATAATAGATAACACGACCTGACGACACCATCACTTTTGATTCACTTTGATTCCACGCAAACCACTTGCGTTGTTCTCTTCCGTGCAAATCGTCACTGCACTGGTCTTGTCTTTGTAGATATATCAAGTCACTGCACTGGTCAAGAAGTCTCTGTAGCTATATCACGTCACTGCACTGGTCAAGAAGTCTCTGTAGCTATATCACGGCACTGCACTGGTCAAGAAGTCTCTGTAGCTATATCACGTCACTGCATTGGTCAAGTCTTTGTAGATATATCACGTCACTGCACTGGTCAAGTCTTTGTAGATATATCACTGGCCACGTCTTTGTAGATATATCACTGGTCAAGTCTTTGTAGATATATCACTGGTCAAGTCGTTGTAGATATATCACTGGCCAAGTCTTTGTAGATATATCACTGGTCAAGTCGTTGTAGATACATCACTGGTCAAGTCTTTGTAGATATATCACTGGCCAAGTCTTTGTAGATATATCACTGGCCAAGTCGTTGTAGATATATCACTGGTCAAGTCTTTGTAGATATATCACTGGTCAAGTCTTTGTAGATATATCACTGGTCAAGTCTTTGTAGATATATCACTGGTCAAGTCGTTGTAGATATATCACGCCACTTAATTAATTGTTGATGGGTGTTTAATGTTCCTGCTATGTTATTTCAGGAACTCATGTGTGTCACCCCAGGACGACACACTGAACAGAAGCGGTTCACTCCTGACTACCAGTTTCAGCACTGCTATGGTCGGGTACTTAATTAGAAGGCGTGTTTTCTTGTCACGTATACAAACGTCTACGTATCATGCGTCATCACTTCGTTTACACATTTTATCAGATGAAGTTAGATCCATCCACGACCGTCGTTTCAACCAGAATTCTTGTCAGCTGTAGGACGTTTCTGCCACAGTCAACCAGAGTTTTCGTTTGACGTAAATCGCATTTGAGTTTTTTGACGACCATCACTGGGTCTACATTTCTCAACCTAACAACGTCACTACAACCACAGTTGTCATCTCATCAGGCGTAGGTAGACTACCCGGCGAACTGTCCCTATCGTTCTCCCTAGAAATAATTTCAGGCATACTACCACCAGGTACGCTTCGTTACGCCACACACACGGCTCGTGTCGTGTCATTTAGTCATATGCCACGCACTGCGATACGTTAACATTAGCATTTGTTTTCAAGTCTGCTTAGCCGCTGTGTGATTAGACTCTGTCCCGCTCGCGTGAGGACACCAGGGACAACTACGGCGCCGCAGACGGAACGCCTCGCGCCAAAGAAAACAAGCGAGGAGCGTGATCACGGCCGTCGTGGTCGTTATTAAACGTCGGCGCCTCGCCGCATACAATATGCGGGGAACGCGCGCAAATATTGGCGCATGTCGTCACTTGAAAGGAAGGTTGGGTATGTCGAGGTGAAGGTCTGACTTCGTTGACGCCAGGTCACTTTGTACACAGCGTCTGGCTGGTGGAGTGTGCCCTTGTGTTGTGGGACGGACACGGTTTGTGCGTAGTCGGTGTAGTCTATTCACAGTAAAGAGCTGCTCCCTTTGCAAAAATATATAATTATTTAGCATATAAATGCTGTAGTAATATGACATCGGATTTTGTTGAGCAATGCATATAACTACCATGCAGTAAGCAGAGGCGGACTGTGGAGTTGATATTGTTAGGTAAGTCACTGATGCAAAATAAACAAGAGAGCCGGCCGTCATTCTTCTTTGAATCTTATCTGTGGAATATTTGTAGCTGAAATACAATGACATACTGCTTTGTGTTAAATAAACGACTGGTTGGATTAACTTATGAGTGATTGAATTTATTGAAAGTAATCTTCTCTGAAATAATGTCCTGAAATAATTTCCTCCATTACAAAATACACAAGAAGCAACAGGTGCTCAGTTAGTTTGAATGTTTTTCTGAGAGGTTGGCTGCAAAATAGGTGAGTGATGAGATGTTAAGAACAGCATCCCTTTATGGCCACCTGATGAAGATGAGTGATACCCAATTGTGTAGACATAATATCGTATTCCTGATGGTACATTCCCTACATTATTACATGTGTCTAATCAAAAGTGAACATACAGCAATGTTTATTAGTTTGGTGTTTTAATAAATAAACTTCACACAGCATCACTATTATCATCATGGTTGCTCATTTTGTACAATTATTCTTAAAGTGCCATTGGCTATGCCATTATGGTGTACAAGCTAAGACACCTGGGCTCCTTAACTTGGCATGATTGTGTGAAGCTAACTTGCTTTCTAACTAGCTATATTAGAGTTTATTAAAAGATAATTTTCTATACATCGCAGTATCCAATCCTCAGGTTGCTCACACTTTACTTCCTGACAGGCCTGGAACACTAGCTTGGCTTCTCAGGAAGCACCTAGCATTAGTGCAATTAATGCACGAAAACTGTTCGTACACAAATATCCACTACTGTCTGTAGCTAGATACACATTCGTACAGCTAAATGAACTGGAGCAATGTAGAGAAAATACTTGCCCAAGGATTCACACGCCAGCACAGGATTTGAACCTAAGTTCTCTTAGTCGAGAGTCTGAAGTTATAGCCATTGAGCTAATACACTACTCTACCACAATTTTATAATGTTGCTCGCCTAGAATATTAGCGCGAAAACACCCTACGTCTCACATAAGATTATTAATGTGGGAAATTGCAGTAGGAATGTGACATCATCGTGATTGAAGCACAACACTCGATACTAGGCCCTTCAAAACGTTACTTCATGACTGATACGTCGCGCTTTATATCCGCCGCTATCAATCATATGACTATTGCGCACAGGGTGGGTGGTGGTATTCAATACTTTGCACATGCGTTACTTTTTTAGATGCCAATAGCAGCTGCTTCATTCTTAGCCAAAATTAACAAAATTATGCAGTAAAGTTATGATTTCCAAATTGTTTGCACATTGCAGTAATATTGATTTGAATCATGGTTACATACCAGAACGATGACGCTAATTTTGTATGCCAATACAAAATGTTTGCGATTATAAAGAAAGTCTACAATGACCAACAGCACAGTTGTATGTATGCTAGCAAAGCAGTTAAAGACACATGCTTTGGTACTTGAGAGATAATTAGATATGCTGAGTTAGGGATCATAGCGGCATTGGCCTACCAGCCGAATTTTACAAATGTACGGCGGACCTGCTAGCACATACAATTGCTCACATTTTCAACCATACGATGGAAGTTCACGAATCACTCGAAATAGGCAAACAAGTGCTAATGTTACGACAGAAGCCGAACAAACCGACACGTCCTCTGACGAGTGTATGCCCGACAGTATTAGGGTAGGGTGGGGCATGCAGCCCCCCCCCCAGGTATAATGGGCGTAGTTATTCGTGAACTTATAATTGTGACATCCTGTTTCGGTCATGCGATTGTCATATGGTTACGCTATATAATACCAAAGTATTTGTGACATTTGACAACAATAACGACTATAATTACTAAGTATTGTCCCAAGGGGGCGTCTTGCCCCATCCCTGGGGGCAAGACGCCATTTTGTGTGGGGCATGAGGGGGCGCCTTGCCCCATAGACAGGTTCATTGTTTAACATATGAATACCGAAATGAAAAAAATTCGTGATCAACATGAAAATTTTCTGTATGTAGTATCTTATGCAATTCAATAATTGAATCTACTTAATCATGACTGTCCTTAACTGGCAGATAGAATAACTTTGCCGGTGTACAAGATACGAATACCGAAATACTTGATATCAACCGGAAATGGCTTATAGGTGTTATCCTGTCCAACATACGTACCTAACCAACATAATAACGACAGTCCTTCACTTTAGGGAACTTATCATCTAAGTTGTCACGTGATACAGTCAACTGACTGTCTTCAACGGTCCTCCAAAGCTAAGAGCGCAGCTTTCAGAATGTCGTCGCCAAATGCGCCCCATTCCATCTCGCACTTGCATGTGCGAACCATATCTAAAACACATTGCCTACTAAGCAAGTAATCACATAACATACAGGTCTGCAAATAGTACATTTATTATATATATATATGTATATATATATATATATATATATATATATATATATATATATATGTATATATATATGTATATATATATATATATATATATATACATATATATATATATATATATATATATATATATATATATCTGCACTGAAACGTCTGAGCAGAACTGTTACAGATATTGCCAATTGCCAACAAATAATTTAGCCACTAACACCATAATTACCAGACAGCATAACCAAATACGTAAAGGAAAGCACAGATCAGATTTTTCTTCTAAGTTATCTTTACATCATTTCACAAAGCTATGGAATAACCTTGATTATAAGATTCAAAATCTCAAATCCCGACATAAATTCAAATCTGTGATATCTAAACACTATCTATCTAGCTACGTTAACCATGTGCATTGTCTAAATCCCAGATGTGTAGAATGTAACTAAAATCGTTTATTTAAAACCACAAACTGTTTGGATTTACAAAAGATTATAATTTTTTTAACGTTCCGCTAGTCCGTTGTCAAATAAATTATATTGTCCAATAAATTATATTGAGAACAGCGATTTTTTGCGTGATTCTACGTGTATACGTATATATGTATCTGTACTTTATAAGTTTTAGTTTTGGGGTCACAGGATGATGGCACATTATGTGTCATGTGACCACCACGTAACAATATTTTTTTTTTTGATTGCTCATGTACATGTACAATAATTCTTGTTACGAAATAAAATTTGATTTGATTGTTAATGTAATAACAGAGATTTACTGCGTACTTTGGAATCACCTTACCAACTATACAAAACAAGTATCATTTCGTTACCTACTCACGATTATAGACTGTTTCGAATTATGTGGGGCCAGACGCCCCGGGGGCTTCTTGCCCCACACAGTCGGGGGGCTTCTTGCCCCCAGCATGCATGATCTACACAAATGTCAATTCCCGCGCTAATTATAATTATCACCCATTTTCACTAAGCGTAAATTAAGCTCTATATACTACAAATAAATATAACAACACTTGCACGAGGATATGCGTAATCTTGTTGCTGTAGTAAAACATTACACACGCACAACTATTACATCAAACATGTAACAAAGCATTAAACGCAAAATGTTTACTTACCGCTTTTTTTGCCAGCGTCTGTTTTTCTGTCAGAGACAGGGTAGTTAATAGGTGGCAGCATTATATTCGTCCACCAGACACAGATCTCAAACACGTAAAACCGACGTAATACAAGGGGACTTGTTACCCCACGGAGGTTCCATGCCCCACACTAACCCTACTATCGGCGCTTCGAAAGACGCTGTCACCTATCGGCCTATCGAGGATCGAACCCTAAGTCGACAACTACAGAACTGCCAAGTCTCACGATTTATCGGGAGATCTCCCGGAAATATAGCAAATAAACCCAATCTCCCGATCTCCCGCTTTTGATTTGCAATCTCCCGCAAAAGAATCGTTTTGTCTTTTGTTACGAGTGTTTTTCGATTTTTTTGGCCGGGGCACCCTTTTGCCAGCTGTGAGTCATCTACGGTACACAGAAAGTGCCGATAGCAGCCGAGCGGAGACTATACAAGACGAATATAATATAACTTTTTTGATTGGTCAGCTAACAGGAAGTGACTATATCCAGTGACCAATGGAAACGTTTGTTACGTATTGGGTAGGAATAAGTTCAGCGGCATTTTTCAGACGAGGAAAGTGCTGGAGGTACAATGAGTGAAAAGTCTGAAAAGTGTTTGAAAAAGAGGAAATATGATTCCAAGTACAAGAGTGGATGGGCATCTGAGTTTGCTGGAGTTGTAAAAGGGTCTGAGGAGACGAGGGCAAAATGCACTTTCTGTATAACGGAGTTTTCTAATGATAATCTTACCCCAATAAAAATATAAATTAATTATATATCCACACATGAAAGTTTAAAATATAAAATATTGTTATTTAAAATATAGTTCACGTTCGAAGAGTTATGTGTGCTAAATATAAGCGAAAAAGGTAGGAAATCATGTATTTGGCATTCTCAGTTACACAAAAATTCCGGAGGGGGCATGCTTCGCGTCTTGCATATATATTCTCCCTCTTTTCATATACTGTAGGAGGGAGATCTCCCTTATCACACTCAATTCAACTTGGCAGCTCTGCAACTACTTGATGCCGTCGCAATTCGGAATCAAACGTGGACGTAGCATGGCTGACGTAGTTTACTTATTTGTCACATTAATTGGTTACCCACTAATTATCGCTCACAAGCTGGCATTTACGGGAGTACACGGGCCAGGCGCTCTCAGCCGCTCGTGTTCGGGCAAAACAAGGCAGAATCGGGGGAAATCTGCCGTAGGCGTTGGTCAAATTATTGCGCCTTCTCTTACATTGCTGCCAAGGCCAAGCCACGGAACTACCTAATCGCGATGTTGGAAAATTCACTGGGAGACGAAGCCATGCGTCTTTATGGCGGATTTCAGTTCGCAACACCACAGGAACACCGTCCGACGATGGAAATAATATTTATGAAAAACATTTGCTGTAGGAGAATCAAACGAAACCTTTGAACGATATAGATTCAACAGCCGTAAACAAGAGGAAGGGGAAACCTTTGCTGATTCCATGTCACTCTATTGGCATAGACTTGCAATTCATATGATACGTGCGCAAGTGCCATGTTGAGAGGCAGGACTGAGACTTAGGGATGTTTGGAAAAGGGGCAATAAATGGACATCAATCTGGAAATACTTTCGTGACGTAGATGACATTCATTCATGACGTCATGCTAATAAAATATAAAAGAAATAGGAAACGATGCAAAAGTTCACTGCTGTTCATTGGATTAGTCACACACTATATTAAACTACGTAGCTAACGCCGAAAATGCGATAAATATTATGGTCGAAAATAGTTTTTTTACTCTGAACGAAATAGCCCGGTTACCGTGAACTGACCCGATTGGGGACTGGACACAAGAATAATATTATAACGACGGATGACAGTACGTTGTAGCTTCCGACTGATAAATACTAGGAATATCAGATCATAAATAAATTGCGTTATGCCTTTCTTATCTTAAATGTCATATTTAATATTGAGTTTACCACTGTCACAAACACATAGCCATTTACGTAGCGCAGAGAGTATACACGATTTTAGGCCGTATGTGTCTTTTACGGGATTTGCATTTTACATTGCTGTACGTTGTGGTTTCACAACAGTTTGATAAGCACTTATATCTGACAAGTTGTCTAAATGCATGTAATTATAACACATGTATACATTTGCCCAAAACAGGGTGTACGGCGCGAAAGATGGCATTCTTCATTACTAGTCAAGATCGCCAAACACAAGTACTAGCCGGCGATGCCATTGCAACCACCATAATAATCGATTAAAATGCTTGAATTCCGTGATCTTTGTCACCGGTAAAGTGTTCCGCTGCTTGTGTTTGTAATTATCCTTCGAACAATAATTATAACTGCGAAACACTGTTTGGGGACAGTCCGATTATTACAACCAAAAACGAGACAAAGTTCTCCTCTTGTGCCTTTGTGGTGTTCCCCAGGGTTCTGTCTTGGGGACGTTGCTTTTCACTCTGTATACACCACCCCTAAGCTCTGTTATCCAGAGTCACAACCTGGATCATCACCTTTATGCAGATGACACACACATCTATGTTTCTTTGACTACACCAGATACTTGTCGCTCTCTAAACCAGCTCAGGGATTGTCTCCAAGATGTCTCTCTTTGGATGAAAAACAGTAAATTAAAACTAAACGCAGATAAGACAGTTTTAAATCTCGGCGTAATGTTTGATGAAAACTTCAATTTCAAACAACATATATCGAAAACATTGCTGTTTTTATCATATCCGTGATCTTCGCCGTATTCGCCGGTTTATATCACTTTCCGTAGCTAAAACCATCGCAACAGCTTTAGTAAGCAGCAGGCTTGACTACTGCAATTCCCTCCTTCACAATACCGCAAGCAAGGACATAGCAAAACTTCAGCGTGTCCAAAATTTTTTAGCAAGGGTAGTCACGCGTTCTCCTCGTTTTGCTCGCTCAGTGCCGCTTCTAAAATCATTGCTTTGGCTCCCTGTGCACTATCGCATCATTTTTTTAATTTGTACAATGGCCTATCAAGCACTCTCATCCACACAACCAGCATATCTAAATTCAATGCTAACTCCAGCAAGAAATTCCCGACAGCAACGCTCAACCAGTAGTAACCCTCTTTACATCCCTCGGGTGAAAACGAAAGCTGGGACCCGAGCTTTCTCGGTTGCCGCACCAAAGGTGTGGAATTCGCTTCCTGCCAGTGTTAAATCAGAAGGTAATATAGTTTCATTCCGCCGACGTCTAAAAACCTATCTCTTTAATGCTGCCTATCCTCCTTAAGCTGCGTTCACATGTACATACTTAAAACGATTTAGTTAAACCGGTTTAGTTAAACTGGTTTATGCTTGGAAATTAGGAGCGTTCACACGTTCAACAGCTAAACCGTTCTAAGGCGGAAGTTGATATGAAGCACATGCGCAAACCAGCATAGCAAAATGGCTGATATGATACCGTACTTGCCGCCACACAACTCTCTTTATTTACAATGGCAGCATCAGACCTGAGACAAGGACGTCGCTTGCTGCCGACTCTTTATTTGCAGGATTCTGCCTTCTTTTATGACCTCCCGGTCACGCCTGCCCCCGCCTCCCCGCCCTCGGCCAGCACACCATTCAAAACGATCGGCAATGCGCCGACATATTGTAAAACTATGGCCGGTGCCTTCCAAGTCCGATTGCACGCGATCGTCGGATCACATTTCCTACAACAGGCGGACATCCCCGTCGTCCCAGTTATCTCGTCGCGTTTGTGCTGGTGAATCTTTCGTCGGAAACATTATGGCGCCAATTCCGCCAAAATGTTTACAACAGGAAGCGACGAGACACGAGGTCGAATGCGCATGACTGTGACGTACTTAAAACGGTTTAACTAATCCGCTTGCGTTCACACGTGCAACTTGAACCGTTTTAGTTAAAACGGTTTAGCTAATCCACCTACTGAATTGGATTAGTTAAACCGTTTTAGTTAAACCGTTTTAGCGCTAAATCGCGTTCACACGTGTCATTTCTTACCGTTTTAGTTAAACCGTTTTAGTTAAACCGTTTTAAGGTGGAGGTGTGAACGCAGCTTTAGCCTCCTAGCCTCTTCATCCATCCGTTGACGACTCACGCATTCTTTCGATTATGAGATTGATTAATCCCTGGCCTTGGGCTTGGTTTTATCGCGCCACTGAGCTTGATTTTCGAGGATATTGGCGCAAAAGAAGTTATTATTATTATTATCAACATGGAGAATATGGATTTCCGGCTCCCAAGTGCCCCCAACCTCGTTTTCGAGCGCGAGACTTACATGGCCTATATTAATGGGCTGCCGATATGTAACCGACAGGGCGGTCTTACCCCAGATTAGGGTAAAGACGCTGATTGGCACTCATGCCACGGGTTGTGTAAAGTGCTGCCACCTCACGGAGCCTGGGTAATCGAGGCTAGTACGTTTTGCCGATCTGTGGGCAGTGGGCGCCACTGGGCACCACTAGCGGGGACAGAAGAAAACACATGATTTACATTGAATCATAATTAATAGGAGGGTTGTTTGTTTATTAATTTACTTTCAACTTTTATTGTGTGGTATGTAAATATTTGGTCCATGCATAGACGCCCCAAACTGTAATGTTGTCTTGCGAATTTTTCGATTGACACAACTTCACAAGTCACAGACACAGTCGACACAGACACAATTATATTTATAATAAGTCACAATGGCATGCATGCGTTTCATTAACATTGTTAATATCGGACACACACGCGCGCACACGCACACACGTGTTAGTTACTACGTCTGTCTGTGTTTTGTGCAATATTAACAATTGGAACTGCACGGTGCGTATTACTATTTACTATTTATAAATAGTAAACACAGGTGCGATTGTTCAGTTCCGCCCTCTGGCGACCTCAGTGAATACTAACAACATGTGCAAATATTTCCGACGAAATGCTCGCTGTTCTTCTTGTTGCATATCCTCCCTATGCATTACCGACAAAACATAGCAAAACTTCCGCTGATGAACTCGTCAATAAAAGCAAATTATGTCTTGCCTATTTCTGCGAAATGAGACATTATGTTCATGAATGAAAATGCTAAATCGAGCGGAGTTTAATTACATGCATGGCACATTCCGTACACATCGTTGGGCGTGTCAATGATTGAAATACTGGCGTGGAATGAGTCAATGACGGAAGTGTTGCTGTTCGAATGTGGTTGTAGTTGTGAGTCTTTCTGTCGACGGCTCGTTGTTCGTTTCCGTTGCGCGCGTCCCAAGTTTCGTCAGATATAAGGTTAGTTATCGACGTGCAGTACAGTGCTTTGGTTACGGTAGTTGTGAAAGTAGGTTGTTTCTTGAAACTTTGCTTCAGTGAGGAGATTAGACACCCACAACACGCCCAACTTGCCGAGGTACCGTCTGATCCCAGGTGTTCGTGCTAGCAGGGGAGGCGTCATTGTTTATCGGGAGTGGCCTGTCAGTGCCGACAGCCCACTTCACGGTGGTTCTCCCAACTTATTCGTGCGTAATATTGTGGTGTTTGTGTGCTTTGTATCAGCTCCAGGTATACCCAGCTCCATTCTTGGTCATGTATGCTGGTTACTTCACCAGCCACTACTAGTGCCAGTAGACTAGTGGCACTAGGCCTAGCTTGACTAGGCTTGAAATGCGATTGAATCTGAGTCATTGACATTGTTCTGTCACTGACAGTGACATAAGCTTGTTTGTTCCCTTATGAAAGAATGCATAATACGCATAGATCCGGCAAGTCAAGTGTAAGGTGCATATTTTATGTCACACAAACCTATCCATAAAATAAAAGTCAACAGTGACTGTAAAAAAGAGAAAGTGTACAATACTGTTATGTGTCTTTAGTTCGTGCATCAGTGAATTTTATGTCTTTGTGGTATTACAATGTTCCCTCTACTCAGACTACTGTTTGAATGCTTTGGTGAACATTTATGTTGAATTAGCAGGGTTGGATTTTTGTCGTAGGAGTCCATGAGTCTAAGTCTCCTGGTTTCCATTTCCATTCATTTTGAAGGATAAATGACAATATCAATGATTTATTTTTTACCTTTTTTGCTGCGTCATTTTTTACCCGTCGCCAATATTTCAACATGTTATACCCATCCAGTTGACGGGTGGACAGATATCTGCATACAGCTATGGCCGTGTGTGCTGTTGTCTGAACAGTCTGATACAGATGTAATCAGCAGCATCAAGCCAGTGACCCATGGTGCATGAGAGTGGTCCCAGAGCAAAGAATTTGAGTCTGCTACTGTTTGACTAAACAGAAGCAAACACTTTGCTCTCAGGTCAAAAGTTGTCAGTTTGTGTTTGAATAAGAAGATTATGTGCACGGAAAAATGTGTGGTAAAAGTATAACACTGGGTACTCAATACAAAACTATAATAAAATGTTGCTAGCAATTATCTATTTTATGCCAAATTGAGCTCATCATTTTATTAACACCCAATAGCAGAAGAAAATAGTATGTATCCTTGTTGCAGGATTGACCTGAGAGAGGGGATAATACAATGTCTGGAATGGCGAGTCCGACCGGATCACTGCAGATCCGATGGGATCCAAAGAACTTGGAGATCCGCACAAAATCAGTGGAGAAGACCCTGGAGCCTCTGGTTACCCAGGTAGGTGTTTTAGGGTCTGCAGGCTGTTGGTTGAGCATGAGCACCTAACACCTTGCTCTAACTGTCTCAGGTCAGAAGTTGTCAGTTTGTGCTTGAATCAGGAGATTCTGTGCATGGAAAAATTTGTTATAAAAGTATAAAACTGGATAGTCAATACAAAACTGTAATAAAATGTTGTTAGCAATTCTGTATTTCACCAAAAATTTGGCTCATGATTTGATTAATTGTTAAGTACATATTATGATCATGTATATTCATGATTCGTGCTAAAGTTCAAGCTGACCGTTGTGATCCTACTGTGTAGATCAGTGGATGTATTGCCCAACCAGTTGCGCTTTAGCTATGTTAACCTTTGAAAGTTGTTCAAATCAGTCCGTTTTCCCATTCACGGATCTGTCATCTTTGTAGCAGGTACAGCTCTACGTGTAATAGATTTAATTTAATATGAAATTGTTTGGGTAAAGTTTAAAGTGGTGGCACTAGAACTGGCACATTCTGTAAATCCTTCTACCTACATACAAAGTCAACACAGCCTAATGGGCTATGTTGTGTACATTTTTATGAGCACCGCACAGACCGTGCATGGCACTTTTATCAAGCTTTTCAAGTAATATGGGAGACATGAAATATTACACCAGAGGTAGTTAGGCAGTTAAAGCCACATAGAGACATAAACTATGTTTGTGTCAAAGTTGTTAACACGATGGTACAATAGATAACAGGCATGCAAAATAATATTTTCAGGTATACCGGTATGTTTTTTTTATGAAGAGAGTTAAGAAAAGACCATGATTACTGGTAACAGCATTTAAGACTAAATGCAGGTTAAAGTTATGATAAATGCCCACTAATGTGTTAACTTACAGTAATTGACAATTGATTACCCAGTTCCAGCGCCTGTGCTGGTTTTGCACCTGAAGCAATCAGACACTAGCTACTGAGGTAATCTAATTGCTACATGTCTAATTATCAGGCTTATAGGTTTATGTTCTATTTTCTCATCTGTATCTAATCTCACATTGCACTTTGGGCTGGGGCTGATCTTGCAGTCATGTTGGTTGACTAGATTACAAAGTGCCAATGTTGTTATGCTCGTTTGCACTGTGTTCCTGATGCAGGCTACATGGCTGGTAAGTTTTGGTTGTCATCCAACATAAATGTTGTCATTGTTGTCTTGTTACACTGATAGACAACTGTCGTGTGTTGTTGTTATTGTTGTTGTTGCGTTTGCATGATTTCAGTAAATATTCGGACATAAACAGCCTTACAGTCACCTGTCTGCATCAGTGTACCATAGGAGTATTGCCAAAGTCTGGAGTATTTGCCAGTATTTAAATAAAAAACCACTAATACTATTTTGATAGATTATATTCAACAGAACCTCATTATTATGTCTAGTCTCTCGATTAATGGCCATGCATCAGTGATCAGAATAAAATACTGTTTGTTTAATATATAGACATTATATATATATATATATAACATAATAGTATTATCAAAATTTAATTATTAATATAGATCTATATTTAGTTTACAATTTAAAAAAGTATTCACACCATTTTTATAGTTTTTTTATTAATCTTAGTCTGATGTTATTTGTATTGGTCTGTTATACTAAATTAGACTTGTTCCTTGACCAAATAATGTGTGCCTTTTTGTGTGTTGTCTGTGACTATGAATAGGAAGCGCTGAAGCGAATGTATGTAAAATAGTTAGTTACCATGGAACCTGACAATATAGTCAGCCAATCACATGTTGCCATGTGTGGGAAACAGCCAGGCATCATTGGTTGATTTTATGGTCAATTCTTGCGTACGTTTCTTGGCACATTTCATGGCTTTGTTTAAATACCTATCCACATGTCTTTTTTTGGGGAGGGAGCAAAGTTTGTTATAGATACTAGTTTGAGGCTTTATATGCACAAACATACATAATATTATTCTATCATGAATTTGGACAGGTAGTAATTTGACTGTGCATAAAGGACACCTTTGTTAATATTTTTCACATTTTGTTTGTGTTTCTTTCATCATCCAGACACAGATGTACTGAGTGCTGGATTTTGTGTGATTGTAATCTATAACAAGTTATTAAACTTAAAGGAATGTCAGTTAAGTGTCACGGTTTGTCATAGGGGCCAAATACATTATGTATTTCTATGTGGATATGTTATTGTTACATATTGTTATTGTGTTAGATTTATATTGTCTTAGACAAACATTATTTTATGTTTTATTTATCAATACAATTTTTGCACATCTCTAAAATATAGTAAATGTACACAGTACACAGGTATAATATTGACGTATACAGGACAAATTAAAAACAATGCAACTTACCAGGGTATAAATGTAGAAAAATGTTAGCCAATTCTGAATATATATTGGTTAAATTTTAACTTTGAATACAATATAATGCATTGTGAGAATGTCATCAGATATACTCATAGTTTTTGTGCAGTGTAAATTTCATAATTTTCCATCTAATGTATGTGTGTGCATGCAAAAGCTTGCACAGAAACTAAAAATTAAAAAAAGCTGAGCGCTGTCGATTAAGAATAAGATAAATGTATAACATGTGTTAAGCCATCATAGAACTAGTTATGATGCTAATAACAGATATAATATGTTCCATTTGTCACTCAGGATAATACATCCCATCAGCTCATTGTACGGATTATTCCATTATGCTTCACTGAATTATTGAGAGATGGATGTTGTCATCTGTTAGGTCGGCCTGGGATGTGTGTAAAGTGGCTGTCACTTCTGGCTGACAGAGAGCTGTGAACATTTACCTCCAAGGCTAAGGCAGTATCAACAGTATCACGCGATTGCTTGGGGCTGAGAATGAAACATAGCTGTAGTGATTGGAAATTATAGAATAGTCGTACGAAAATGTTTGTTTTAAGAAAAACATATTTGTAATTACATTTATCCAGGAACCAACTCAAGTCAAAAGTAGTGATGAAAAAGGCCAAACAAATTATGTTTATTTATTAGAAAACATGTTGAGATAAAGAGAAATGTGGGCTCTGTTCCCAAGGACAGGTATGTGATTGAGCCACATGCTAGTCTCCTGTACCCAGGTTGACAGAGCCCACATTTTGACATATATGTATAGAACATTAGGAGTATTGCTACGCCATTATAAAATCATGTAATTAGTACTGTATTCATAGTAGACTTTATGCCCTGTATTACCTAGTCACACATTTGACTGACACTAACTATAATCTACCATACCTGAATAGTTAATATACAGTATACATTTGTATAATACAAAAACATACTGTGTGTAAATGTATACAAGGTATGTAAGGAAAGATTAGAAAGTAGTTGAACAAGTAATAAATCGCTGTTGTACATTAGGATTGCTTGTTCCTTTAATTAATTTGTTAAAGGAGTGTGCAGTGTAGAAGAATTAGTAATTCATTTTACAGGACAATTAAATACTGTTATTACGAAGGATGATGTTGAATAAAAAATCAATGTTGTATTACATCAACTTCATTATTATTTAATCACATTAATATACTGTGCCCATTGTTATTGATTTTATTTGAATATTTGATACATTATCTTTGAACCTGTGTAACTAACAGTTGGCATTTTGCTGTGGTTGTAAAACATTGCATTAATCTATACAGTGTCCACACCTAGTGTGTTTCTTTTGTTATTTCTGGTTCCTTTTCTTTATTTTGACATTTTAGAAAGTGTTCATTTATAAAATAAATTGTATTAATGTTTGCTTTTCATAGACCTTTATTTGCAGAATGACTGTGGGGTGAAAATGCATGACATAGAACCAGGCCAGAAACAAATATTACACATTCATTTGCCCCTAATCCCGGTGACATTTATAGTTGCCAGCATTTGCTTGCTATGTCAGTTAGGTATACACTTGTGAACCCTCGGGATGTGTAAATTGCCCACCACCAAGAGGATGCCTTGGGGGCTTGGATGGCATTGATTGGTTAATCGATGAGCATTCTGGCACCAACAGTCTGCCTGCCCATTACTGCAGTACTTAGCCAATCTAAATGTTATACTGCAGCTATAAATGCACATCAGACTGTTTCATTTCATATGACAAATAGTATCACTATTGGATGTAGTTAATATGAGTGCAGGACAAAATCCCAGCGGACAAAATCCCAACGGACAAAATCCCAACCAATTTTAGATGGACTGTTGGACTAGACTTTCTCTGTGTATGCATACATATATATATATGTGTGTGTATATATATATATATACATATGGGTTATTCCGAGTGAACGCAACCCAAATTCCAGAAATTGGTTGCTGTCATCTCTTAGAATTTTGGATAAATCGGAATGGTGAGAGCCTTTGGTATGATTAGAAAGAATCCAAAGTGTGAGCATTCTAGCTTAAATAGTTTTCAAGTTGTGGCAGTTTGAAATGTGGGACTTTGAAGTTTTTCGACAGCTTGTTAAAAATAAATAATTTTATTCACATTTCATTAGTCAGTATCTTCTGCAGTCTTTAGCCTGTGTCAGTGAAATTGTGTGGAGTTGTTCTCTGTAATATAGAGGATTATTAGAGATTACATAACTTCAATTGTGACATCAATACAGTGTACAATTAATGTGCAGCAAGTTGATAAACATCAAGATTTATTCAAAATATAACTCGCGATAGGGTTTTCAGACCCTGATTGTGAGCAAAATACATACACCTTAGACACAATTTTTACATATTTGGTTTCTAAACATATAAATGTGCAAATCTTTGAAATATGGCAGGCCTGGTTGCCTTAATTATGAATATATACATATGCAAAGATAGTATGTTATTATATTTCTTAAAATATGACCAACTTCCGACCCAAAAATGTTGATGAGGCGTAGCTTGTATTGTCACCAAAATTGTCTGTGTGTAAGTTCATTCCTATAACTCAAATAACTAGTAAGTCTAAATCCAGCGGTTGGGATTTTGTCCTTGCACCAGTTAATACATGGCGATTTTAATTGCTTTGTCTGTCAGGTTTTGAATTTAAAAATTTAAGTAAATTTATTACACAATGGATATATGTAACTGACTAGTTGGCATACATATTTAAAACAAAAAGTATATGTACATGATCCAAAATCAAAGTTGAAGTCAAGCGTGTCTACACGTCTATACAGCCAACACAATCACAATTCGAAAATAAATCTGGAACATAGATGCTGTATTAATTTACATGATTATGTGGACATCAGAGATGGAGTAATCATACTTGAGTACAAGTACTTTTGGAGTACTCGTACTCGAGTACGAAGCAAAGTAATCTTACTCGTGCTCGAGTACATTACCAAAGTAATCGTACTCACGATTACATTTTTTTCATATGAAAAGTTGCAAGCAAATATATTAGACAGATAAAATGACAATATTAGACGTAATCTAATAAATGTAATATTAATTGAGCTATTAATTTTCTGTTACTGTTAAGCATTTATGTTAAATAAATATTCAGTCAGATTTCCCTAATTAAAACCTTCTCTCCCCAGAGAAGCCACATCTCCTGACCCTCCTGCTTACTGTTATATTGCCACAGTCCCTGGGAAGCCCTGCAGTAGATAAGCATCCCCTAACATCTTGCTTTGTAATCTTAGACTCCACCCCACCTGTACTGTTTGCTCTGTCAGTATGGTGTGAATGACTGGTCATGGCTCCTATGTATCCAGAATCCTGACTGGGTCTGGGCAGTTAAATCCCTGTCTGTTGTGTTTAAGTACAAACTGTAAACCTGTCTACAGAGGTAAAGGCCAAACGTTGTTGTCTGTTATGTTAAGCTAGGAGGTCTATAATGCCATGTTGCCCTCAGAAGAGACACTACTAATCACTGCTAGGATCTTGTGAGGAAGTGGGACAGTTCACCTTCAAATTCAGCCAGGAAACAAGAATAGCTTTGTTAAGTGTCTTCATCAGTAATTAGCACTGTTGGGTGAAGTTGCAGTGAAGGTAATCAGTTTGGCAGGCATCATATGACAGTGAAAACAAAATGTTGATACTGACAATGTATTTGAATTCAAATACAAATATTTTACAAAAGTATTTAAATACTATCAAATACAAATGTATTTGACCCCATGTCTTATATACTACATATTTGAATTGGATACTATATGACGAGTGCAGGACAAAATCCCAATGAACAAAATCCCAACGGACAAAATCCCAACCAATTTTATATGGACTGTTTGGAGACAATGTGACACTACCAGCATTTCATATCATTTTATAGCATATTCCTAATCCTAGACTACTTGACACTGAACTACTCACAGATGCAGTTAATGTAGGATGACCTTAATGTTACCTGTAATTGCTACCATCTAAATTCAAAGGAAACATCAATAGGGTTAAGATCAATAGGGTGCATGTGGCCCCTAAAGATAATGCATAATGCACTAGGTGAGAGAATGTACTTCCAGGATGGCAGTGGTCTGAAGGGGAGTGTAAGGATGAGTTGCATTGCTGAGCACAAATGAAAGCAGTTAATACTGTCTTCCAGGTGTTACTTCAAAGGTATACAAATTCCATTTTGACACTAAATTGTTAGAATTAGTGTTTCAGTGACAAGCAAAATAAACCAAAACAGCATAATAGTGTAGGGTGCATCTAGCAGCTCTGCATGGTGATAGTATGTATGTATACAGAACCATGGGACGGAACCATGCATGCATAAATCAAGAAAGTCTGGACACCCACATCTAAAACCAGTGGTTGGGATTTTGTCCGTTGGGGTTTTGTCCGGTTGGGATTTTGTCCTTGCACCTATATGACCCCCTGGATTTGAAATGTTGTTGTTGTAATGTATGTATTTGATCATGTGTTTTTGACATTTAAAATAAACAATAACACTTGGATAGTGGATAGCAGTAATCAGTTAGAACACTAGATAGCGACAGCAACAGAACAAGAATGACAGCTGGGGATTCCATGAAAGTCGTCTTTATGTTAGAAACAGGATATTCAATAAAGTAATCATGATTACGTTCTAATGTAATCGTACTCAAGTACATTGTAAAGTAATCGTACTCAAGTACATTGTAAAGTAATCGTACTCATACTCGAGTACATTTGTTTTCTGATTACTTGTACTCGTACTCATGCATGTTCAAAGTAATCGTACTCGAGTACATTTGTATTGTACTCACTCCATCTCTGGTGGACACTGGGGCTTTCATGCTTAGCCATAACTTTTTAAAGTTATTATTGTTGATACTGAGAATACATGTTGTTTTATATTTCTAGAACAAAAGTCAATAATCGATAGTGAAGAAGAGGGTAGAACTTCGCCTGTTACATAAGCAAATGCTTGTTTTATATTCAACTGTTTATATTTTATTGCCTGTATAATATGTCGCTATTATAAACAATGATTTGACCACTCACAAAAATGATTTCACATGGCTACATATTTGAAAAAAAATGACTTGGCGAATGAAGATTGTGTTGTCAAAAAATAAAAACATATTGTGAAATTGCTGATGTCTAATCTCCAGGTGACAACGCTAGTGAACCAGAAAGGGCCGTCCAGGAAGAAGAAAGGACGTTCTAAGAAGGCTCATGTTCTCAGTGCAGCTGTCCAGAAAGCCACAGAGAATTTCATTGAGAAGGGGGAGGAAATCGCCAACGAGAACCCGGAGATCAGAAATGAGATGCTCTCGGCTGTTTCGGACGTTCGCAAAACAGGTGTGTAGTGTCATATTATTTTATACATACTAATACAGGTTACTGGTGCACAGGATACATACATTTAAAAGAACCAATCTAGAATCCTGTTTAGATGTTAATTTATTGTTAATAATAAATATGATCAGTTGCCGTAAACATCTAGGTGATAATTGTCTTAAAACGGGTTGACATTTGGCTGCTACATTTATACTTGTACGTTATAGTTATGTAGTGTTTCAGTTGGTGTAGTTTGTATATTTGGTGGGCAGGAGAGACAAGTGTCTATGTGTATATGTATACACCACAATGCCAGAGATTCCAGACTTTTTTCCAGTACATTTGGTATTTTACATGGTAATAAACTGTCTGAGTTGACCTGAACTGAAATTGTTTTCTGTAACATTTGCGATGTGATCTGTAAAGTGGCAAGATAACTGGCATGAAGACAGGTGCATTCGCCTGCTGTCCTCAATGTCTCACTTAGAGCTGTCTGAGTCGACGTATATCTTTATGTAGAGACCCATCCACCCGTTATTTGGATGGGTAAAAATGAATATGGACGGGTAGAAATATGGGTGGACGGGTAAAAAACCGAAGGAGCACAAAAACCATAGATATTGTTAGTTATCCCTTGAAAGTGCGTATAAATGGTGTCACATGTGTGTTTGTAGCCCATTTCAGGTCATCAGGCACATCTGAAAGTTTGCAAACTGGCTTAACACTTAACATCCATATATCCACCAAAACATGTGTGACTGGCAATAGTGTTATCCTGCATAAAGCCCTGGTCTGACGTTGTGTATTCTCTCGTACCCCCTCAATCACCTGTCCCTTGTCTACTTGACACCAGACCTGCTGATTGAATGGTAAACGTGTGGCTGAATACTTCCTGGCTACGTTGTGTCTGAGTGGGTCGTCCTGTTAGTGGCTGTGACTGCTGAAGAATGATCCAGCTTGGAGAATGTCCCAGCGTCTCTGGTGTGGGTGACGTTGTGTTCCAACTGCCCATTTGCTCTTTGATTGGCAAGCGATTTTTTGCCAATCTCCTACTGCGCAAAGTGTCTGATTTCTTTGTGATTGAATGATGTATTCTCCGTGATTGCCCAGCGACTGGGTATACAGAGGCAGGCAGGATTACAATTACAAAGTCTCTATATCAGGCAGACTGACATTCAGGACCTCGCGGGTCTAGCAGAAGTGTAACCAATATTATCGATTTGATCACTGATTAAACACAAATATCACGTTCATCTTATTCCAGAAATGCAACGTTCATCTTATTCTATTGCTCTATTAAAAAGGACATTCAGTGTTTGGGATTTTATTTAAACTAATCACTGAAAGATTACACATTTCTATAATTAAAATTATCATTATCAATAATGGTGATATGAGTTGTCATATTTTAGTACTTTTACTTAAACTACACATATCACATGCACTAAAGTCGGATAAGTCCACGACAGTAATGTCAGATTACAAGGATTCACAACACTTGATGAGACTAGAACTGTTGGCACCGTCGATAATCTAATTAGCATTACAATAATGTGTACAGAACAAACAGCACATCAGTGTTGGTATATTTTCATGTACTAATTTCTATCAAACTGAAAGGAAGACCTAGAATATAATCATAATCCTCATGATGAAATCAAATAAAGGTACGTTTTTATATAGCACAGTATCCAATCCTCAGGATTGCTCAAATCAGACACCATCACAACTTCTCTGGGAAGCATTCTGCGATTTACTGCAATTAATGCACGAAGGCTGCTTGTACACATATCCACCACTGTCTATAGCCAGATACTCATTTATACAGCTAAGTGAACTGGAACAATGTAGAATGAAAAAAAACTTGCCCATTATTTTAACATCGCAGCACAGGATTCAAACCCTGAGCCACTGTGCTCTACAAATCAACGTATTTGTTTCTCACCATATTCACCAGGGGGCGAGATGAGGGCGGCATCGCAGGAGTTCGCAGACGACCCTTGTTCGTCGATGAAACGAGGCGCGATGGTTCGAGCGGCCCGAGGCCTTTTGTCTTCTGTCACAAGGCTTCTCATTCTGGCTGACATGGTCGACATCCACCTCCTGCTCAAGTCTCTACACGTTGTGAGTTCACTCTCTACGTCTCGTCACTTCCCTCTCTCAATCTCTCCCATATTATCTCTCTCTCTCTCCCCCCCCCCCTCTCTCTCTCTCTCTCTCTCTCTCTCTCTCTGTCATATTATTTTATTAGTTGTTACTCTATCTTTTACTGTATGTAAAATATGTTTGTAAGTTGTATTTTGTTCTTGTAACAACTTATTAAACTATACATGTTAAATGTTTGATTTTCACAGTTATTTTTGTATGTATATTTGCCTTTTATTTCTTAATGCAATAACTGGATCATCCTTCCTCTGGGCCATTCTATCCATTCTATATTGCTTCCATGTTATATTTTGATTGTTCATCTTAACTATTTTCAATACTACATATTTTAATTAGTATTACAATTTTCTCATTTTAGCATTTAAGATTTCAGTTAATGCTTATATATCTTGTTTTAAAGTCTGTTTTTATTATTTCTATTAGTATATTGTGATAATATTTGTACTGTATTTGTTTTAAAACATAATAACAATTCCTAGAAGTGTTTACATAATTACAATTACTAATTGGAATCTGCCAACAAACTCACAAGTTTGACCTTGCTAGGTTGAAGACGACCTTGAGCGTATCCGCAATGCAGCAAGTCAACAGGAACTGATGAACAGTTTCCGCAATTTCGGCCACAACGTCGTGGAGCTGACAGAGAGGGCAGGAAGAAGACAGCAGGTTCACACTTTGATAACAAACTGTTTCTCATTTCAATGCTACTGCCCCCACAAGTTCTGTGTACAGTAGATGTAAGTTTACTTACAGAAGCTGTATAGGCCCAGCAGGCAGGCACATTTTAGCAGAAGGAAGAGTTGTTTAAAAGAAATATTTTGCACATAAAATTAGTAAATTAAACCTCCACTTGACAGACATTTGTAGAAATAGGTGGCCTGCTGTGATGAAAATTCTACAAAATGTTTAGTCGAAGTGTTACTATAGACTACTTAGCTATGGTAAAGATTATGCGGTGTGATAAGTATGTGTTTTTATTTAGGATTTGAAGGACGTTCGTCGCCGTGATGACCTTGCTGCTGCCAGGGCCACACTGAAGAAGAACAGCATGATGTTGCTGACAACGTCAAAAGTGGGTGTCACGTTTGAAATTATCTCCACATAAATTTACAGAGAGTTTTAAAGGACAAAAAAGGCAACGGTTTCGCGTCATACACGTAATAGAGTTTATACAAAGTAACAATTTCCACATATACTCAATTTTTTAACGTCAGCGGTTTACTCAGAATGTGACTTTAAAGTGTAAAATTTTAACGAAATCCACGATGGTCTAGACGCCGCCATAGGTGAAGGGTTAACTTGGCTTGGCCATTCAGCGCGCAGCATTCTATGTCTCTGCTGAAGCCGGTCAGCTTCCTGCGACGTTGTTAAGGGTCAACAACTTTGAGTCTTCGACAGTTCGTTCAGTTGGCGTGACATCTAGCAACTGCTTATAGACGTGTATCTAAATCTGTGGTTAAATTTATGGTAGACTTGAGTAATTATGCCTTACTGTTCGGCATACGGTTGCAATAATAGTTGAAACAACCGGTAGTATTGAAGCAATGGATTCAAATTTGCGGGCGTACTGTTTGGAATCCCTCCAGTCCAAGTACAGTTCACTTTGCTCGGTCCATTTTGAGGAGAAATGCTTTGAAGTAGACGTGTAAACATGTATCATCAGTTGATGGGATGATTTCAGTGATAACAATAATAGACAACTTTATATTTACCGTCATCAGCATGTTACGCGCGTTGCCGAGTTGCAGCCATTTCATGACAACAGCCAAACCCCATGCAGGGAATCTGCGTGTAGAGCGCCTCGATCACCGTCGTGACGTCATTCTTCGTCTAAGATGGGGTCGCTCATAGTGTTTGGATAGCTGGGTGTTAAAAAATATTTTTCTGATAAACCGCTGGCGTTAAAAAATTGAGTATATGTGGAAATTGTTACTTTATATTAACTCTATTAGGTGTATGCCACGAAACCGTTTCCTTTTTTTGTCCTTTAAATAATATGCAGTTTGGGAACAGTACATTTGGCTGATCATATTTATTGGGGGCTGAAACACTTAACAACCATTGCCCAAACATAAACGCATTTAGAGAATATTTGATAAGCAAGGAGTCATGGTATATTTTACATACTTTTTCAAACTTTCTTTGTCAATCTTTGACCAGTGAGCACCACGGTATTACATTCCAGCTGGATTTGATTTGACTATCTCCTATCTACTTGTATGGCTTTTTTTATTATTTATTTCCTCTATAGATATTTCAAAAACAAAAATATGGTGCAATATTATATATGGTAAGCATTATACACATCAACAAATCAGTTGTACAAGTGTTTGAAAACCAAAAAGTGAAATTAAATTTCATGGGGAAATGAGAACTTTAAACATGAGCTGCCATTTAGAGGGTTAATAATAATCTATTACATTTGTTCTTCTAAGTTACCTTTACATCATTTTACAAAACTATGGAATAACCTTGATTATAAGATTCAAAATCTCAAATCCCGACATAAATTCAAATCTGTGATATCTAAACACTATCTATCTAGCTACCTTAGCCATGTGCATTGCCTAAGTTCCAGATGTGTAGAGTGTAACTAAAATCGTTTATTTAAAAAGACAAACTGTTTAGATTTACAAAAAAAATCATTTTTTTTTAAACATTCCCCCAAGCCATTGTCAAATAAATTATATTGTCAAATAAATTATATTGAGAACAGTGATTTCGTGATTCTACGTGTATAAGTATATATGTATCTGTACTTTATAAGTTTATGTTTGGGGTCACAGGAAGACAGCACATTATGTGCCATGTGACCACCACGTCACAATACAGTATTTTTTTCATTGCTAATGTACATGTATAATGTATTCTTGTTGTTGTTACGAAATAAAATTTGATTTAGTTTGATTTGGGACGTAATAATTACTGTGTGTGTCTGATACAGGCGTACGTTCGTCACCCTGAGTTAGCTGCAGCCCGGGCCAACCGCGACTATGTCATGAAGGAAGTGTGTAACGCTGTCAACACCATCTCTGGGGTGGCCCAGGCCACGGGGCAGTCCAAGGCTCACCCCTTTGAGGGCGCGGGAGAACTGGCCGCCGCACTGGACGAGTTCGATGTAAGTGAATGCCACTCTCTCTACCAGGAGGTGCAAATCTATTGGGTAATGTTGGTGCATGTCCACTACACCCACCCCCACCCTCACACTAAGTCCCCCCACCCTCACACTAAGTCCCCCCACCCTCACACTAAGTCCCCCCACCCTCACACTAAGTCCCCCCACCCTCACACTAAGTCCCCCCACCCTCACACTAAGTCCCCCCACCCTCACACTAAGTCCCCCCACCCTCACACTAAGTCCCCCCACCCTCACACTAAGTCCCCCCACCCTCAGTCCCCTCACCCCTCCCCTGTCTCAGTCTGGGTGGTTCTTCGGGAAACCGTGATAGATATCTGGACGTCGGTGATGACCACTGATGGTTGTCACTTGCAGCTTCGTCTCCCCCAGAACGGTTGCCTCAACCAATTATTATGACGTGGTTGACAGGATTGTCATCAAAGGTGTCACACATCAGGTAGCCTGTGGATACGACAGCCTTAGCTTTGCCGAGAGTCCAATACAGTTTTTCATTGTCTGCTTCTACCAGGGCATGTAATAAATGTTAAAATAATCTTTAATTGCAGTATGGCTGAATGCTTCCAAGAGAAGTTTCAATGGTGTTCAATTGAGAGTAATGATCGAGAGAGAGGGAGAGGAGAGGAGAGGAGAGGGGAGAGAGAGAGAGAGAGAGAGAGAGAGAGAGAGAGAGAGAGAGAGAGAGAGAGAGAGAGAGAGAGAGAGAGAGAGAGAGAGAGAGAGAGAGAGAGAGATGTATAACATATATGTAGCAGTCCCAAGGACTAAAAATAGCATTACGTAAGAACTTACCTTTACATCATTTACTTACCTTTCATTACCTATGTTGTGTTCTGCAGCGTAAGATCATCATGGATCCACTAACCTACAACGAGGTGCGAAGTCGACCTTCCCTCGAGGAGCGACTCGAAAGTATCATCAGTGGCGCCGCCCTGATGGCAGACTCATCATGCACACGAGACGATCGCCGGGAGCGAATCGTGCAGGAGTGTAACGCCGTGCGAGAGGCCCTACAAGGACTGCTCACTGAGTACATGAACAACGTAAGTGCGTCGCAGAAACTAACACGTTTACGATGAAGCCTAAAGCATATCATTGACGCCAGAGGTGATTAATCTGTAATGTCTGTCGCATGTTGCAATTTGGCCAGGTTATTGCCAAAGCTTTCATTTTCACCATCAGAACCAAGCACCAAGTTGAGGTCTATTCTTAAGGTGTTTGCTACTTTTAAGCTTTTAAAAGAAATTAGTGTTTAGTTTTCATATACATGTGATCGTATTGTGCACATTGGTCATAAAAGAGATTGGTGTTTTTCTTCGCTTCACCTATTTCTATTCATATCTCTTTCTATTAACATGCACTGAGCACAGTAATTAATTGAACACATTTTGCCAGCACATTTTATATTGACAACACTTGAAATGTCACATCTGTAATCACACAAGACTGTCGCAAAACACACAAGTGCAATAACACACTTTGGTCTATAACACAGTTTGTTTAACACATATTTTGTAACACATGTACGGTCATGCGGTTAAAAATGGCAATTTAGTAACTACAAGAACACGTTTAACACACTGCTGGTGTTTAACTCAATGCGTGTCTCGTTGGCACTTAACACACTTAATGTCTACTAGGTGTCAACATACCTACGTTGTTGCTGATACCACTTAACACACTTAATGTCTACTGGGTGTCAACACACCTACGTTGTTGCTGATAGCACTTAACACACTTAATGTCTACTGGGTGTCAACACACCTACGTTGTTGCTGATACCACTTAACACACTTAATGTCTACTGGGTGTCAACACACCTACGTTGTTGCTGATAGCACTTAACACACTTAATGTCTACTGGGTGTCAACACACCTATGTTGTTGCTGATACCACTTAACACACTTAATGTCTACTGGGTGTCAACACACCTACGTTGTTGCTGATACCACTTAACACACTTAATGTCTACTGGGTGTCAACACACCTACGTTGTTGCTGATACCCCCGCCGGCTGTTTCAGTGCGGAGCCCCCCGTGGACTACAGGTAGTGGTAACAATATGTGCTTCACCCCTTCTCCAACCCCTCTTGCATCCCCACCCCTTTCTTGCCCCCCCCCCCCCCCCACCTACCTCCACAGTCTGCTGGATGATTTTCAACTACAGCATGAGAAAATCATCAGCAAATCATTGGCCAGTTATGACTCATACAAGATGTGGAACTATGATGATTACAATCCAATCGTACAAGATAATCTTGCTAGGGAAATGTTTGTGTTTATTATTATTTTTTTTATAACTTATCTACCAAGTTTGTAAAATTGTACAATATTTAACTTTTTTTTTCATTTTATATGGTAGCTAATATTAATTATAAAACCATGTAGATAAAATGAAAGCCATCTATTTGATAGTGGTAAATATGTAGCATGTATACAAAACTCAAAATTATTCCTTCACTTTTGAAAGTCAGTCAAAGACAGTTTTTATAAGGATGTTTATCTGCATGTGAATGTGAATTGTTGTCTTCTGAATGGATTGATGCCAATGCAGTTTGATTGGATGTGTACATTTACCATTATTTTATAGCTGATAGATGTCTGCACATTCGTTTTATATTTTGTTGTTTTTGAAAATGTTACAAATTTATTTTACAAACAAAAATGGATACCGCCATCTCCTGCTGCCCAGAGGTTGCTTGATGGGAACATGTTGACAATTAATTTTGTTTAATGTTATCTAAATTAAATGCAAAACAAATTACAAAATGTGATATTGTAAGGTTGTGTTGACTATTTACAAATATTGGGCAGACAATCTTTAAAGCATCTTAACTTGTTTATATTCCCAGTTTTCTGTAGATATATTTTAGGAGCAGATGATGTTTGTCACACGGCATGTGTTGATGTGAATGCAGAGCTCAAACTAATCACACTTAGCCTTAGCCTGTGACTACCTTCAGACTGACATTAAAGCTAACTGTGGAGAAGCTTTGTATGTGCCCCCCCCCTTACCCTGCTTGACCCCACGACCCCAGTATCTGTCCCTGCATGGTGCATATGTGTACTTTGTTTGATTTTCAGTTTTGTTCATGTGGATGGTTTCAGGTGTTTTTGAACTGGTGAAGACACGTTGCTAATACATATCTCTGTGGAGTGGGCATTGTGTGTGTTGTAGCATTGTGTTATCATGTTTGAGGTGTTATGGTATCCATGCGTATCTGGTACAGTAATCTTTAGGAAGCTTATCTATTTGGTGTAAATCAAAGAGGAGACGTTACCATTTATTTGATTGGTAACATACTTTTTGTCAGGGAAATGTTTGTCGCATTGTGTTTCCGTTTGGATTACCGAGACTAACATATTGGCTGGGATAATGACAAGTGAAGTAGCACAACACATGTGTTCAACAACACCAGTTGTTCTGTAGCTGTGTAGCAGCAGGGAACTGACCCAGGAGTTAAAGGGCAGTACAGGCTGCCTGGGGGTGGTTGTGTGGGAGTGTCCAGCTGCCCTGGCCTAGGGCTGTCTGCTGGGTGTCTGTGTCCAGCAGCCAGCCAGGACAGAGGCTGTGGACAGCTGGAGTTACCCAGGCACTAGTGCAGGGGCTGGGAGTGTGTGTATCAGGGTTACATGGCTACTTCTGTTTGTGGGTTTGTGTCACTCTTTCCCTTAAGTTGCTTAGTTGAAGTGAATTCCATGTTGATACAAATACGTGTTTATTTGTGTGTGTTGTGTGTATAATTGTATATATATATATATGTACATATATGTATATATATATATATATATATATATATATGTTAATATATATATATACATATATATATATATATATACATATATACATATATACATATATATATATATATATATATATATATATATACATATATACATATATATATATATAAGTCTAAAGGCAGCTTATGTCGACCAGTGCCTAGAGGACCGGCTTATGTAAACCAGACGTATTTTTTATTTAATACATTTTCCAAAGAAAACTGGAACATTGTTTCTAATACTAATGTTTAACACATAATGAAAGTTCATCAAAATATTTCAATAAATAAGGTATATGCAAAAAAATTGGTCTACATAAAACCCGCATATGCATAGATGCCGATTTATGTAGACCGGAGCAACGCAGGAAGCTGCATATATTTAGTTAGCCTTTTTTGCGGTAGACGCCGAATCTAGTAAACAGTAAAATAGTGTTGAGAAATGTAAACTAAGTCATAGCCCAAGTTATGTTTGATCACGGAATGTATCGATGCGATAACAACAAAGACCTACATTTTTTAAAGACAAAATGCAAGTATTACTAATATCCACATAATAATTTAGCCTTTTGCATCAGTATGAAGCATATCATACACGGAATACATAACTCCAACCCTTCGTTTGGCATATACCATAAATATAGATTTATAAGAACTTTGACTCGGTACACATAACCCGGCACACAATATACTCAAAAATATGCACGGCGCTGGAGAAAACATGCTCAAAATCACTTAAGATGTTGTTCATTTAAAAATTAATTACGCACAGTACTTCACTGTCATATGAACTGTGTGCACAAGCAATGACACTGATCAATTCAATTATGTTAGTTGTGAACTAACATGTCGAATCTTTATGTAGACCAGTTTTGGTCTACATAAAACAGCGGTCGACATAAGCCGGTCCTATATGCATAATCGACATAAGCTGCCTTTAGGAGTATATATATATATTAATGACTGACTTATGTCAAATGGAGGTCTACTCTTGTGTCATGTGATCTTCAACTAGGGTCATCCTTCCTTCCCAAACAGTCACCAGTCAATGTATACTTTGTGTAGTTGTCTTGTGTTTGAAGCACCAAAGTGGACGTAGGATAACTTATACAAGTATAATTATGATTATTGCTGCCTACAACCATACTTAGCCAATACTGTCTACTTCTCAACTGATATTGTTCCATTCCTCTTTCTTTAACATTTATTTTATACATTAATTCGGTAATACAATCAGTATATTGAATTATTGATAAGGTTGAAATGTTGCACTACTCACAATTGGAAAAATAACCAAATTGTAAAACAAAACTGTTCAACTTGTACATAAAAAAAGTCCAAATTGTACAGTCAGTTTGTAAACAGGTGACATTTATATTTCTTTCGTTGCTTTTTCTTTCTAGGGCTGCCACAGTCCTGACAAATGTGGACAAAGCCTGATAGATTAAGTGAATTTCAAGCAAATAATTATATATCATAATAACCATTATCCGTGTCCCCTGGGATGTTATGGGATGTGTTTGCTGTGTCATGATGTGTCATTGAGCCTGTGTTTTGTCCCCCAGGCGGGTCGCAAGGAGCCGAGTGAGGAGTTGGACCGCGCCATTGAGAACATGTGCAGGAAGACACGAGAACTCCGCAGACAGGTTTGTCAACATGTGTTTGTCAACATGTGTCTGTCAACATGTGTGTGTCAACATGTGTCTGTCAACATGTGTCTGTCAACATGTGTCCGTCAACATGTGTCCGTCAACATGTGTCCGTCAACATGTGTGTGTCAACTAGTGTATGTCAACATGTGTCTGTCAACATGTGTCTGTCTCAACATGTCTCTGTCGTCATGTGTCTGTCGACATGTGTCTGTCGACATGTGTCTGTCGACATGTCTCTGTCAACATGTATCTGTCAACAAGTGTCTGTCAACAAGTGTCTGTCAACAAGTGTCTGACGAAATAGTCTCACCACACAATTTGTTGTCAACAAGTGTCTGTCAAATGTCAACAATCGTCTGTCAACATGTGTCTGTCAACATGTGTCTGTCAACAAGTGTCTGTCAACAAGTGTCTGATGAAATAGTCTCACCACACAATTCTTTGTCATGTCATCTCATTTTACAGCCACATCTGTCAACTACATACAGTATGTGATATATTGAATTTATGTTGATCGTTATAATTTACAACATTTATTTTACTAGACAGCAGGACTAGTAAAGACAAAAGTTTACTAGTCCGCCAAAACGTTTACTAGTCTTGCAGATATAAAACATGACACAAATTTAAGTCGCAACAATGTTATTTAGAATTAAAACACTGTTTTGCAACCCCAATTAAATAGCAATGCCATTTTCAAAAGGTAACAACGTAATTAATAAAACGTAAAGTAATTAATGACGAAACTGAACATATGTATTAAAAAACTGCATATTGCACTCAGTAACTGGTACCACTCTATAAATGACACAGGGCCGCCTACCATTGCAAATTTTCCTTAACCGTTCCTGAAATTTACGTCAGATTACAGTGTTATGAAACCTGCCCCTGTAGTATGGAATTATAAATATCACACACTAGAGAAAATTAAACACATAAAAAACTGCTGATCTTATAAATATATGCCCAGACAAGGCCATGCCTAAGAAAATGTAATAATTCATAAGTAAATGAAGTTGTCACTGCTGCAGCCAGTTGTTCACTGGCAACAATTTATCAATGATTTGGGATTCGATTACATCTTTATTATTCGATTACATCATCATTATTTTGTTAACTTATAATTTTAGCGCACATTATTTTAATCACAACTGCAGGATAGTGAAATATCACTTTTAAGCAGTAAAATACTTAAAGACTTGAAGAGGCCTGTCGATGGGTTATTGTTAAGGTCACTGTGGCTACAAAGGCCTGATTGACTGCTCTAGGCTGGACTAGTAGGTAGGCAGGCTTACTAGTCCACCCTTATCTTTACAAGTCTATGGACTAGTGGGTCATTCTACCCTTGTTATTATTTTTACAATCAGTTGCTGTTGCTCAGTAATCAAATATGGCTAATATTTGGCAAAAATAGTTCAAAATAAACCAGACAAATATATAATAATAATAAAAGCATTTATGTAGCGCCATAAATCCAAGTTACCTTGTTCGAAGGTGCTGTTACAGCAAATCATAGAAAGAAACTAAAAGTAAAAAATAAAAATAAATTGTATCAAATATCGAAATAAATTATCATAAAATACACATACTTATACTAATAAAAAAAGTACTTATAATATTAATAATACATGTTATGAATGTTAAAATACTAAAAGCAGCTCAGAATAATAAATAAGTAAATCCTAAAAACTTCAAACGTCCGTCAATGTTCATGAGTAAAAAGCTCTTTTGAATATATAACTTTTAAGGAGTCTTTCGAACTGGTATAATGAATCATATGAATCACAAAAAGGACCTAACTGAGAGAAACATTTCTGTGGTGATGTTGTGTGAACTGTTCTGCGTACAGCTGCGCAAGGCGGTGGTGGACCACGTCAGTGACTCCTTCCTCGAGACCAACGTGCCCCTGTTGGTGCTCATAGAGGCCGCGAAGGCCGGGAACGAGAGAGCTGTGGAGGAGTACGCCCAGGTGTTCAACGAACACGCCAACAAACTCATTGAGGTCAGTACAGGGGAGGAACTGGAAGTCTCGTTCCGGTTGAATAAATGTCGCTGATGTGTAGCCACCTGGTGAGTGAATGTTTCCCACCAGAAGTGGCAGTTACTCATTTTGGGTGAACTGATGATTAACTATGAGAATCAGTGAGATAACCGATACTCGTTATAATTTTATTTACCAACGCACTCATCTAAATGAACGTCAGGTCAGTTAAAACGTGCTAAAGACAGTATATCAACAATAACGCTATATTCGCCATTTTCAACATACAATATAGATTTCATGTCAAATAGGATATTGCCTTATCCTTTGTCTACTGACAATTAAAGTTTGTGTCCGAACTAATAGCGATCATTGCTCCTGTCTAGGGGTTATGTCACTATCATATAATATAAATAGATTTCAATAAGGAAAACCAAATTGAGGGCCATCATGCCACATAATTAGGAGACGGAAGAGTTACAACAACAGTGTGATTCTTAGTAAAATTATTTGGAGTGATTTTCCTACAATAGGAACATATAAGAAAATCTGTCATTACAATACTAAATTGATGGTGGTTTTCCAAATGCAAATCACAGCCCCTGTATTACCAAGGACACTATTTCCCTGATACACCAACGAAGGTGTCCCAGTGGCGCGTCCTGGTGTTGATACTAATACTATACAGTGTCACTGTTGATGGGAGTCTTTTTAAGGTTTTGAGGTGTACTGAATCATTTTATATAAATACTTTCTCTTTTATCTTACAAATCAATGCATAACTTGGGTGGTATCTGTGAAACAAGGCGATGCATAACTGTGTTTATGTAAACCACTTGGAGGTGTTTGAGCTTGCTGCAAAATGAGTGATTAGATAATTGGCATGATTATAATGAATATTCATGCACGCGCATTGAATCGATCCGAACTGATCCAGATATTCATGACAATGCTTTATAATTATATGGATAGTATAGGTGGAGCCCAAACTAGAAATACTACATATGCTGAGTTAGGTTTTTGTATATGTTTTCAGGGTCATAGATGATTAATAAAACACATTGATGATACCAAATTAGGAATTATAGAATTATATTAATATATAATTATCTTAACAGGATTAATTATAAATAGCATATAGGTGTACATTACAAAGTTTAAAATGTTATAAGAATCACTAGAAGGAATGAAACCAATTTTAAAGAGCGAAATCAAGGTTAATAGCTGATAAGTGTGATAACGAAGAGGTGAATAAATTAAAATAAATCAGTCCAATACTCAGAAGGGTGGGCTTCACATAGATAAAAAGGGTTAGACTTATTGGCCAAGGGGGCTTGCTAGCCAACTGACATACAGAGTTAATTCTCTGGGTAGCAATCTCATTCAATCTTATCCTCAGACTAGGGATTTTAATTTATAAAGAACATTATATATGCCATCGTTAAGTATGTGTTTTGCATGTAAATAGAGTATTAATTAGTTTTGTTTATTTATTATACTCATCGTTGTTAATTCTATATAATATTTAATTAACAGTTTTAATATGAATAATTTAACGTTTCAATTTTTTTATCTGAAAGTTAATTTTACAGTTGTATTTATAATTATAATATTATTAGTTTTAACATATAATAAATAGCTTTATATTTTATTGTACAGCGCTTTGAGCATATTTGGATATTGCGCTTTATAAATAATAAATCTGAAATTATTATTATTAAAATTAAATCAATGTGTTGACAATGCAGGTCGCCAACTTGGCGTGTTCGATGTCAAACAACGAGGAGGGCGTGAAGATGGTGCGGATGGCGGCGTCTCAGATCGAGGCTCTGTGTCCTGAGGTAATCAACGCGGCGCGTGTGCTCGCCGCCCGCCCTCGCAGCAAGGTGGCGCTGGAGAACATGGACGTGTTCAAGGACGCTTGGGAGAAGGAGGTCCGCCTGCTCACGGAGGCGGTCGATGACATCACAACCATTGACGACTTCCTGGCAGTCTCAGGTGAGACATGGCACAGCACGGCAGGGCTTTATGCAGGATCAAATTATTGCCAGTCACACTTTTTTTTTTTTTGGTCCTTCATTTTTTACCCGTCCACAACCCGTCCTCCATATTTCTACCCGCCCATATTCGTTTTTACCCGTCCAAATGGGTGGACGGGTCTCTAGATAAAGCTATGCAGCACGGGTTGTAATAGTACGGAATTGTTTGCACATTTATTATAAGACTTGGCGCGTACTTTGGAGCATAGCTTTTATTAAATTTATGACTTTTCATTTTGCCCACCATATATAACAAAACACTTACGTTTTGTTCCCAATCCAGCTTCTAATGACAGCAACACGATTCCAAACATGGTGTACTGCCGGGTAAGCAAAACACATTTTGAAGACAACAAATGGGTTTAAAAAATAAACTATATAGTAAACATGATTTATATATTTTTATGTATATATATATATATATCTATATGAAAGAATATAATATGAATGAATATATATATAATTATATATATAAAATGTGTGGATATATATTTATTTATTATGTTAAAATATTTTTTTTATTTTAAAAAACAAATTATATACAATGTATATCTTATATCTATATCTTATATTTATTTGCCATATTTCATTTTATTGTATATATAGGCACTATATGAGTCAATGCCAGACTGCATTCCAATTCATCATGTAATGCACGTTGCATATGGCAATAAAGCTTTATTATTATTATATACACATGCACACACACACACATACATATATATGCATATATATTTAATAATTATATATATATACACACTTCTATATATATACATATACATATATTATATATATACACACATATGTATATATATATTATATATATATATATATATATAAGAGCAGAGAAACAGGTCTTAGATTTCCTATTTGAGTTGAAATTAAATGCCTTTGTGACGGCTGCCTTCAGAGAGTCACATTCTGGAGGACGTCAACAAGTGTGTTCTCGCACTACAAGAGGGTGACGCTGACACCCTCGACAGAACCGCCGGAGCCATCAGAGGGCGCTGTGCGAGGGTTGGTAACGTCGTCACGGCTGAGATGGACAACTACGAGTCAGGGCTGTACACAGAGCGCGTCCTGGAGACAGTGACGATGCTCAGGGAACAAGGTCTGTTGGCATTTCTGTCAGGATTCATATTTGTTCATCACATACCACTATGACATTTTTTTTATTATTGATTAATTATTTTATTTCGTTTATTTTACTTATATGTACATAGTAATTATGCACTTTATGTCTTGAATATTACGTTATTGTTATTTTACTGAATCTGTAGGTTGCTAATCGATTTTGAACAGCATTATGAATTTTATACTTCATGTGTCTGTCAGGATAGATAACTGAATTTGCGCGTGATTTATTAAAGACATGAAGATTCAAGATAGTAGTTTTTTAATTTCAAATTATGAATAACGTTATGTTAAAATATAGAGTGGGAGCACTTATGTTATTTTCCCATATGTGTAATGTTCTGAAATGACAATGTAAATTTTGCTTAAATTCTGGCTGCAAATGTTTTCCTTTATGACCAAAACCAGGGGTCGACAATAACGCTGGCCCGATGGCCCGACGCGTGTTTTGAGGGTGTCGGGCCAGTTCGGGCCACTAGTTTTTATATTTTACTGGCCCGACGGGCCACTGGTTTCAACAAGTTACAATGGAATTATTCACCATTGTTTTATATAATTTCCATCAGTTGTCTCTCATTACGCAACATTTAAACATAATCTGTGACAGCGTGGACTCGCGTTATCAGACGAAACTATTCACCATCTTGTCTACGAATTGCAAGTTCTCCATAACTTCGCACGGTGTCGCTACTGGCGACGTGAAGCGGAGACACGAGGCGGACACCTCCCTAGTGAATTAGCTAAGATAACGCTTCGGATTTTGAAGTAATAGCCGAGTGGTACCTAAATAAAATGTGTCATTGAATTTCGCGTTCTCCTTTATTATTGTTGCTATCCTAATCTGTAAAACTAATAGACAAAATATGTTGAGCATGTCACGACGACCCCTTGTGGACTTCTTGTGAACTAAATAATAGTATTAGTAACGAAATAATGATATTGAAAAAGTTATAGGCCGTAACTATAGGCTAAGTAATAACTCACATAAAACATAGTCGTATTGTAGCTAAATTTTCTAACTTGTTTATTCCAAAATATATCCATTCCAATAAGAAAAACGTCAAGTTGTCACAGGATTTCGCCATGCCCATGCCGCAAACGGCGAAACGCCACCAAGTCCAAGTGACCAACGTCAACGATCCCCAGCTTCCCGTTCGACCTCCGGCTGTCGGCGCTAAGCAGTCGCCCGCAGCAAATACTTCTATGCACGCCATCGTCGCCTTCCATTTCTTTCTCCGATTAAAATTAATTCACACCTTGCGGCAAATTGATAACGTTTGGCAGCGACAGGATCCACCACAACGTCATCTTGCTAGCGCCATGGCATTATCTAGGTCACCTCGTGTCACGCTCATAGCGGCCGGAAGCTAACGGTCAAAACGGCGAACGCCAAATAAGGAGATAATCGGTTGAATATTTATTTGGATTTCCCGTATATACAGGTCAAAGGGCGGGGATGCCGTCTATGCAAGCAGTTAGAGGACAGTTTGGCGGTTCTATTCGTACCACACAACATGGCGAACAGTGAAAGTACGGTGGCGTTACTAAGGTCTAAACATCGCGTATTTTCGAACATATCCTGCGTCTTCAAAATTAAAATGGATTTCACAATCGATAGGGGCTCATTTGTTATGGCAAACAAATAACTTAGAGGTATGTAATTAATATAAAAGTGAACTTTATTGACAGAATACATACAAAAGAATTAGAAAACGGCAAAAACACGTTTTTGTTTATTTGTCATTTCAGCTGCCGTTTCTATTTTAGTGTCCTAAATATAAACAAATATATTTTATTGTACAATGTACCTGATTTTATCAGAATAAATGTGTATTCCTACAAAAAAGTTCGGGCCAGTAACTTTTTTGGTGGGCCAGTAACTTTTAAAATCCACTGGCCCTCCAGGCCAGTGAATACAAAACGTTATTGTCGACCCCTGCCAAAACAATTTATAGCAAAGTGGGAACGACTTGTTGACATTTGTTATCGAGAAGATATCATACCACTGTAAATATGCAGACACCTTACTCTACTACAATATTTAAAAAAATACAGACCATGCTTGACGTCCGACAGCGCACAGGGGAGTAGACAAACTACAACAGTATAGCCATCAGTTGCTGTAAGCAGTTATCAATATACTGACTGTCTATCTTCCAGTTGTGCCACAGTTTGCCCGAGAGGTAGAGGGCGCTGTGAACGCCCTCAGCACCCGACCCCCGGGCTATGTAGATGAGAATGAGTTCATTGACGCGTCTCGCCTTGTGTACGACGGCGTGAGGGAGATTAGACGCGCCGTCCTCATGAACAGGGTACGGGACCTTCCTGGTGTCCTTTCATTCTTTGTGTTAATATTGTAGAGTGGGAGTTGCTTGGTAACAGGCAGACTGTCAGTGCAGGTGTTGGTTCAGTTCCACCTGAAATGTAGACAATGTGGACACCTCAGACTGCCTGTGTCACACAAGAGACACTACAGGCCCTAGTATCTGGGGTCTGATCTAAAACACCACCCACACCCGCCCACTCACTCACACACCAACCCACTCACACACCCACACACCCGCCCACTCACACGCCCACACGCCCACTCACACACCCACACGCCCGCCCACTCACACGCCCACTCACACACCCACCCACTCACACACCCACACGCCCGCCCACTCACTCACCCACACACTCACCCACACACTCACTCACCCACACACCCGCACACTCACTCACACACCCACACACCCGCACACTCACTCAAACACCCACACACTCACCCACACACCCGCCCACTCACACACCCACCCACTCACTCAAACACCCACACACTCACCCACACACCCGCCCACTCACACATCCACTCACCCACACACCCACTCTCACACCCGCCATGCTTCACATACCCAACCACATACCAATTATTTTGGGATTAACTGAATTTAAAATATATATATATATATATAATATATTTATTTATATTTGCAAAGCTGTAAGTAGAGTATTTGTGACATTCTGTCTCCAGAGCCTGGATGAGCTGGAGTCTGACACAGAGATAGAGTACGAGGATGAGTACGAGACTCGCAGCAAATGTGAGTTGAATTCTATGGCACTTCCACATAAGTGACGTGATGTCTGGTTTGCCTGTGACATCTTATTTCTCCTTCGAACAGTAATTCACTGTGACATTTTCATTTCTTTTTCTCCCTATGACAGCAAGATATATACATTGGTGTCTATGTGACAATGAGCTATGTGACATTCAGTTTCTCTCTATGTGGCAGTGAGCTATGTGACATTTAGTTTCTGTGGCTGAGCTATGTGACATTCAGCGTCTTTCTGTGAAAGGAGACATTTTGTGACAGTTAGTGTATCTGTGTGCCAGTTTGTATGTGACAGTTGGTTACTTTCAGTTTAGCAGCAAGTTAAGTGATACTTTGTTTCTCGGTGACAGCATACAATATGACATTTGCTTTTTCTGTGATGACAAGCTATATGATGTGTGCTGTGGCAGCAAACTATATGACATCTGATTTTCTATGTGACTGCACATGCATGACAATTGGCATCTGACATCAGTGTATGACACAGCACATACATGACATTTGGTTTCTGTACATGACGTCTGCTTTATGCATGTGACAGCAAATTACATTTGGTTTCTGTGCACGATGTCTGGTTTCTGAGCATGACAGCGCATGCATGACATTTGGTTTCTGTACATGACGTCTGGTTTCTGAGCATGACAGCACATGCATGACATTTGGTTTCTCTACTGAACGTCTGGTTTCTGCGCATGACAGCACATGCATGACATTTGGTTTCTGTATATGACGTCTGGTTTCTATGTATGGCAACACATGCATGACATTTGGTTTCTATGTATCACGTCTGGTTTTTGCGCATGACAGCGCATACATGATATTTGATTTCTGCACATGACGTCTGGTTTCTGTGCGTTGTGACAGCGCATGCATGACATTTGGTTTCTGTACATGACGTCTGGTTTCTGTACGTGACGTCTGGTTTCTGTGCGTGACATCGCATGCATGATATTTGGTTTCTGTACATGACATATGGTTTCTGAGCATGACAGTGCATGCATGACATTTGGTTTCTGTACATGACGTCTGGTTTCTGCGTGTGACAGTGCATGCATGACATTTGGTTTCTGTACATGACGTCTGGTTTCTGCGTGTGACAGCAAGCTACGTGACAGACCAGGAGGACGTGACGTACGAGGAGAAGAGCGACCGCGCCATGATGCGAGCCCTGCCTGAGGAGGCGAGACTCGCCATTCAGAAGCAGGTGCAGCTGTTCCGCATGGAGAAGGCAAAGCTCGACCGCGAGATCAACAAGTGGGAGGCCCAGGGCAACGACATCATCATCATCGCCAAGGAGATGTGCATGATCATGATGGAGATGACTGACTTCACGCGGTGAGTGGCGCTAGGTGGGGGGGTCACTGCAGGGTAGGTGGGGGGTCACTGCAGGGTAGATGGGGGGTCACTGCAGGGTCACAATTAAAAATAAAGGCAAGTTCTTATATAGCGCAGTATCCAGTCCTCAGGACCGTTCAAGGCACTTTACACTTTACTTCCCTGACAGACCTGTTCACTCAAACACCATCTCGGCTTCTCTGGGAAGCATCCAACCATATGCTACAATTAATGCACGAAGGCTGCTCGTACACATATCCACCACTGTCTATCGCCAGGTACTCATTTATACAGCTGAGTGAACTGGAGCAATGTAGAGTGAAAAAACTTGCCCAAGGTTTTAACACCGCAGCACAGGATTTGAACCCGGATTCTCGATGTCGAGAGTCCGAAGCTCTACCCCTGAGCCACTGCGCTCTATTACAATGGAGGTTTGCGGAAGGGGGTTGTTAGAGTGGGTTGTGAAAGGGGTTCACGACAGCAGGTTGTAAAAGGGAGGTGCAATGGGAGGTTTGTGTGGGTCACACCAGGTGTGTGGGAAATGGAGTCATGAGATGGGTTCACCAAAGGGTCATAACCGGAGCTAGTGGGGTCAAAATAGACTAGCAGCGGGTGTCACAGCCAGAGGGTATACAAGGGGGTAACACTGTCTGTTGTCACTGCAGGGGCCACGGGCCACTCAAGAGCACAATGGACGTCATCAACGCAGCCAAAAAGATCTCCGAGGCTGGGTCAAACCTCGACAAACTTTGCCGAAAGATTGCGGATCAGGTATTACCCTGGAATGTTTGTGGGAATGTCCAGCTTTGGGATGTCCTGTGAAATATCATCATAATAACACAGGGTCTTTTACAGCCCCATCACTAATATATCATAATGAATGCACTCACAACATAGAAACAACTAACTTTCTAATAATAAATATCCAGATAATAGAAGATTAGATGTGTGTGACTCATTCTGTATTCACATGGAGTGTCATGAAGGTATTTAAGACGTTGCAACAAACCATTTTACAGTTGGTTGTGGTTTTCTGTAAGAATACAATTGTAGAAATGTCCAGATTCGATTATCTGTGTGTGTGTTATCTCACATGAACACATAACTGTTTCCTTTGGAGATTTATAAATCAGTTTATATTAAAAAAATACAATATTAAAAGTACTATAGGATATGATTTTTTGCAGGCAGTATACATAAAGTTCTCATTGTGCATTTTGCAGATGTTGCTAAAAATACATTTAGATTTAGTCAGAAAGAAGTTTGAGCAATGGTTGACATGTGTATTGTTTTCTTAGTGTCCTGATTCTGCGTCGAAGAAAGATCTTGAGGCGTATCGCCAGCGAATCACTCTCTACTGCCACCAACTGAACATCACCAGCAAGGTCAAGGCCGACGTACAGAACATCAGTGGCGCCCTCATAGTCTCTGGAGTAAGTGTCACAGAAATGTTTTCCCATTAAAAAAATTTCCTGTGATTATTTACTGCAGAACCGTTCTAATAAGGTCATGTGTTGTAATGCATACCGTTATATTTGGAAGATAATGTTTTAGTTATCAAATCCATATACATCATAAAATGGTTTCTTCCTGCTACAGAGACATGGCCAAGGTAGATGTCTGACCCTTAGCCGCAATGTATTGTACCAGTTAAATTGAACATGCAAACCTGTACATAAACACACACTCAGACATGTATATCACTAAATTTATACATATACACACACACTGTTCACACACTGTACACACACACACACACACACACACACACACACACACACACACACACACACACACACACACACACACACACACACACACACAAATACACATAAAATAGGCATCTGCTCTGGTTTAGGTTTTTTGTATAACACATACATTACACATACTAAGATTTCAACGTGAAAAAATGTCAGCATCTTTGAGAAGGAAAGTGCCGAGTGATAAACTAGTGCATTGTTCATCAGTTGGTGTATTTGATTGTAACTTGCACGTTTTCCCCCCAGCTTGACAGTGCGACGTCTCTCATCCAAGCCTCCAAGAATCTCATGAACGCCGTCGTGCTGGCAGTGAAAGCATCCTATGTCGCATCTACGAAGTACGCAAGAGCATCTGGCCTGAATGTACGTCGACTTCTTATAATCGTCACCTTATAAAATCTTTATTGTCATTTCAAATATTTTGGCTGTGTTGGTAGATTACTTATTGTGCATTTTGATAAGTTGATGCGTAGAAAACTGTCCACATGGTTTAATTCCACTGTCGCATGGAATTGAAATTAGTTAGCATAACATGTACAACAACACTAGAATTATGGACGCATTTATTTGGCGAAAGGTGGGTCAGCATTCTCTCATACTGTGGAATGATGTTATACGGTATCAAATATATTCTAACACACTGTTGACACAAATTTGCTTTTTATTTATATTTTTGTTGCTCGTCTCCTAAATGGATTTGTATTGATGTTTCTCAGAGTTCGGTCGTGACGTGGAGGATGAAAGCGCCAGAGAAGAAGCCTCTTGTTCACCGTGAGAGCCCCGAAGAAGTGAGGTCAAATGTCAGGAAGGGTGCAAAGAACAAGGTGATTGCCCCAATCAAGGCACTGAGTGAATTCCAAGAACTTGAATCATTCTAGAGACAAGGAACAGAAGTGCACTCTAGAGATGCCCCGTGCATTCTAGAGATGCCCCGTGCACTCTAGAGATGCCCCGTGCACTCTAGAGATGCCCCGTGCACTCTAGAGATGCACCGTGCACTCTAGAGATGCACCGTGCACTCTAGAGATGCCCCGTGCACTCTAGAGATGCCCCGTGCACTCTAGAGATGCACCGTGCACTCTAGAGATGCCCCGTGCACTCTAGAGATGCCCCGTGCACTCTAGAGATGCCCCGTGCACTCTAGAGATACACCGTGCACTCTAGAGATGCACCGTGCACTCTAGAGATGCCCCATGCACTCTAGAGATGCCCCGTGCACTCGAGGGCAGACAGTTCACAGTGAAGAGGAAGGGATCTTTCACGATGTCACCTTGTGGGTAGACGTGTGAAACATAGTAGCACTTGCATTTATGGCGAATGACAGGCAGTGACCGTGTTGATGACAATTCTGTTTGTCACGATATGTTGTGGTATTGAAATATTCCCATCTGCCAATGGGGTGGGCACGGCCTGCGTGACAATGGTTGTTTTATTTACATCATCTTTGCTGGGTTGCTCTGTTGCTACAAGTCTTGCCTGGGAACTGTAACGCTGCAATCAGCGTTTGCATTTCTGCTAACGCCATCTGGTGGATAATTGTATCACTGTTGGCGCCATCTGGTGACCAACACTACACTCCACGTCTAGTTAAAATGGTTCATGGGTGGGGCTTGTATTTGAAGGACATCATGAGAACAACGACTATTAGAGCGAGAGTGAGAGAACTTAGACAGAGGGTGAATTTGTGTTTATTTGTACACCGTCCACAACAACACTTGCCTGGTGACTTCAATCATGTTGCCTTTTGCTTGTTTTTATCGATGGCTAGAGTGCATTTTAGATGTCCAGGTTTGATTGATCAAATGCATATCGTAAATATGTGATTCTGAATGAATATCAGTGAAAATGCACCATATCATCTTTTATTACAGTTGATGACAGGTGATCTTATAATGCTAGGGTTATATTTTGCCAGCCTATTAATGTGTTAAGGGTTTTCTATCAAATGCAATCTGCCCTAAACGTGGTCATATACAGAAGTATAAATATTAGTTTTGAATATTATACGTGTGAACAATTTTACATAGTTTATTAATAATTATTTGTATGATAGTCTATGTTATAGCTCATCTATGTGTGTATTCAGTTCGTGGATAATAATTTTGTGTCAAACTTGTCAACAAGATTATTTCCTTGCAGTATGATTTAATATTTGATTTTATAAATATCTGATCAAAGAAATGGTTAATTGTGAACACATGCTGGTAATTTTGAAATCAAAGTTTTTTTGTGTGAAATGCGTAAATGTTGTAATATCAGAATATGTTGCGCGTTGTAATATGAGAATAAGTTGAGCATTGTAATATCAGAATAATTTGTCTGATAGATTGGCACGCTCTCATTGTGTTGCTGTTTAAATTTGTGACCAGTTTTAACTGTGTGCTTATGAAACTTCTCCGTCGAACGTTATTGTAGTACAGCGTACACTGAGCAGTCCAAGACAGATTTATTGTGCCTTGCTAGGTCCGTTTGCAAAATGTAAATATATCCCTTTTTATTGTTTGATGTGTAGTTTAGTTATTAGATTTGCAAATGGTAGCCTTTTTATGATTGGTTGCATTAGCAAATGTTTGATATATGCTTGCTAGTCACATGAAATCATCAATTCTGAAGATCCAAGTTTTAGCAAAACTGGTGTATATTTGGGCATTTTGTGATAGGCTGCAAGCTATGCATTTTATGGTCAGTGCAGTCGCATGTTAAAATTTGGTTCAGTTTGCTTAAGAGAAGCTTACGTTTTCGTGGAATGTTTTGATATGCAGACATTTTCACACAGCTCTAATGTAGTAAGACTGAGTACATTGTAAGAGAACATGTTATTTGCCCACTCACCATTTTGCAGGTTTTATTACAATATGAAGTGCCTATTTACTAGTACTTGTAACAATGTTACTTAGTGCTGCAACTCAACTGACCAATAAAAAATGTGAAAGCTATTCACTGGTATTTGGGTGATTCAACATTGTTGGTACATTTCAGGAGATGAAATGAGGAACAAATGATTTCATTTGTTAAGTTCATTTTAACTTTGTTATTGTCATCAAGATATTTCTCCATGAAAATATATGTGCATCGATCAAAACCCAACAATCAGTCTGTAATATTTCAATAAATATAATGTCAAAACAATTATGCCAGTGTTGTTACAGGACAAAACACAGTTTTCATCTCCAATAATGCGACCTCCTTCAAAGCAGATTAATTGAAACTTAGCGTCACATTTGTACTTCTATTATTTGGAAATAAAACAACATTTTCTGGTGGATGGAGGTATATTTGGTGGTAGATCCTGAGTCCTGACTCAATGCTGTGTAACATAATTCTGATGCACAGTGTAAATGGCCTATATATATAATTGATTAATAATGATGTAATCCACAATCACAACATTTTATATATGAAAAACCAATACTTATATTTGCAAGTCTACTGATATACATTTCCCTATGAATAGTGTTTAAACTGTAAATCATGCAAATGGTGAACATAAAATGCAAA
>OZ024864.1:32988931-32991431 GCA_964017155.1 Oasisia sp. SBJ-2009 | reverse complement strand
AGGAGTGAGGTCATTCCAGTCGTGTTTTCTCAACTTTAAGAAATGGCGGGAAGGTACTAGCGGGAAGGTAGTAGTATTCCGTAGCTGTCATCGAGGATTGAAACATGCTGTCGCAGAATTACTACCAACAGTTCAAGTAGAAGCTGTCGTAGAAGACGAACTTTTTCTCATCCCGCTGTAGTTCACGAACTAGATATTTATAACCACCATATTGACTCCGATTTAATGATGTCGTTAACCTACCAACGGTTCCTTCGGCATCGCGTCGTCTAGACGGAAGCATCTTTTACGAGCATGTATTTTATTTATTTATTTAATGTATTCTGATTTATGTATTATTATTTATGTATTATTATGTTTTATGATATAATACTTATATACCATAATTCTTTACGTGCTTATCTTAATATATATATATATATATATATATATATATATATATATATATATATATATATATATATATATATATATATATATATATATATATATCTTAATAAAGTACTTATTATAACATAATCTTTTTAACAATAAAATTATTATCATACGTACATGTACCTTTTAAAATAGTTATTCCATGTACCTTTTTACAACGTTTGTGCATGTCTATGAACGCGTTGGTCCCTGGGACACGACGCTTAGAAATGCTAGTTGTAAAAAATAAGCTAATAATAAATATGGGAATCCTACATTATGCAGTGCTCCCATCTCGTGGCGCTGTCAGAATTAGAGCTAAACGCACTGCATGCCGCAATGTATGGAATCACTCGAGACGCATGGCGCTTGACGCATCCGCAAATCGCAGCCGTATCCGCATGCCGCATCCGTATAGATGGAATCTTTGCTTTACATCGCAACTCCTGCTTCGTGTGTGACACAGACGACAGCTCGACCAACCGTTTCGCATTCAATTTTATTGTTCATGAAATAATACCACTGGATACGCGACTTGACAAATGAGCAACAACGAAATGAGCTTAAAGGAACATGCAACCATTGTGTTGAAAATGCGTTAATATCCCCCCAATTCCCACATACTATTCATGATAGAATATTGTAACACATGTATTTTTTGTTTAATTTTGTAAGAATGTAATACATTATAAAATTCATCTTGAAACGTACATTTTCACTGACCATGGGCGCTGCCATTGTTGCCCATTTCACGGGGAACTCACGAAGAGTAACGCGAGACAATGCGTGAGTGTGATGTAGGCTGTCCACCACTCTCGGCGATTATAGGCGGTGCGCAACATGTAATTAATAAACACTAGCATAGCGACATGGATGTAGTTGTTTTATCAGTCTTGTGATAATGAAATGCGTGAATGTCAAGCATACTGATTTCAAAAGAAGACAGGAGAAGAGTCGGTGAAAGGAAAGAGATTTTTCCAAATGGCAATAAATTCTCTACGAAGCGCGAGTTGGCGATGAAATGGCTCCACAATATATTATAGGTACGGGGCATACTGTGGAATAATTCAATTTCAACCGGGAAATGGTTTGCCAGGACCATGTCACCGTTTATCTGGAACACAGGTTGCCGGGATTGGGTGAAAGACAACTGTTGAACGAAACTACTGTCCCCATCTGAATTTGTGCGGTATACAGCTGCAGCCCAGACTGACCGCCGGACGTCGACTAAACCACCACCGAGTGGTCTGGGCTGGTCTGACTAGGAAATAAACCTGATATGCCGACTTTTAGTAGAACGTTTTCAAATTTGCGCGATTGCGACGAGGCTTCGTTAATTTAAACTAAACTATCGTTGGTATTCATCGGCAGATCTCGTGTAGCGTTCTCTGGTTACCAGACCATTTCAGTAGCATTGTTAAGAACTCTTATTCCCGGTTATGCACTTTAAAATCAATTTTGAAAGAAAAGATTATGATGATTTTGTTAGATCTCTACCTGTGGTAACCAACTCCAACACGACTGGTTCCGACGCTTATGCTACACATATTATTACAACAACACGTGCCTGTCATACTAATTCTGATCAATAATTATCCGTACAAGTATTTTCTCATCGTCAAGTGCGCTCATTTTAACTAGGCCGCTTAGCAAAAAAACGTCAGTTAAGGGAATGCCTGCCAAAAACTTCAAAACAACACTTCATAATGGAATACTCACGAAAATTGCATAACAAACCTCGTCAACAGCTACGCCTTGTGAAGGTTCTAAGGAACTGCATTTAGTTGTGATGTTACTTAATTACCTTAATGTTTTGAAGTCTAATGCTGTGGTCACACAATAAACCTTAAGGGACTTACATCTACGGAGGAAGATAGAAACGAGCGTGTCTCCTCCTAAGTTTAATGTTTATGTTCTTACAACGATAACACCTAATTTTGTTGAATGTACACAGCCGGCAAACTTGTGTTCAGTTACAATATTAAGGACATAAGAGCAATGACAATTTGAAAATGTCCACCTCTCAACACGTTCAAATTGTAAACAAAACATCACATACGGTCACAATGATAAGCGTTTGGCGACA
>OZ024864.1:32926431-32983931 GCA_964017155.1 Oasisia sp. SBJ-2009 | reverse complement strand
AGCTTTAAGATAGACTCTACACAAATCGAAAGTTAAACCCTGTTTGGCAACGTTTATAAACTGTACATCAATTGAAAAATCCTAAATAATAAATGTGATGATAATGCAAATAAAGTAAATGTGAATACGAAAGACTCGTATACAATGTATAGCATATCATATCATTGATAGTAGAAAACATATACAGTATCATTGATAGTAGAAAACATATACAGTATCATTGATAGTAAAAAACATATACAGTATCATTGATAGTAAAAAACATATAAAGTATCACTGTTAGTAGAAAATATAAAGTATCATTGATAGTAGAAAACATATAAAGTATCACTGAGAGTAGAAAATATATAAAGTATCACTGAGAGGAGAAAACATATAAAGTATCACTGATAGTAGAAAACATATAAAATATCACTGACTGTTAAAAATATATAAAGTATCACTGAGAGGAAAAAAACAAAGTATCACTGAGAGTAGAAAACATATAAAGTATCACTGACAGTAGAAAACATATAAAATATCACTGACAGTAGAAAACATATAAAATATCACTAATAATAATAATAATAATAATAGTAACTTCTTTTGCGCCAATATCCTCGAAAATCAAGCTCAGTGGCGCGACAAAACCAGGGGATTAATCAATCTCATAATCGAAAGCAATGCGTGAGTCGTCAACGGATGGATGGAAAAGCTAGGAGGCTAAGGAGGATAGGCAGCATTAAAGAGATATGTTTTTAGATGTCGGCGGAATGAAACTATATTACCTTGTGATTTAACACTGATAGTAGAAAACATACAAAATATCAATGATAGTAGAAAACATACAGTATCACCAACAAAAGAAAACATATAAAGTATCACTGATAGTAGAAAAACATATAAAATATCACTGATAGTAGAAAACATACAGTATCACCAACAAAAGAAAAGACTCGTATACAATGTACAACATATCATATCACTGATAGTATAAAACATATAAAGTATCACTGAGAGTAGAAAACATATAAAGTATCAGTGAGAGTAGAAAACATATAAAGTATCACTGAGAGTAGAAAATATATAAAGTATTACTGAGAGTAGAAAACATATAAAGTATCACTGACATTAGAAAACATATAAAGTATCACTGAGAGTAGGAAACATATAAAGTATCACTGACGGTAGAAAACATATAAAGTATCACTGAGAGTAGAAAACATATAAAGTATCACTGACATTAGAAAACATATAAAGTATCACTGACAGTAGAAAACATATAAAGTATCACTGAGAGTAGGAAACATATAAAGTATCACTGACAGTAGAAAACATATAAAGTATCACTGAGAGTAGGAAACATATAAAGTATCACTGACATTAGGAAACATATAAAGTATCACTGACATTAGAAAACATATAAAGTATCACTGAGAGTAGGAAACATATAAAGTATCACTGAGAGTAGAAAACATATAAAGTATCACTGACAGTAGAAAACATATAAAGTATCACTGAGAGTAGGAAACATATAAAGTATCACTGACATTAGGAAACATATAAAGTATCACTGACATTAGAAAACATATAAAGTATCACTGAGAGTATAAAACATATAACGTATCACTGACATTAGAAAACATATAAAGTATCACTGACAGTAGAAAACATATAAAGTATAACTGAGAGTAGGAAACATATAAAGTATCACTGACGGTAGAAAACATATAAAGTATCACTGAGAGTATAAAACATATAAAGTATCACTGAGAGTATAAAACATATAAAGTATCACTGACATTAGAAAACATATAAAGTATCACTGACAGTAGAAAACATATAAAGTATCACTGAGAGTAGAAAACATGTAACATATCACTGAGAGTAAAAAACATTATAAAGAATCACTGAGAGTAGAAAACATATAAAATATCATTGATAGTAGAAAACATATAAAGTATCACCAACAGTCGAAAACGTATAAAGTATCACTGACAGTAGAAAACATATAAAGTATCACTGAGAGTAGAAAACATATAAAATATCACTGAGAGTAGAAAACATATTAAGTATCACTGACAGTAGAAAACATATAAAATATCATTGATAGTAGAAAACATATAAAGTGTCACCAACAGTAGAAAATATATCAAGTATCACTGACAGTAGAAAACATATAAAATATCACTGAGAGTAGAAAACATGTAACATACCACTGAGAGTAGAAAACATTATAAAGTATCACTGACGGTAGAAAACATATAAAGTATCACTGAGAGTAGAAAACATATAAAATATCATTGATAGTAGAAAACATATAAAGTATCACCAACAGTAGAAAACATATAAAGTTTCAATGACAGTAGAAAACATATAAAGTATCACTGATAGCAGAAAACAAATAAAGTATCACTGATAGTAGAAAACATATAAAGTATCACTGACAGTAGAAAACACGATTAATCGACATTGGCAAATCTATATATTATGTATTATGAAACAGTGTTTCTCTGTTTGTCGGTATGTTAATTTGTTGGTGGGTCCACATCGTCAGTTTTTTCCTACGTATCGAGCTGACATTTTGCATGCCATATAGGTTCGTCAATTCAGACTTTAAAAACATCACCTGGGTGGTTGTATAACTTAGTAGGTTCAACCCCGCAAGAGGTAAATCTAACGTGCAGTATGCCACACGCCATCGTTCAGATACCTCTTGCGCGAAAAGCTGTTGTGGCAAAGAGAAACCCCACTGGTTGCGCCCCTGCCCAAATACACGCTGTACCTGTATTGTAGTTAGACGTTCAATATATCTGATTAATAATGAATTATTATTGTTGATGATTTTGGCAAAACAGCTGTGAAAATGTCTCCACTCACGGAGGCCAAAGTGCAGCATGTTCTTGGCAATGATCATGTCGTTCCCCTCTAGCAGCACTTTCGGCGTCAGCTCGTCCAACACGTCGATGGCGCAACACCCTGCAAGCAACACGCGCAATCACAACTCGTCCAACACGTCGACGGCGCAACACCCTGCAACCAACACGCGCAATCACAACTCGTCCAACACGTCGACGGCGCAACACCCTGCAAGCAACACGCGCAATCACAACTCGTCCAACACGTCGACGGCGCAACACCCTGCAAGCAACACGCGCAATCACAACTCGTCCAACACGTCGAAGGCGCAACACCCTGCAAGCAACACGCGCAATCACAACTCGTCCAACACGTCGACGGCGCAACACCCTGCAAGCAACACGCGCAATCACAACTCGTCCAACACGTCGACGGCGCAACACCCTGCAAGCAACACGCGCAATCACAACTCGTCCAACACGCCGATGACGCAACACCCTGCAAGCAACACGCGCAATCACAACTCGTCCAACACGTCGACGCCGCAACACCCTACAAGCAACACGCGCAATCACAACTCGTCCAACACGTCGACGGCGCAACATCCTGCAAGCAACACGCACAATCACATCCAACACGTCGATGGCGCAACATCCTGCAAGCAACACGCACAATCACAACTCGTCCAACACGTCGATGGCGCAACACCCTGCAAGCAACACGCACAATCACATCCAACACGTCGATGGCGCAACAGCCTGCAAGCAGCACGCGCAACCACATCCAACACGTCGATGGCGCAACATCCTGCAAGCAACACGCGCAACCACTTCCAACACGTCGATGGCGCAACATCCTGCAAGCAATACGCGCAACCACAGTTGGACTTTGTGGGCTTTGTGATGTGATTGTGTCATTTTGTGACTTTTTCATATAGATTTTAAATAATTGTGATTTTTCACTTAAATTAACCCTAAAGGACTGAAAAATAACTGTTTCCATTTTTTTCGTCAACTTTTCGTGAGAAAATGCAAGATGGCCGCCACGGTTCACCAAAATTCTTATAATCGCTATATCTTTGGCAATAAACGGTATAGAAACTTGAACCCGGAGTGGTTTTATATCTATTGATGTATAAGGAATCCAATGCATGCAACTATTATATTGGTGAAAGAAATGAAAATAAAGCCATACTAGCCACAAAATGCGTTAAAATGACTGTAAATGGATATAGTATACGCAGTTATGTAGCAAATATACGTCTTTTATGGTTAATATAAGTGAAAAAACCCACAATTATTTAAAATATATATGAAAAAGTATAAAGTATACTGTATAAAAAAATTCCAATAATCTAAAGCATTTGATATGATTAATGACGAAGTCACGTGCGTGAGAAGTTCTAGATTGTTGGAATCGCGTGACCAGGGATAACTAGCAGATTCTGATAACTATTCACTATTTACCAACGTCAGAGTTGGCACCGAGTTGGGTGAACAGCCTGAGATGATGGCGGGGGCAATACATTCACAGCTCTGCACCAAAATTGTGACATTTGGGAGCAAGCAAGATATTTGAACTATGCATCGTGTCACTCCAAATGGTGATTACATAAACACAGGTGAGTTGAGACAGACATGGCAGCCGTCTGTGTAAACGCTGTTTGTTTACATTTTGCTGCCACCTGATCACCTGGTTACCCGCGACATTGCGTCAACGTCAACGCAACTGCCGACCGTCGTCATGACTGGTCAACTCTAGGCAGCTACCTCGTACAACCCAGCCTCTGACCGTTACGTTGAGATGTCGTCAAGAATCGTGCATCAAACAGCAGTGCGGAAACGACAATCTCTTGCGATGAACATGACGATGATGGTGACATGGCAGATTGCATCGTTGTCAATGTACTGTTGTGTTTTATAACAAACAAAACAGACAGATACGATTGTCCAACTGTGTGACAATTTCTACGACAATGCAGAAGTTGAATTTAGCAAGTTCCTTCTGTTTGCTTTCAAAACTTCCGCCAATTTCATTTGACAATATAGACGTCTCCCTCCTCGTTCAACGACTAGAGAGCCTCAATGATGACGTTAGCGTGTTGGCGACGGAGCTGAAGACAAAACATGACATCATGAGAATGTGACATTGATGTGACATTTGACGCTGTTGGAAGTCGTGGGCAAGCTTCCTTGAGTGACATGACTCGAGCAATGGACGTGTGTGTGACGGAAGGGTCAGAGGCGGCGGTAACGACGGAATCGACGGGAGCGAACGATGCGACTGTCCATTCCGACCATGGACACGACCATAGACAGGGTGTGATTACCAAAGCCAACGCTCCTGAACAGCCGTGGACCGAAGTGGTTGAGCGTAACCGGCTTAGAAAGATTATTCAGTGTGACCGCACGACCAATATACATGCGCGTGTGACGTCGTGTGACTTAGTTGTAAAAATAACTATAGCAGTGTATATGTATTCTACAGACAAGAATTGCTAGAACATATTACATGTTTTATATATCAGAAACAAACCATACGTTTACCGACACAGCTACAAATGTCTAATAGAACAGAATGCGGGTCACGCATTCGGCGCAACGGCTCAAATCACGTCAAACACGTAATAACGAAACGCTACAGATGGGTGAGACTCTGGGTACGTTATGAGTTTTGGGTGTTGGCAAACCAATTCACAGCCTGTATTGTTCGTATAAATGTATTTCGTTGATTAAAGCATATATAATGTAATTGGCCTGAAAGCCGGCGTTGAACTCACCAATATGCACCGCCAGGCGCGCGTTGATCTTCCTGTCCGCCAGGTGGACATAGTGAGCTCCTCGGGTAGACTGCAACAACGACAGCGCCAACCTGGCCGCCTCCCCCACACTGTCCACCTCGCCATCGACTCCTGACATCAAAACGAGGCACAGTTCAGTTCGTGTAACCACTTACCTAGCCATCATGTGGCCTGTTGCGTAGCAACGATCCTGTCAACCCGTTAGAAAATAGCCGCCGAAAAAAAATGAATCGTGGATACATTGTGTCGTTTGTTTTGTTGAAATTCTTGCCTCAAAAGATATTTCTCGTACGACTTAGACATAAGACAAAAGTCCTGTAATCGGTAACGTTTGATCTAGGCCATGTCGTGCCGCAGTAGTAGAAGAAGATTTAATTCACATAAATAATTATCATTAACATTAATTGTTAGCTAAGCCAAACGTGGCGGTCATAGTTGTAATGAAATCAACCCGCGGCGTTGCGGATACATCCACTGACCTATCGATCACGTGATCTATTGCCTAACAAAACATCGTCAAATCATTAACACCGAATCCGTGGCGCGTGCATACATTTCGTAATATGTTTTGTTGAGATTCTGATCTCAGAATCTTTTATTTATGTCAAAAAGATACAGCAAAGTTGTTTATAAATTACAGCTGTATATGGACGGACAGTCGGCCTCCACTACTTTCCATATGGAAAGACAATAAATTGCTATTTCGCCAAGATCACTATGCACATAGTATGTCCTTGTTTAAATGACTCGTTGAAAGCCAAACACCTACAATTACAGTTCTTACAAACTTCTGAGATTACATCAGAACAAAAGAACAACAGTTGGAATACCAAGAATCAAAAAGATGTCACCAGGAAACCCCCAAACCAAAGAACACAACACGGAACTGGACGATCGAATGACTGTGAATTACCGAACACCGCCATGAGGGTCGGGTCAAAGGTCCTCGGCCTGAACACGGCGGTCGTGTCGACACATTTCCTCTTGAAGAGCTTCACGAGCTCGTTGAGACAGGCGGTGACGCTCTCGATGTCCAGCTCCTCTGCTCTCTGTTGGAAGTCGACGACATCGAAGCAGACGACAGACACGTGCTTGACACAGCGCACCGGCACCGCCACGCGCTTGATGAGTAGACGGGTCACGTGGTTCGTACACCTACGACACAGAGCGCACATGGTCGTGCACAGTGTAGCTGTATACGGTTATATCAAATACACCAAGTCGTACAATAGAATGGTTTGTTTGGCACCCATGAGCCACTGTTGACGTTTTCAGCGATACATCTAAATATAGGTGATAATTGCAAGAATGTCGGTGTTTGATGTCAACAAATTGTTACTTTCGTTTGACCTCGTCCCCCCGCAATTTACGCTGACTTGTTATGTAGTATATGCGTTGTATTAAACAGTATGACTACCGTCAGAAACACTAACAACTGACCAACTGCTCTCTTCTGAAACACGTACAACGCAGGGTGAACGAAATTTCGAATGTTCTGTCACGGCGACCAGTACGGCACTACCCACACACCGTCAATGACGTCAACTCCGGATCCTCCAATCGACATTCAGGACATCTGACCTCTTGACTACAACTGCCCACTGCTATCTCACCACATCTTATTTAACAAGAGTTAACAAGATTTAACAAGATTTAACAAGATTTAACAAGATTGCCACCTAGAGAATCAACTCTAGATGGCAGGTGGACAAGGAAGCCCTTTGGCTTATCGAGAGTCCAACCTATCTAACTAAATGTACCCAGCCCTTCTTAGGTACATGTCAATTTTATTTTTAAACATATTAACACTACTATAACCTACACAATCAGCCGATAATCTGTTCCATTCATTTACTGTTCTTTGTGAAAATGAAAATTTTCTAATATCTACACTGCTTCTTTGCTAATGTAATTCCATGTCCTCTAGTTCTTCTCTCTTCCTTAACAGAGAAAAAAATATTTCTGTCAATATTTTCATACCCATTCAATATTTTAAAAACTTCTATCCGATCTCCTCTCAATCTCCTGGTTTCTAGCGTTGTTAATCCACATTCTTTTAGACGCATTTCATAACTAATATTCCTGAGTTTTTTTTTCATTTTGGTTGCTCTTCTTTGTACTCTTTCTAGTATATCAATATCCTTCTTGCGATATGGCCTCCATGCCTGTATGCAATATTCCAAATGAGGCCTAACTATTGTTTTGTACAACGGTATTATTAGTTCTTTTTCCTTGTACACTATATTTCGCCTAATTAATCCAAGAATTTGGTTTCCCTTTGCTGCTGCAATTGCACACTGTTCTGATACCTTCATATCAGCACTAATAGTTAACCCTAAGTCCTTTTCCTTTACGGTAGTATTTAGTACAGTATCACCCATTGTATATTGTGCATCTTCATTTCCATGTCCTGTGTGGAGGCACTTACACTTCCCATAATTAAACAGCATTTGCCACTTATCAGACCATTCGTTCAACTTATTTAGATCATCTTGTAATTGCTGTCTATCTGCATCACTTTCAATTTTTCTAAACACTTTTGTATCGTCCGCAAACTTCAACACCTTGCTTGTTCTATCATCATCCAAATCATTGATATATATTGAGAACAAAATAGGTCCCAATACTGATCCCTGCGGTACTCCACTCAAAACCGATTTCCAGTTTGAAACCTCCCCATCAACTACCACTCTTTGTCTTCTATCAATGAGCCATTTTTCTATCCAGTTAATCATACCATTGCCTATGCCATGGGCCTTTAGTTTAAGTAGTAATCTTTGATGTGGCACTTTGTCAAAGGCTTTTTTAAAATCTAAATATATTATATCTACTGGTGATCCCTCGTCTACCCACTTTGTGACATCTTCCAAAAAACATAAGATATTTGTTAAGCATGACCTCGCTTTTAGAAACCCATGTTGAGATGGGTTAATCAAGTTATTTTTAACAAGAAAATCAACCAAGTGATCTTTAATTAGTCTTTCTAATAGTTTGCGAACCACCGATGTTAAACTAACTGGTCTATAGTTCTCTGACTTGCTTCTTGATCCTTTTTTAAATAATGGTATGATGTTTGCTTCTTTCCATTCTAATGGAACTACTCCTTCCTCTATTGACAAATTGAACACTGTTGCAAGTGGTATGCTGATTTGTTCTACAATTTCCAGTAGTAATTTGGGAGGAATCCCATCCACTCCAGGTGACTTATTTTCCTTCATATCCCTTATTTTCTTAGCTACCATTTTTGGTGTTACAATTAGTTGTCCTAAATAGTCTGACTCTCTCCCTTCAAATTTAGTCTCTGGTACTGGTAATGCACTAGTATCTTCCCTGGTGAACACCGAACTAAAGTATTCATTTAGGTTTTCTGCCATTAAGAATCCCTCTGTTATTATGTTTCCATCACTACCTTCTAGAGGTCCTACCTTATCCTGAACTTCTTTCTGTTTACTTCGAACATACGCATAAAAACTCTTGCTGTCATGTTTTATATTAAAAGCTAATTTTTGTTCATAGCTTCTCTTTGAATTTCTAATTTCAGCTGTAGCTTGGCTAAGTGCTTCTTTATAAATGGCATAGTCTTCTTCACTTCCATTATGTCTATATGTCTTCCACATCGTTTGCTTGTATTTGATTTTTCTAATGGCTTCTTTTGATAAGTGTTTCTTTTTGACCGTTTCCCCTGTTTTTTCAAGGGGACAAATTGTTCGACAATGCAGTCAATTTCACTCTTTAAGATATTCCAACATTCTGTTGCTGTTTTATTCTCCAGTGTGTTATTCCAGTCTATCTTTGCTAAATGTTTCCTCATGTCCTTATATCTTCCTTTGTGAAAATATTTCCTGTACCGTATTTTACGATTCTGTTCTCCTTTTACTTTGATGATAAAATATATCTGGTTGTGATCACTACACACCAGTGGCTCACATATCCTGACATTATCAATAAATTCCTTCTGTGAGCTCAAAACTATGTCCAATACGTTCTCACCCCTGGTTGGTTCTAACACATGTTGAGTAAGGAAACTGTCTTGTACTAAATTTAAAAACTTTTGATCTTCACTCCCAGTACTCTGTTGAGATTTCCACTGTATACGCCCATGATTAAAATCCCCCATAATTATACAGTCCCGTTTACTGACTTCCTTTATAGCGTTTTGTGTTTTCTCATTCTCATCTGTGCTTATGTTTGGACTTCGATAAACTAATGTTGAGTTTCCTGTAACTATGTTACACCACACAGCTTCTTCGCATTCTGCTTGTTTTTCAAATTTTATTTCGTAAGCCTGAATGGATTCTTTAATATATAAAATAACGCCACCCTAATGCAGTAATTACTTTTTTCCCGACGTTCTCGACGTCGGCACAACGTCGATAAATGACGTCGATCCAACTTTCACATCCAATGTGTTTTCGACGTTGTTTCGACGTCGTAGCCAACGTCGAAGGAACGTCGGTGCAACGTACTTGTGCCCGCTAGGAATACACACGGTATTCACCAATGTGTTACAATGTCACATTGTTCCTCAAACTGTCACAAATTACATGTCATACGTCACACGTCACACGTCATACGTCATACGTCACACGTCACTCACCACAATGCCATTTTCACAGAAATTATTTCGGTAAATAAATGACGTACAGCCACTAAATGTGCTCTGCTGGAAATACTTTATATATAGTTAGATCGCAGAATGTTTGCAATGAAATTTTGTTGGGTGCGTTGTGTTGCACAGAGCACGATATTTACATGGTCGGATTTCAAACCGTGGTGTTTTATTGACCCCCCCCCCCCCCGAAAACGGGCGTACCTAGCAATGAGCAGCTTCTGCGTGTAGTCCCGGGTGGCGCTGATACTGGTCGTGATGGTCCCGCACAGCACCATGTTGTTGGCGATCACGACCAGTGTCCCGTAGACGCGAAAGACAACAATGGGCGAAACGACAATGACGGACACGATGATGACGACACTGAAGACGATGCCGCTGATGACGCGTGTGGTGGGAGCGTTCAGCTGGTGCAGCAGCTCGGCACCCACGTTCTTCTGTATGTCGACGAGGGCGTCGAACAACAGGGTCATGTTGCCGTACCAGTACGTCCCCTCGAGCGGCCCAAACGCCACTGACCGCTTCTGCAACGGCAACGAAAGATTTAACCAGATTGCAACTCTAGATGGCAGGTAGACTAGGAAGCCCTTTGGATTATCGAGAGTCCAACCTTTCTATCTAAGTGTACCCCGCCCGTCTTAGGTATATGTCGATTTGATTTTTAAATATATTAACACTACTAGCACCTACACAATCAGCTGATAATCTGTTCCATTCTTTAACTGTTCTTTGTGAAAATGAAAATGTTCTAATATCTAGTCTACACTGCTTCTTTGCTAATTTAACTCCATGTCCTCTAGTCCTTCTCTCTTCCTTGACCGATAAAAAAATATTTCTGTCAATTTGTTCATACCCATTCAATATTTTAAACACCTCAATCTGATCTCCTGTCAATCTTCTGGTTTCTAGTGTTGTTAAACCACATTCTTTTAGACGCATTTCATAACTAATATTCCTGAGTTTTGGTATCATTTTGGTTGCTCTCCTTTGTACTGTTTCTAGCATATCATAACCTTCTTGCGATGCGAAAGAAATCTATTTGAAACCGGACGTATCGCATCTAGCAACATCGCCACCAAAAGGTTATTGGTTTATGACAACTGTAAATATTGAAGTCACTGGGTTATTTAGAGTCGAACAAAATGTCTTTTATTCATTTGTATACAAAACCATTAAATCCATGTAATTGGTGCCAATATATGACGTACCTCGATCACAGACGCATAGCGATTAATGACCTTCATAACGTCATACCCGGCGAAGTGCATCATCTTTTGGCGGAGTGCTGTCATTTTGGCCGAGTACGTCAACGCGAACGCATAGTTCACTTTAATCGACTTGGATACCTGGATAACGAATGTAGATAATAGTTAATAATGACGTACTGCGCATCTATGTGTGCGTGTACGTGAGTGAGTGAGTGTGTGCGTGAGTGCATGCGTGCGTGAGAAGGGGTGTGTGTACTTATGTACGTATGTGTGTATATAATGCCATTCGTATTTTGATAATCCTAGCTAGTAGTCCTAAATGCAGTACATTTATTGTAGAATTAATTATTACCAAATGAGGACCGGATATTATACTTATACTAGAACAATTATATCTGCAAAGCAGAACGGGGGAGAAGAAGTGACCACCGCTGGCTTGCGAAGATCTACCGGACAGTTTGCGCCTAATAGACTCACTTGAACTCTTAAAGTCCAAATTGAATTAAAACACATCTTTTTAAGGCCGCATTTGTGAACTACTTGTAGGGTATTTTATAATGAATTAATTTTAACTGTAATTCTGCAATTTTGTACTTACTTTATTATTAAGTTATTAATACATTTTATTATTTATTTATTATTTAATTTTATCTATTTATTGCTGATAAGTTTAGTTTATGAACTAGGACTTTTGGAAGCTTTATTTAATTATCTATTTATTACCATTGAACATTTCGTCTTTACGTGCTAGTTTAACTTATTATGAATATTTAACATATGTATGTGTTATAATATATTTTATGAGCCTCTGAGAGGAAATAATTCAGGATATACGGCGCTTTTCAAATAAAAATTATTATTGTTGTTGTTGTTGTTGTTGTTGTTGTTGTTGTTGTTGTTGTAGTTGTTGGTGTTGGTGTTGGTGTTGGTGTTGGTGTTGGTGTTGGTGTTGGTGTTGGTGTTGGTGTTGGTGTTGGTGTTGGTGTTGGTGTTGGTGTTGGTGTTGGTGTTGGTGTTGGTGTTGGTGTTGGTGTTGGTGTTGGTGTTGGTGTTGGTGTTGGTGTTGGTGTTGGTGTTGGTGTTGGTGTTGGTGTTGGTGTTGGTGTTGGTGTTGGTGTTGGTGTTGGTGTTGGTGTTGGTGTTGGTGTTGGTGTTGGTGTTGGTGTTGGTGTTGGTGTTGGTGTTGGTGTTGTTGTTGTTGTTGTTGTTGTTGTTGTTGTTGTTGTTGTTGTTGTTGTTGTTGTTATTGTTATTGTTATTGTTATTGTTATTGTTATTGTTATTGTTATTGTTATTGTTATTGTTATTGTTATTGTTATTGTTATTGTTATTGTTATTGTTATTGTTATTGTTATTGTTATTATTATTATTATTATTATTATTATTATTATTATTATTATTATTATTATTATTATTATTATTATTATTATTATTATTATTATTATTATTATTATTATTATTATTATTATTATTATTATTATTATTATTATTATTATTATTATTATTATTATTATTATTATTATTATTATTATTATTATTATTATTATTATTATTATTATTATTATTATTATTATTATTATTATTATTATTATTATTATTATTATTATTATTATTATTATTATTATTATTATTATTATTATTATTATTATTATTATTATTATTATTATTATTATTATTATTATTATTATTATTATTATTATTATTATTATTATTATTATTATTATTATTATTATTATTATTATTATTATTATTATTATTATTATTATTATTATTATTATTATTATTATTATTATTATTATTATTATTATTATTATTATTATTATTATTATTATTATTATTATTATTATTATTATTATTATTATTATTATTATGACAAGGCCAGTAGACCGTGGGTGGGGCGAGAGATCTCGCACGTACCTTCATGAAGCGGTTGTAGGCGGCGCTGCTGTTGAAGCTGCCCTGAGAGAAGTAAACGATACCGAGGCTGCGCATGATCGTCGCGTCCTCCGTACAGATGACGATCTTCTGGTAGCTGATGACGATGTTCCATACGTCCCCCAGCACCGAGGCCTTGATGGCGTCGCGCAGCCAGTTGATCATCATCCCGATACTGCGAGAGTAGAACGTGATCTCTTCATAACAGTCGATCACCAGAATGTTGACCTTCTTACGGTGATCGACTAGGTGTTGATGGAAGGCCGCCTTGCTGCAATCAAGGAGACGTTATCGTGCAACCAGTAAGTAGAACGTAGGAGAAGGTCTGGTAATATGAGCCACTTTTTTACATTGATATTCTGGAGCCGTGTGACACGATAGAGCTCTGTGAAATTGTGACATGAAAGATACTGTAATAGACTGTTGTTGTGTGCAGTATTGCTTGCATAGGTTGTTTACAGTTTTAATGAGAACGAGGATATTTTTTTCCTTAAATCGCTCATACTAAAACAGGTGTGGATAATATGAGCATGCCCCATTGCTAATATGAGCACTCGCGCGCACGCACGCACAGACGCACGCAAACGCACACACGCACACATATAGTACATAGAAACATACACATACAGCTGCGCGTGCACGCTCTCCAAACATTGCCAAACGAATTAATAAACAACCATAGCATATTTATTTAAAGCTTCAGTTACCATCTCATACGATCAAACGTAGAATTATAGCTGTGTCAAATATAAACGTAATGGTCAATTGGAAAGTGAAAATATAGCCGTAATTACACTATTAGGCTCTAGCTTGTCACTGTGCTAAAACTCGTGGATGAATATATATGCTCATATTACCTGAACTTCATGTGGCTCATATGGTCCACAACGCCTATCACTTCCCGTTTTGCAACAGGCGGGAAATTTACTCGATGTAACTGCATTATCGCCGATTACGCAGATCGACACATTAACTGTCTGGTCTTAAAACATAATTTGCGTTGATTCAGACTACACATATATCATTTATATGCATTATTGCAACATGCGGAAATCATAAAAACATTTATGAACTGTTATTCACGTAAATATTTCAATATTCTGTTGCCTTACCATTAAAAATGTATGTAGGCTGCTCCGCTAACTTTCTAAACTCTACAAATAAACGTTATATGGCAACGCTTGTTGTACCCTTTTCTGAGTTTGAGAGGTGGCTCATATTGTCTGGTGGCTCATAATACCAGACCTTCCCCTATATTACGTGTAGCGCCAGTGTTGACCGGGTATAAGTTTGAAGTGGTGCGATATTGTATGTGGCTAGTAGAACAGATCTCATTCGTAGTCACTTTGTTGTTTATGTTTTCAGTTTGAAGCGGTGCGATGTTGTCGTCGACCATGTTATGCCTGAGTGATATTTCACCAGCGGCTGTGTCGGCTCGTCTTTAAACGCTAACTACTTTGAAATTGCTATTCTCTCTCTCTCTCTCTCTCTCTCTCTCTCTCTCTCTCTCTCTCTCCTAAATCTCTTATGGGTGCTATTCTATTCGTATTTACCTACATCCACAAAATGAACCTCTGACTTGCTTGCTTGCTTGCTACAGTATGTAATATTAGCTTAAACCCCACTTGGGACAAACCAATGTGGTGTTCCCGGGATAATTACTGACGACACGGTGTGTCCGTTGACAAAGCAAACAACTGTAAACTAATCATAGATGTTTTTTTAATACTTCACCAATTTGCACTAAAGGGCCGATGGGCCAATGCAGTGAATGCGAGAGAAATAGACGCTGGACATCGGACCCTCGGCGGAGATACATTTACAAAGCCTCATGGTTACCATGTTGGCAATGGGCCAGTCAGACTAGACGTACGTGGAGAACTGGACTCCGAGGTCACGACTTGGGTTGACGGGCCACGATGACAGTTGTTTGATCGACTCGGACGTCTTCAAGTAGCTCTCGATCATCTGCATCTGTGGGTATTTGGCGCACAAGTACATCACCGTCATGTCTCGCTCAGTCTGCAAACTCTGGATGACGTCAGCGAATTCGACGCTGCGACGCACGATACTGTGGAGCTGCACCAAGGCAAGAGGACGAAATGACATTTAAGACGACATCGCCGTGTAGAACAATACAACATGCTCTTCCGGATTTACGGTTTGTGATGTCCTAATTTATATATATATATATATATATATATATATATATATATATATATATATATATATATATATATAATATATATATATATATATATATATATATATATATATATGTATATATATAATATATATATTATATATCTATATATATATATATATATATATATATTCATATATATGTATATATATATGTATATATATATATATATATATATATATATATGTATATATATATATATGTATATATATATATTATATATTAAATATATATATGTATATATATATTATATATTATATATATATATATATATATATATATATATATATATATATATGCCGTGCTTAATAGCTGTTATAGAAGTCGCGCTTAAGCAATAACCATTTGTTTGCACGACGAAGTGAATGCATTTGATGGCGCATTCGAATATCCCTGGTAGTGTTCAAGTGAGTATGTCTTCGGTTTCACTGCTGCATTTGAAGGCGCATTCAGACGTTCAACGTATTTTATGCAGGCTTCCTACATAAATGTATTTTGATGGCCACCTTCAACGGTGGATTATGCAGCTGAATGTAGTTTTAATGTAGAACATGACAATAGTACACGTACCGAGTTGTTGTCCAGTTGAAACATGATGTTATTGGCTGTGAAATAACTAGCGATGTTGATTAGGATCAATATTGGAATAGACACAAGTCCGACCATTTTCATCATCTTGCGTCGTTGGCCCTCCTTCGTGAACGACTCTGTTTTCAGCCATCCTTGAACACATCAGGATACTAATAGTGTTATTCGAATACATCTACGTGGCATAAACAAACATATTTGGTTTAACTTGCGTGCACATTCAATATAAGCACATACCTACATACATACACACACATACATATATACATACATGTATGCATGCATGCATACGTACGTACGTACGTACGTACGTACGTACGTACATACATACATGCATACAAATTTACACATAATGTACATTCATACAAATATGCATACATACGTACATAGGGGGATACGCACATACGTATGTACATACGTATATACATACACACATACATATATATATATTTGCATACATATAATCATATATACATACACACACACATACACACATACACACGTACAAACGTACATACGTACATACGTACATACATACATACATACATACATACATACACACATACACTCATACACACATACACACATACCCACATACACACATACACACATACACACACACACACACACACACACACACACACACTCACACACACACACACACACACACACACACACACACACACACACACACACATACATACATACATACAATCTCTGATGAGGAAACTAAGCATGAAGTTGGAGATGCGCATCAATTCTTGGTCAATTTCACAACCATGTACGGATCGAAGACTCGCCGTGTTAGAACCAGAACAATATAACGGATGCACTCAATATAATAATATAATAACAATAATATTTATTTTGTTGACCGCAACATCCAATGCTGATTACAGTCCTTCACACAGAATAGCATAAAGTGTTTGTAAGAACAAATTACTTAATAAATTAAATAAGAAACCAAACAAATGCACGACTCGCTCACTACGCTGCTGTACGGACATGAAACCTCGGCTATTTAACGACAAGAAGCAACTATCCGAAGAAACGGAATCTGCCCCACACGGATATACTGGATACTACATTCCTGTAGAAACAATTAATATATTCTTATAACTGGAATTCATAAATTATCTTGACGAAAGGACAACAAAATATGTTTAAGTATTTTTTAATATGATTACTACCACTGATCATTTCATTTCAGTTGTCAGATAATACCAATATTTTTACAGATGTGTTAAACAAATGATTTATTACAATAATACTAATGCGACTTCTAGTGTGCGTAAATCATTTACAACCAAACTCAGAGGCGCATCGAGAAAAAGGTTGGTCAATTATAAAATTGGCCAGCAGTATTTGTTCGAATCAGAACTATAAAATAGACTGCGTGCTCTCTCGTGTTGTGTGTAAGTAAAGAAATGTCATTTAGTTTCAGAGAAGTTTTTTTTTATAATCAATTATCTTTGTCAGCAGTGGAATGATCTGTGTCAGCAAGGTAATAATATGTGTCAGCAAGATAATGAGACGTGTCAGCAAGGTAATGATCTGTGTCAGCAAGGTAATGATCTGTGTCCGCAAGGTAATAATCTGTGTCAGCAAGGTAATGAGACGTGTCAGCAACGTAATGAGACCTGTCAGCAAGGTAATGAGACGTGTTAATTAGTCTGAACGAATAGACACATTGAGCACGCGTATGACATACTATTACTAGTGGTTATTACATACTATAATTCTAGCCGTTATGACAACATATTATTGACTAGCCCTTATTACGTACTCTATGTCTAGCCATTATAACACACTATTGACTAGCCCTTATAGTCGGGGCGCACGGGTCCACATTTTGGAGGTAGTGGACACCTCGTGCTATTTTTGGTTGTCGTGTATTTTATTAAACGTCAAACCCTCCCGAACAATATTCCAGAGGGCAACCTTCTCAAATCAGTGTACCTCACTCCGAAAATTGCGTTTATATCCATGCCCTTAATGGCCCAGTTGTATACATTTCTCTTTCCCCATTTTCACAGTAACTGTATAACAACAAATTTAAGTGTAGTATCAAATAATCAGCAATGACGAGAACTATTAGTTATGGCAATAGCTTTTTGATACGTTTAGTTTTCAAGATGCCAGATACAAAACACTGGACAAAATAACGATAAATCAGTTCGGTTTCCCAGTTGACATCACACAAAATGAGTTATAGTTACCTTAATATGTAATCAATATACTTAGGTAATATATCAAAATGATGTGCATTCAATTACCTACTGAATACTGCATAGCATTAGTAAAATAGTGCTACGTTATACGTAATCACGAGCCAAACATCTACCCAACCCCTAAGTGTTGCGCAATCTTGACGTGACGCAAATCGGAGTAGATTTCATTGATTGTATCATTTTCGCGTTCCTTAGGGTAATATACACTATTAAAGACAGAGTACTGATGCATAATCTACTGCTGGTTATTAATGCGATGTTTGTTAAGACAATATAACATTATGATAACATTATTCGAAAATAAAAACATACCAAGGTGGTATTCAATCACATCTTAAAGATTGTTCTGAGTCACCTGTGTCACTCTTGTCACAGCCATTGTTTTCAACAAGAGTCCGAACAGGTATTACTCGCCTACATTTGGTATCGTTCCGTTTGCACTTGCAAGCAGCACAACGCGGCACTTGGCATTTAGCGCAACAACAATTACAAGGGCATTTGCTGGCGACACGTAACTTGTATACCATTGTGAAAGTTCTGGTAAAGGCGGCACCGTCAAAGATACTGGTTCCAAATGTGTGGAACCCGTCTTCCAACCGATATCTAATAATTTCTCCTCCATCTTCAAGTGAGTCTCTTTCAGCACAGCTGTCAACCTCAAGCCTTACAGCCTTGACGCATCAATCCATTTGACTCAAACAAAGCTTGCGGTACCTTAGAACATTCATATTCTCCGATGGTTTCCTCAAGATTGACATTTTCCCCAATACCTTTCTGGTGAAGAAGGCGTATCAGCATGACAACTTCATTGATCAGCTGCTACGTCTGCTTCTGCAGCACAGTAAGATGTTATTGAGGATGCAGTTCTTCAAATATGCTGTCACGTACCTTTTGGACTTTGCGTTGTCATTCAAATATTCCTGGAGCTCAGTTTTGCAAATATTTTTCACAGTTTCCAGAGTTTTCATGATAATTACAGTGACTCACTGTTTCGTGGCAATATTTAGTATGTTGCTGGAGTCTACCGTGTTGGGATTGATCATGTGCTGTTTTTATGCATGCTTGATTGATCATTTGCTGGTTTCCATCTTCGTGGGATTGTTAGACTGCAGATGGTTCATCACATCTTTGAAATGGAATGATACCTCAGATACACAGGCTTTGTGTAATGCTACTTGGTTCGTACTTTAGCATCCAGGGGTATTTATGTAAGCCCACTCACATCTATGCTCTTCACATCTATGCTTTATGTCTGCCCATGAGCTATTTCAGAAGTGATACATTTGAATGACTCAGCTTTTTTCGCACATCATATTGACCTTTCGTGAAGTACTGATATACATATTGTGCTGGGTTCTTCAGGTTGTTCATTTCCTTTAGGCACATTGGCAGCGAATAAATGTAGTTGTGGTGACCAGCAGCAACAACAAATGGGAGCATGTTATTATACTAAACCAAAATTTCCCAATTGCCCATTTTCCCATTTTTCAAATCCACCCGTGCCTCCCGTAGTCATTTTTTTTTCAAAACCTTTGTTAGCTGTTCCTTGCTTACACAAACCAGTTTCTAAAAGGATAAGACTCCACATAATTTCTCCAACTGCGCCCATAGCGTTTACAGTGAGATGAAACTACACACATGACAATAAGATGCCAATGTCATCATCAGGAGAAGCTTGCTCCCGTAGCCCATATCAAATATCGTGCAAAGCCTGATCAGCCATAACTGCCATGTGTTTCACCCCAAACTTATTGGCCAGCTTTGCTGCATATTCTATGCGGATCTATTTGAACAGAATGGATCATTAAACCATACATAAAGCATGTGGCTGGCACTGTTGAAGCCAGTGTTGTGTAGAAAGCATTCCAACATTGATAGTGGTTGCTTCCGAGCTCTACTTTCTTTATGGATGACGAACGGCAAAATTGCCATGCCACAATCATCAACTGAAACTATTGATCACATATAGGTTGCAAATATATAGTCCTCATCTTTACAAGTAATCTGGCTTTAAGCTTTTGGCACAAAGAAATGTAGTGTGGTTCAATTTGAGAAGGTATGGCGCTCGACAACAAAAAGATTCAATACGTTATGATGATAACAGTGCGAAATTCTTCGTCCTTGCCGTCACCAAATTGTTATCTTCAACAATCAAAATAGCTTATCCAGACGAGAAGTTACCGTTTTTTAGACATTGTCAAATATAGTGATGTCACATACCATATAATTGGTAATCATAAGTGTCCGTTGTGTTTATTTTGTTACTTTCGTATTTGTTGTCGGTAAAACACCGTAGACACCAAACTAAGTTAAAATGACTGATACGCTGCAAAACATGTCATTCAAACATGAAAACATACCTCATGCATTTGAAAACAAGAATACGTTATATTTATTTAACCCTTTGATATGTTCACTCATTATATAGCTTGAATATGTAGTAAGGTGACTACGGTACATTTATATGAAATCGACGACAAAACGGAAATGTTTTTCTACTTATTCTTCAATTGTTTGTTTCTCGTTGCCTTAAAATATATACATTTTTATAATATATTTGTGGTCTGTATTCCTCTCACCATTCCGGATATATTTTGGTACAGAGACTAGCTAATTTCATTAAATAAGCCATGCATATTTCATAATTAGCCATTGTGACTTAACAGTCATTCAGACACCTTCAGGCCTGAATTGAAGTTTAATTTTCAAGTGCCGTGTTGTGTTGCTTGGCCATACGATGGGAAAGATATCAAATATGAGCGAGTAATACCTGTTTGAATTCTTGTTGAAAAAATGGCTATGACAAGAGTGACACAGATGACTCAGAACAATGTATAAGATGTGATTGAGTAACACCTTGATGTGTTTTTTATTTCGAATAATGCGTGTTATCATAATGTTATATTGCCTTAACAAACATTGCATTAATAACCAGCAGTAGGGTATGCATCAGGACTGTCTTTACTAGTGTATTATTACACTAAGAAACGCGAAATTGATACAATCAATGAAATCCACTCCGATATGCGTCACGTCACGATTGCGCAACACTTAGGGGGTGGGGTACATGTTCGGCTCGTGATTGCGTATAATATAGCACTATTTTACCACTCTTTGCATAGTCCAGTAGGTAATTGAATGTACATCATAGAGATATATTACATAAATATCTTGATTACATATTAAGGTAATTATAACTCCTGTTGTGTGATGTCAACTGCGAAACCGAACCGATTTTTCGATATATTATCCAATGTTTTGTACCTGGCTTCCTAATAAATAAACATATCAATACGATATTGCCATACGTATTAGATCTCGTCATTCCTGATTATTTGATACTACACTTAAGTTTGTTGTCACACATTTACTGTGAAAATGTGGAAAGAGAAATATATGCAGCGCGGCCATTAAGAGACCACATAAGCCTGAATGTAAATGCAATTTTCGGAGTGAGGTACACTGATTTCAGAGGATTGCCGTCCGGAATATTATTAAGGAAGGTTTGAAGTTTAGAAAACGACAGGGCAACCAAAAATAGCTCGAGGTGTCCACTTCGACCCCCGTGCGCCCCGACTTTGCACGAATAACAGTTGGAGCCTAAAGAATTCAAAGATAAACTGAAAAAGTAAACAAACAGCGCGTGCACGTAATTAGCCCGATTACATCACATGCCTGAGTTGCATATCACCGCCCCCTATCGATCCTGTAGGCGCCCCATTTTACTAGTTATTCCCATTTTGTGTCAATACATTACGTCAATCCAAAATGAGGGGTGACGTATATGTTAGTTCAAAAGCATGTGATGTGCTGAAACATTGTACAATGTCGTGGTACATAGCAATAGAGGAATGAATGGGGATCATTTTGATATGTTAACCATATATTTTGAATATATATTAAGAGAACTACGGTAAACGTTACATGATGTCGATGACGAAACGGACGTGTTTATTTTAACATATCGCTGAATCTGTTGCCTTAAAATGTACATTTCAATAAGATATTTATTGTGTTTATGCTCCTCTGCAATACGAATAGTTTGCCATAAAAACTAGCTTTGTAGCCCTAAACAAACTGTGAGAAAAACAAATTGCAATTGTGACTAAACGGCCATTCCGGCACCCTATACGTCTGAATTTAAGTGCGATTTTCGGAGTGAGGTACACTGATTTCAGAGGGTTGCCCTCTGGATTATTGTTAAGGAAGGTTTGAAGTTTAGAAAACAACAGGGCAACCAAAAATAGCACGAGGTGTCCACTTCGACCACCGTGCGCCCCGAGTATTATTATGTACTCTATTTCTAGCCGTTATGACACACTATTGACTAGCCCTTATTACGTACTCTATTTCTAGTCGGTATGCAGGTGTTGCAGTACAGGTACTGCAACAACTCAGGGAGTTTGACGCCCCTGCCATGCAGAGTTGTAAACCACTGCCTTGTGGTACAGGTTCTTGTCAGAACCGAAGGCTAAGGGAGCAAACCCTAACTAGAAAACCATGTCACTGTGGCAGCATCAAGGGCGGTTGATGTATGGAACTCCCAACATCTCTCGACCAGCCACTGCAGGGACAAATAGTTTGCGCCTGTCTTGACATGTTCTTGCCGGTGTGAGACCTCTATTTGTTCCCCGAGAGAGTGTCGCTAGTAACTTGCAAAAGCCAGCGGCATTTCAACACTTTTTGCAAGCAGCTTCCATGAAATGTACAACTATATGAAACTCCATACCGGATCGGCCGTCGCCCGGGTTACCAAGGACCGCGCTGCTCGACCTCATCTTCCGTCGACAGTGGAAAATCAGCTAGGAAGAAGAAGACAAAGACAAAGAAGACAACTACTGACAATTGGACAATGGAACGTCAGGACTCTCCTCGACCGAGAAGGAGCTAACCGACCAGAAAGACGTACAGCACTAGTAGCAATGGAACTTGCCAAATACAACATCGACATAGCCGCCCTATGTGAAACACGGTTCTCAGAGTCTGGTAGTCTCGATGACTTGGAATACTCTTTCTTCTGGAGTGGAAAACCGGAAGGAGAAAGAAGGGAGGCAGGAGTGGGCTTTGCTATCAAGAAGGATATCGTCACAAAGCTGACAGAAATGCCACGGCCAGTAAGTGACAGAATCATGACGATGAGACTACCGCTGAGCAAGGACAACTTTGCTACAATTATCAGCGTGTACGCTCCAACAATGACAAACCCAGATGAAAACAAGGAGGCCTTCTACAACCAGCTGGCAAGTGTGCTCAGTGGCATCCCTCATACAGATAAGCTACTGCTGATAGGAGACTTCAATGCGAGGATAGGAAGAGAAAATGACAAGTGGCCCTTGGTCATGGGCAAACATGGGATTGGGAAATGCAACTCCAATGGCGAGCTTCTACTGGCTCTGTGCTCTGAGTTCGAACTGATAGTGACGAGCACCATGTTCAAGCAGAAGGATGAACGCAAGACCACCTGGATGCATCCTCGTTCCAGACATTGGCATATGATCGACTTCATTATCACGAGGTGTCGGGATAAGATGGACATCCACAGTACCCGAGTCATGCGTGGAGCAAACTGCTGGACCGATCACCAGATGCTGAGGTCAAAAGTGGCTTTCAGAATACGACAAAAGCATAACAGGCAAGGGACAAGTAAGCCGACCAAGCTGAACGTTGCAAAACTAAGTACCACCAGCCATAGGGAGAGTTTTGAGCAGGAGATGGACAGTGCTCTCGCCCAATGGGAGGAAAAGGAAAACTCAACACCAGACGAGGAATGGGCTGCTCTGCAGCAGGTCGTGTACAACACAGCCAAGACATATCTTGGCAAGCCAGACAGAAAACACCAGGACTGGTTCGACCCAAATGACCAGGAGCTACAGACTCTTATGAACAGAAGAGACCAAGCCCACCAGAGAGTGTTACAAACCAGGAGCACTAGGTCCACCACTGCAGCATACAAAGATGCCTGCAGATTGCTACAAAAACACACGCGTGCACTGAAGTCAGACTGGTGGGAAAGGAAGGCAGTGGAGCTGCAGAGAGCTGCTGACAGTAACAACATGAAGGGCTTCTACAATGGGCTGAAGGAAGTGTGGGGACCCAAAAAGAAGGGACCTGTTCAACTGAAATCAACAGATGGAATGGAGACCTTCTCTGACAGCAAGAGAGTTGTGGCAAGATGGAGTGAACACTTCCAGAAGCTACTCAACGTCCCTGGCGACATAGATCACGAAGCTCTGGACAACATCCCGCAGCGCATTATCAAGACAAGCCTCGATGAGATTCCAACTACGGATGAGATGGCTAGAGCAATCGCCGGCCTGAAAGATGGCAAAGCACCTGGAGGAGATGGAATTCCCGCAGAAGTATGGAAGCACGGAGGAGACAATCTGTTCAGCAGACTGCACCAACTAATCACCAATGCCTGGGAGGTGGGTTCTGTACCACAAGCATGGAAGGATGCCAGCATTGTAACCATCTACAAGAAAGGTGATCGAACAGACTGTGGGAACTATAGAGGAATCTCTCTTCTTTCCATAGCGGGCAAGATCTTCGCGAGGATCCTCCTCAACAGACTATCAACCCACATAACACCAGAGGTAGTTCCGGAGACACAATGTGGCTTCAGAGGTAACCGGAGCACCGTGGATATGATATTTTGTCTCCGACAACTACAAGAAAAATGCATTGAACAGGACCGACCACTGTACATGGTATTTGTCGACTTCAGCAAGGCGTTCGATACAGTTGGGAGGACTGGGCTATGGCAGCTACTGAGGAAGTATGGCTGCCCAGAGAAGTTTACAACAATGATCGAGGCACTACATACTGGAATGATGGCGAATGTTAGTGTTGGAGGAGAAGTCTCAGAATCGTTCAGTGTCACAAATGGGGTCAAGCAAGGTTGTGTACTGGCCCCCACGCTCTTCTCCATCTTCCTATCAGCAATGCTCGACGAGGCTTTCCGAGACATGGGGGATGGAGTCTACATACAGTCCAGACAGAACGCTGACCTATTCAACGTCGCACACTTCAGAGCAAAGACCAAGACTACTCGGATACTGATGAGAGAGCTGCTATTCGCAGATGACAGTGCACTGGTTGCACACTCTGCTGAAGAGATGCAGAAAATAGTGGATGCTTTCTCCGATGCGTCAAAGAAGTTCGGCCTGAAGATTAACATCAAGAATACCGAGGTGCTGTACCAATCCAACTCTACAAGAACCCGAGAGGAGGATATCATGGTTGATGGAAACAAGCTGAACTCTGTTCTAGAATTCACCTACCTCGGAAGCACTATATCAAGTGATGGATGCATTGACGATGAAATACAGAGGAGGATGGCCAAGGCTAGTGCATCTTTCGGCCGACTACGCCAGAGACTCTGGAACAACCACCATGTGTCCATGCGGGTTAAAGGCAAGATATACCGTGCAATCGTGCTGTCCACCCTCCTATACGGAGCTGAGGCCTGGACAGTGTACAGACGACAGGTGAAAAACCTGCATGCCTTCATGATGCGACATCTGCGTTCGATCATGAGGATAACCTGGATGGACAAAGTGACAAACAAGGAAATACTAGAACGAACAGTGCTGCCATCTATGTAAGATCTTCTGATCAGAAAGAATCTCCGGTGGACTGGACACCTTATGAGGATGTCACCAGACAGGCTACCGAAGCAGGTTCTCTACTCGCAACTGTCTTCTGGTCAGAGAAAGAGAGGGCGCCCTCGTCTCCGGTTCAAAGATACCATCAAGAGAAACCTGAAGATGAGAGACATAAAGATCGACTCATGGACATCACTCTCACAGCAGAGAGACAAATGGAGAGCAACAGTCAAGTGATGGAAGCAGTCTTTGTCGCTTCGCGACCGACAGCATGATGATGATGATTTCTAGCCATTATGACACACTATTGACTAGCCGTTATTACGTACTCTATTTCTAGCTGTTATGATATACTATTACTAGCCGTTATGACATACTATTTCTAGCCGTTATGACATACTATTACTAGCCGTTATGACATACTATTACTAGTCGTTGTGACATGCTATTTCTAGTCGTCTTGACATTTATTACTAGCCGTTATGACACACTATTACTAGGCGCTATGACATATTATTACTAGGTGCTATGACACACTATTACTAGTCGTTATGACATACTATTACTAGGCGCTATGACTTACTATTACTATACGCTATGACATATTATACTAGCCGGTATGACATACTATTTTACAAGCCGTTATGACATACTATTTTACAAGCCGTTATGACATACTATTACTAGGTGCTATGACATACTATTACAAGCCGTTACGACATGCTATTATAGGCCGTTATGACATACTATTACAAGCCGTTATGACATACTATTACAAGCCGTTATGACATACTATTACTAGCCGTTATGACATACTATTACAAGCCGATATGACGTACTCTTACAAGCCGATATGACGTACTATTACTATAGCCGATATGACGTACTATTACTATTGCCAACATAACGTACTACTACTAGCCGTCATGACGTACTACTTGTAGTCGTGATGTTTTTCCTCCTACCTTTGGGCTTCTTCGCGTCCGCCATATAGTTGTAGTAGGCCGTGTCGGCGTCCCTGTTGACCATGCGTCCTCCGTAGTCGGCGATGTCACTGTTGACCGACAGAGGGCGGCTGTGGGACCCGCCCATGGCATACGAGGCTGAGCACTAGAATCAGTAGACATAAATACGTTTTAGACTCATAATTGCATCTCCACATAGTTGATATTAAGGCCGTACTGTATCAGTTATAGTAACAACAAATAAAAGCCTGTTAAACAAGCTATTTACAATTCACTGCCTGAGATAAGTGCGATCTACGTAGGCATATCATGGCGGCCGCTCGGGTTTGACTTTCTGTAATACACACGTCGTGAGGTTTGAAGTGAACGTCAACGACCAAAGAAGATAATAATAATGTTGTGGTGTATTTTCGTAAATAAAAACAATGTGTTGTCGTTACTCCGTTAGCACAGCGAATATGTTGTCAACAGACGTAACACAGACACACACGCGCGCGCTCACACCCACACACACGTACATGCACACGTTGACGCACACACACACACACACACACACACACACACACACACACGCACACACACACACACACACACACACACACACACACACACACATACATACATACACACACACACACACGTAAAAACGGAAACACACACATATACGTACATACGTACATACGTACACGTACACGCACACGCACACGCACACGCACACACACACACACACACGCACGCACGCACACACACACACACACACACACACACACACACACACTTTCCAGATATATGTAAAAGCAAATACATCAATAAATTAAAGATAACCGAATAAAATATAGCACATATTATTGAATTAACAGCATAAGCACAACTTATTATAATCAATTATCGGACTACCCGACACATGAAACACCGACTATTAAATGTTACGTACGGAATGGTTTTGCTGGAAGAAATGTCGACGAGACGTAGTTTGTCCCCAAGGTTCAAGACGTCTGACTGCCGCGAAGCCGTGCTGGATCTGAGAGTGATGGGGGTGGTCGACTAAATATATCCAAATGCTACGAAGAGAACAATCGATGCGGAGAACCGTAATTAACTCTGATTAATTGCATGTCTTCAAACCGCATACTTTTCGTTGTTTAATGCGAGGAGGATGGAGCCATGAAAGCGAGACCGGAAGTCGCGGAGTCGCACCGTTGGTCTGATTACCTTTGCACGGACGTCATCGGGAGTCTGAATTCAACGGGGGGTATGTATGTTTATTTGTGCGTGTGGTCGTGAACACGCATTTTATTAACGGAATGAGAAATACAATACGTACAAATGGTCACGTATGGGGCAAATCCTCAATCTCCTACAATTCTTGCGAGGAACACGTGACTGCAACTGGCAATTGCATTTGGCATCTCTGGATAAAATGTGCACCTACTTCTTCGTCTTCAACGTACACAATTACACTAAGAAAATTCCAATCCACATCGCTACACGAGCTCGAGCTACAACAGAGTCGTCAATGACCAAATTTCAAAAATGGCGCGTTTGCTGTTAGTACAAATTCAGCTCCATTTACATAAATTGACTCAGACCAAGCACAGGAATGTGTGAACAAATTACACAAGGTAGATATTACACAAGGTAGACAGTGCAATATCCGGCCACATCCACAATCTTGCCTAAGTACTGCTTGAGCTCAACAGAACTCACTCGGCTCGCTGAACTCATGCTAAATGGCTGTGAGTCTGGACTACGAACGCATCGTCAACATTCTACATCCAAGAATTCCCTACAGAAAGAGGCCGTTAAGGAATTCAGAGCTGTTGTAGAACGTTCGAACCCTTTCAGCATAGCCGAAAACGATGATGGATCAGAGTTGAAGCTGGTTAACCTTATCACAAAGCATGTAGTGCCGACCGAGATACAGAAAGGCCCGGATGTGGAGACACGTGGCAGACAGGCGCTTGGTTTGGTTATTGATATAGGTCATCAGGTTGATATTTTCAACTATTTTCATGAATTCGAAGTGGGCTTGGTCTATGTCATGATCATGTTGACAAGTCTCTGTTATATTCTGTATGGCTGGTGTCGGTTGTTCGTGCAGTACCGGGTTGTGTTCGAAGAATGCTTCGATCCGTACATCAGGGACATCTGGTGGGCATCCAGTGCCGTGTTGTGATGCTTGCCATTGAGGACTTGTGCTGTCGTTACACTGGCCAGCTTCCACCCATGCCACATTTAGTCCACTACTGTCCATTGTTGCACCGAGGCACCTTAATGCGCACGATGGATTTCCCACACAAATCTTAATCAAGAACATATTCTGCACATGCTTATATAAGTCCATCTTCTGCACATGCTTATATAAGTCCATCTTCTGCACACGCTTACATAAGTCTATATCTAACCATGCCAAGATTGGATCAGCATCTCCCAAACGTTCTGTTCTTCCACGTTTTGTCTTGTCGTTGTACCGAACGCATCCACACGATCGATTGGGTCTGACTTCTGGCGTGTCTGTTGAGTCGCCGTCCCCTGAAACATGCCAGTACATATGTCATTTGGACTAATATATATGAAGTTCTAAGTAAGGGGTTAAAAGGATGCATCGAAGTATGTGAATAAATTAACGAAAGGCATATAATGATCTCTGGTCCCCCGGTCGCAACCCAGTGCACACGAGGACAGTATTAGTTGATACGAGTCCACGCTGTCACTAGACATCTAGCTCTGCAACTCGCCGCCGCAGTCTCCTCGTATGTAGCTGTCGCGTTGGATGTTACCTACATAGTGCTGTGACACATCCCCTGTCTCCGCGTATATACAGCTACGTCAGTCTTCACTTAAATTGGGCTTCCTCTTCTTCATGGTCGCCTTCGTTTTAGTCATCATATTTTCTGACTAACTTTTACAACAGAAAATATTATATTGTACGAATTTGCACCTATTCTGAAGATTCTCATTGGAACGTGCTAATTCTTACAATATAACCAAAAATGTGTGCCATGAACAATATTGTCCATATAGAAAATTTACTTGTGTATTTAATTTAGCCCTCGGCTCCCAACTCCACCTCCTTGATAAATGTTCTCATAAGAGCGCGCGAAACGCCACCGCCCTGGGACGCCAGCCCGTTCAGTATAGCGACCTGTGTGTTCCCTGGACTACTGACGTACTTCTTCGACGGGTCCGCATAGAAAATATCCCATGTCAGAAGAAGCGGAATCGTCAGTGCCCTGCCCCAAGAGCTATGACATCCGGGCTGGACCCAAGTGTAATGTTATTGTGAGAGTAGGGAAGTAGAGGCATGTCCGCACACTTAAGGTGAAACAAGCTATAGATAATGCACTGTGTGTGCTAAGAGGGTGATATTTAGTAGTCAGAATGAGCAATCATATTACTTTGTTGGTAGTTATAGTTAAGAAAGCGCATATCCCATCAGATATTTAAATATCTGGTCAAATGTAGAGGCATAGCTTTGTGCGGTTATGCCCCAGGAATGGCGAAACAACAGCTGGTCTCACACAGCTGACCATTAACTGCAATAATAATATGTATTGGTATGTGTACATTACTGACACATGCATTACTATAAAAAAAAAACCAGGGAACACAAATCAACGGTTTCAAGTTTTCATATATACGTAAAGTTTAGAAAATATACTGTGGCCTTGAATCATAGTCCACGTTTATTCCTCCTTCAGAGTCAAAGCAAACAACAGCAAGATTTTGTAACGGGGAAAGTCAAAGTTTGAAACCCAGCTTGTATGAAGCCTTCTAGCTAAAACAGCATAGTCTTGTAAAGCGCCAAGTCAAACTAAAAACTCAGTTTGTCGGCTGTGCAAGCATACCTTTGTATGGACTAACGAATACGGGCAAAGTTCTATATTATAGATTATACATTGTTTGTCATCTTGGTTATTTTAGTCTATGAGCAATGATCAATTAAGCTTTATTTCTTTAACGGACCTAATGATACACAACATGGAAAATGTGACGTCAGCACGATATAGCCTATTACACATTGACGAAGCGATGAATTATATAATAAATTTGATTATATTATATATTAAATAATTATATAATAATCATCATATACTATCTCACATCAAGGTTTCCTATAATATTTGTGGTAAGCAACTGAAGTGTTTAAAAATGTATCTTAGTAGACTACATAATATTATAAGCACCGATGCACGAAACACGCCTGCACACCGGGTGGGGCATGACCGTACAGGCAAGTTGTAATAATAAAACAAAATGTATGTGCACGTCTTACAGTTAAAGTAATACACATAACAGCATATGAGTAAAATTACATCAGTGTTTACGAAAATAACATTTTATATCATAACTTTTTACTTATTCACTTCTATCAAAAAGTATATGCAAGTGGTTGATTTGGGGGTTAGACGATGCCATTTAGCATGATTCCACTAACCAGATGTTACGCGATGCGCAAATAATGGGGTGTGCGGACATGCCTCAGTGTGCGGATATGCCCCTACCTCCCCTACATCATAAGACCAGTCCAGAGACAACCTATAAGGAGGCAACCTGAATTACCAACTCCAACTAATTAACTAACTGCCACACCCGAGCCAGGTGCACGGCTACCAGCCGGTAAAGGTCAAAATATGGGTGTCACTCCAAACATGTGGGTGTCACTCTATATGCAATGGTATAACATAACACCCCTCTTTCCATCAAGGTAAGTAAATAGGAATAGAAATGTCACAATTACTGGCACAGTCCTCAAAGATCAAGTCTTCGTGGAGGTCGCCCAATCCGAGTCGAGCGGGTACGAGTCGGCTCCACGACACGGACTGTTGTCTCACGCTGTGGCGTTGGTGGATCATGTTGTTGGGCACGTTGCATCTCTTGGCAAATTGCGCACTTGCGTACCACACATTCGATGTCGCGGTTAATCCCGTTCCACTACACGCATGTAAGCGGGTTTTCTCTATCACCTGATGTGATTCGTGTAAATGTGTCAGTGTCTCGGCTTGGAGACTAAGAGGAATGGCGACGTGGTCTCCTTTCAGAACTGGTCCATCCTCGACTGATATAGTTCATCGCGGTATTACCAGAATGCCCTCAATGACCTTCGCAATTGTCATTGGCATTCAGGCCAGCCATTTGTGATTACCGTGATGAGGCTATGCAGGTCTGCATCAGCCCTCGTCTCGAGACGTAGTGTTTGCAGTTTCTGGGTTGAGAACTGAACAAATGTGGTCTTAACTTCCAGCTCGGTGGTCTTCTCGTCTTCGCAAGGCTGGCTTGACAATGGGTCAGCCAAAGCGAGGTCCATGCCTGGTCGATATCTCAGCTGTATATCATACTGCTTGATGCGCAGTAGCATGCGCTATACCTCTGTGGAGCTGCGGCAAGGTTGATGAGATGATCATCTCAAGTGGTTTATGGTCAGTTTCCACAGTGAACCTTGAGCCGTACACATACGTGTGGAAAGGTTCGCAACCAAACACAACTGCGAGTATTTCTCGTTCAATGTTCGCGCAACGTCTTTCGCATTCACCCAGTGACTTGGGCGCGAACCCTATTGGCTTGCCTCCTTGCAGCAGAACTGCCCTTGTGCCATGTCCAGAGGCACCAACTTGGATGACAGTGTCTGTGCCGGGTACAAAGTAAAACGCACGCTAAAGAAAGTGGGCCCGCGATCAGATGGCACGTACAACTCCTGTTGAGAGCAACACCAACTGACAGTAATTTACCTTCTCCGGTAGAACTACTCTAATGTAGTAAGACTTAGTACATTGTAAGAGAACATGTTATTTGCCCACTCACCATTTTGCAGGTTTTATTAAAATATGAAGTGCCTATTTACTAGTACTTGTAACAATGTTACTTAGTGCTGCAACTCAACTGACCAATACAAAATGTGAAAGCTATTCACTGGTGTTTGGATGATTCAACATTGTTGGTACATTTCAGGAGATGAAATGAGGAACAAATGATTTCATTTGTTAAGTTCATTTTAACTTTGTTATTGTCATCAAGATAATTTTCTCCATGAAAATATGTGTGCATTAATCAAAACCCAACTATCAATCTGTAACATTTCAATAAATATGACATATCAAAACAATATTATGCCGGTGCCATTACAGGACAAAACACAGTTTCCTTCTCCAATAATACGACCTTCAAAGCAGATTAATTGAAACTTCACCATCAAATTCGTACTTCTATTATTTGGAAATTAAACAAAATTTTCTGGTGGATGGAGGTATATGTTGGGGGTAGACAAATTCGGAATATACCGAGGTCCTTGAATTGCACTGTGTAAATTCACTATTACATGACTGTGATGATAATTATAGACACAATGTCATACACACACATACTATAAATGCCAAACCTTCCCTAGGTTTTCAGGGAGTCCCAAATGTTCTCAATTATTTTGGATTATATATATATATTATAACTTCAGATCCACTCCAACCCCAATGAGAAGTTTTGATTCACAATAAATTATAATAATTAGGATCAAACCTTGTTAATCGGAGAACCACTTTAATGTTGGTCTATTCTAAGTTTGTGACATAAAAGAATCCGTGAGGATAACAAAGACCCTGGCAGTGACCACCTTCAGGGTCAACATATAGAAAGGTCAGGTTGGTAAAAATGTTCTAGAAAAGACTGCATGACTAGTTCGACGAGACCTCAAAAGAAACGTAACCATGACATAATTTATTATATGGACTAATTGAACCCAGCCAAGTGCACCACCAATTTCAACCATCTACATCTGCCAATGTTATACACACACGCACGCACGCACGCACGCAAGCACGCACGCACGCACGCACGCACACACGCACACACACACACACACACACACACACACGGACATGCGCGCGCGCACGTGCGCACATGCACACACACACACACACACACACACACACACACACACACACACACACACACACACACACACACCATTATTCTTGTTAGCTACAATTGATTTATATAATAATTAATAAACATAGACATTTAGTGCATCCAAAATGTTACAACAATTATCAATGTTACACCACCCTCCCACCCAACACCCAACCTTCCCGAAATTCGACCCCTTCGATTTTTATGAAATGACAGGTCAGATTCGCTAGTGAACCACAGCAACTCACTCGTTAGTCTCGCTTAACCGACTGTCGGTCGGCTGCGGAACTACGCCGAAAAGACAGTCTGGCCACATTAACCGCTTTTGTTTGGTATCCGCGCGTGATCTATACAATACTGCCACCTCACGGACACTGCCGTAATATATATTTTATAAACAACTGCAAATTTGTATTTCTATTTATTTTGTGTTAATATAAGTTTAATTTTGAATAGTTTTTATAATACAGCATTATTTGATCAAAAGGTTTCCTTATTTAATTTGTATGCTATCCGTGTCGGGCCGTAATTCTTATTTTATAAACAACGGTAAATTTGAATTTTTACTTACTTTTGGGTTAATATAAGTTCAATGGTGAATACTTTTCATATGATATTATTATCTTGTAAAACTATATCGTTATTTAAATTTGTATTTCCTAGTTGGCCTGAGAGCCAATCAGCGTCTCTACCCTAATCTGGGGTAAGGCTGCCCGGATGTAGAAACTTAAGCCCATATACTGTCCCAGGCGGAGTTGAGGGGGCTTAAAAGTGCTGCCTCCTCACGGAGTCTGGGTAACCGAGGCTACTCACTCGTGAGTTGTGCGTCTACTTGTGGCCAACTTCAGCGAGGAGAACATTTGCATGTTACACATCGCTGATAAACAAAACAAAGGGCGACCGAGCTTTGATCGTTTACAGATTGGGAAGTACACTCACTTCTCATGCGGCTGTTAGCGTCTCGGTCGTCCGTAGTCGTCAACTATGAATCACAGGAAGGTAAGTGTGACGATACGATGGGTCATATATACTGATTGTCAACTACATTTGGTACACAATGGAATTATGTTACTGTTTCACATATTATCGCCCACGAAAACAAAAGCTGTATATGTATTGCTCTTGCTTGCAACCTTGCGTAAATTAGTTCTCGCAACCTATCATTCTTGTTTTAATATAAACTGTTGCCGTGCACAGAAGGCAGAATCAATATTTCGTCACGTGTGCAGAAGAATCTGCATGATTTTACTTTTTGTTTACATATAATAGCCAGGCCTATACGGCTATAGGCTATAATACCTATATACCCTTCATTTGGGATTATGTATTGCACCCATTTTATTTTTAGAACGGTCCCCCACGAAGCCACGTTGCCTTTGACAAACTGTTTCAAGCATCGAAAGATGGCAACATCACTTTACTAGAAGCTGTCCTTGGCTCGACGGCAGTTGACATCAACCAGGTGGGCTGCAATGGAAAGACAGCTCTATTCCATGCGATATCAGCTCAGCACACAAAGGTAGTTCATCTACTACTCAAATATGGAGCTGATGTTCATCTTTCTAGCTTTGTGTCCCACCATCGAGACTTCGTTGGGAGCCAACTGAGCTGTTGCGATGAGCTGCCCATAATCACAGCAGCCAGGGTTGGAAGTGTTGACATTGTATTCACCCTGCTCGAGGCTGGCGCCAATCCTAATGTGCAGTCACTATGTCACGCCCACAATGGTGGTATGAAAGTGACCAATGACAAGACGCCACTGCATTTTGCGTGTGAGCATTCCAGTGACGAAATGGTGATATTGCTGCTGCGTTATAACGCCAAGGTGAACATTCGTGATAAGCAGAATGAACTGCCCTTGCACATCGCCGTGCGCTGTAAACAGTGCCCAAAGCAGAATTGCATCATCAAAGCACTGTGCAGTCACTACTCTGACGTGAATGCGGTGAACAAGATAGAGTGCTCGCCTTTGTATTTGGCATCGTTCTATGGCTGCAACACAAAGGTTGAACTGTTGCTGTCACATGGAGCCGACATCGACCAGTGCAGTGAGCGTGAGAGCAGTTACGGCACGGCACTTCACATTGCAGCTGTTAAAGATCGCACGCCCCTTGCATGGCTCCTCATCTCACATGGAGCCAAACTCGCGCTCCGGAACGGTCTCCAGTATACTCCGCTGCAGCTCAACATCAACACACACAGCTCCAGCGAGGTGGCTTCCATGCTCATCTACCACGGGGCCAGCATGGACGGCATCGACAAGTTCGGTTACACTGTCCTTGGTGCATGCATCCGCAACATGCGACTCGACTGTGAACGACTGGCTCGACTCGCTGTCTGTGCTGGGTATGATCTCAGGCAGGACAAGTGGCTCCATCTAATGGACGACGACAAGCAAGGAACAACTCGGTGTCAGGGTGTGATGTCAGACAAACCAGAGATTCCTATTCCATCTGGAAGAGTGCTACAGTTGTGTCAGTGGCTCCGACAGAGACAGACAAATGCATCTGCACTCACCGATCTGTGTCGCGTCGTCATCAGGAAGGTTCTGAGCACATCTGTTGGTGGCCGCAGCATTGTGGCCAGTGGGGAACAACTGCCACTGCCTACATCACTCAGGGGGTTTTTGTTACTGAAAGAATTCTCTGACCCCTCTTGTTAGTCAAGTGTTGAGCTGGTACCACGAGGTGGTATGAATGTTCAACAAACTGATATTAATCAATTAAGTTATATGTGTGTGTGCCACTGGTTTGTGTTCTGAATAGTCTTGATGTATGTTAATTGTAAATGCACAACAAGTACATTGTCAAACTCCCTAGCACATTGTAATTCTTTACCATTTTAAGATTTTATATTATATCAGGAGACAGTTTTGATTAGTCCTGAAACCATGGTATTTGATAACCATGAGTGTTAAACATCTAGCACATCTAAACCATTGTGTTCATGCTCGTGTCAGTTCGCCTGTCTTCAGTGCGGTGGTGACATTGTTGTCGCATGTATCGAGTAGAACTTGTTGAGGTTTACTGCATGAGAATTCTGTTGCACAGAGTATTATTTATGTAGCATTTTTTAATATTCTTATTAATTTAATTGTGAGAAGTTGTTACATAGGGTGTTTTTTAAGTTTTACATTAGTGCGATTTATGGAGTGTTTTTTATGGATTTTACATTAATGATATTTATATATTAATTTATTGTCATACTTATTGTAGAGACTGAGTGGTTTGAGCAGCATTGCTAGATACAATAGGAACAGTGGAAACCCAACACCTGTGTATTGTCTAACTCGTCTAACGTAAGCTCAGTGCTCTTTCCATTTGCTTTATGGTTTCCCAATTTGATGTGCATATTGTGAGCATTATAAATGATCCACTAAGTATTATATTGCACTGGGTAATTAAGATTAACGTCTGTGATGTGGAAAACGCCAACGTTCATTGTGGTATGAACGTAATTGTGTTTCGATTAGTTATGGTTGAATAATCATTTGTAGTTGGTGCGATTTGAGTGGCAGTAATAAACACTACTAACATATATCGCTCTGACGAGAATGTCAATTTATATCAATCCTACAAGCTCTCATCTTCAAGTTATGTGATCGTGTATATATATATGTATATATATATATATATATATATATATATATATGTATATATATATATGTATGTATATATATATGTATATATATATATATATGAAATCACTGTATGTAGGTCCATTGTAGAGGGTCAAAACACATTGGATGAGTTATCTATGACGGATATTAATGCTGTGTCTATAGAAATATATTTGCCCAATCTATACGTTTAATACTAAGGGTCACACATAGAGTTCGCGTGCAATTGTTTGGGTTTTTCACTGGAATACTTTTGCAATCTACCCACCCCACCACAATAAAAAAAACTGTATGCACAATGGATACTATCTATTAGTAGAGAAAAGAAAGAGACTTTCTTTTCTCTACAAAAAATCATCGATATTCTCAAGTTTTGAATCCATAGCCTGATTAGAAACACATCAGGTTAAGGCTTAAGCAATGAAGCCCACAAAACTTCATGTTTGTGTATAAAACAATTCCAAATTTGTGACAACATTTATCTGCTTTGAAATTCAGTGTTTTTTTCTTAATGATATTGTAGTCAATTAAATAAACACAGCAGTTGCAGCTGCGTGTGGTGCTTCAGTGTGAGGTGTCTCATTATACCCAGTTACCCGCGGTGTAGCAACTGGAAAGGTAGATTAAAAAACAGTTACTCTTCGACTATCCTTTATAAGTAAAGCCATGTCGACATCTGCAAAAAGTACATTAAACCACAAATTAAAATATCCATCTATAACACAAAACAGTCTGTCTGTCTGTCTGTCTGTCTGTCTGTCTGTCTGTCTGTCTGTCTGTCTGTCTGTCTGTCTGTCTGTCTGTCTGTCTGTCTGTGGACTTGCATTTTCCACAAGCATTGCTGGGTCACTGGACTAGTTATAAATAAAGTGACGATACGTGCAGGAGGCGCGTGGATCTACATATTCATCGACACCGCGGCCCAGCTCGATCTGTGCCTATCAGCATACGTGACACGGACAACTTGGCGTTGGTGCGCGCGCCCCAAAGGCCCGCTACTGCGTGCTCTGCAATCTGTGATTATCATTTGTTCTAGTCTGGTGGCGACGTTAATAGATTGTTGTAACTTATCTACCCCCAACAAAACACGACCTGCCAGATATGTTATCTACGGCATAGTTAAGGTTCCTGGCTCAGGTCGATGCCCGTTATAAAAAGCTAACGACTTAAACTATTACATTGAGCACAAGTCTGTGTGCTGTTGTTTGATGTCATAACGTCGTTATGCCAATGCAGCTGCAGCATTGAGCAGGGACAGTACTGTGAATATAATTATAATATTATTCTAGAATCCAGGAATCGAAGCGAGAAAAGTGGTGTTACTGACATTCCTGTTCATAGTATATGTCTTGCTTCGATCTGCTGATAATATCGAGACACGTGATGTTTAGCTCGGCATGTGTTGACATATGTGTGTGCATGCGTAGGCCTAGATATATGTGTATGAGTGTGTCGCGTTACTCAAGTGTTGAATACTTCATGAAAACGAACACAAGGTTTATGAACATTGTATGGTCATATATAGTAACTAATGTTTCGAAATATTAAGAAAAACGATAATCTCCTACGTATTTTAATGGCGACTGACAGTTTGAAAATAAATGAAAACGCTCAGTGGCACCCATCGGAGTATTGACCTAAATATTTAAGAGGTCACTAAAATGTCACACAATCGTGCAATACCTAATGCACGCTTCACGAGTTATACAACGACTGGACTAAACGATGTTGATTTGACACTGCATGGTCCAATGGTCTCATTTTCATATACTGATTTCACTCATTTTCGTATATGAATTCTTGTTTTTTTGTAACATGCTCTTTCGACTAACTAGAATTTAAGCAAATAGTTTCTCTCTTTGTGGTTAGGCTTACAACGGTTATTTCGGAACTATCGTCACATGACCTACTTCCAAGCTAAAGGTGTGTGTGATATATATATATATATATATATATATATATATACATACATACAGAGAGAGGGAGACGTTTGTGTGTATGTGTGATATAGAGAGTGTGTGTATGTCTGTGCAATCTACATTATGCATAATTCATTGGAATATGAAACGAAATTTATCCCTGGTGTTCAATTCCATTTTGGTGTCGTTCGCCGGTCACAAGGTCAGTCGGTCACGTGGCCACAGTTGGCGGGAAGTCCTTGCTGCTTGCGCCACATAGCGAGTCGATGGCGAAACCACACCTGAAACAAACATCAACACATTGTCTGAACGTCGTAACCGATCATGTTCGTACGTGTGAATCCGTGCGTGTGTGTCTCTGCTTGCGTGTGTATACGAGTATTCGGATTCGTTCACTTGTCCGATCTAATCGCCAAGCTACCGCTAACCTCACAAGCTGATACCATACAAAGCAGTTGCTGAAATATTTACATTCGATAAGCCCTTCTTCAATTCGCATGTTGCTCTCCTCAGCTGATCTGCGATATTAACCAAGCCTCCATCTACTGATGTGTTCGCGTCTTACAACGGCGGATTTCAATCAACAGAAATGTGTAATCCTTTAGCTGGATGTCGCCTTTAATTTAATTTCTTTTCAATTCCAATGTGTGGGAACTGCTCGATGATAATAGATCGACGTTGACGTTTTCGAATCCAGGCCGTGTTGACAGAGACACCTAGCGGCCTGGACGGTGACTATGAGACAGTGTTTGACAGTCAACATTCTCCACTGACCTGAACATCACATTTAAACCGAATAATGTGCGACAAACCGGTCTAGTAGCGACTAAGCGCGCTGGGGGCTATCTCGAATGTCCGGCCGAAAACCCGTTTTCTAAATACAAAATAGCACATCCAAAAGATTTTTTTTTTAATAATCTACGAGGCCGGTCCTCGTTTGTCATGCACAATTAACCGTGGTTGATCCCGACGCGAAGTTCAAAAGTTAGCAAAAAACGGAATGATTGGCATCGCCAGTCGTGAGTGCGTCAGCCGTGAGAACACCGCAAATATCCGCCCAAATTAATAAAAACAATGAACAACTAAACTATTGGTCTGCCCTTTCATTGGCTGGGGTTACAATCTGAGTTTTGCAAAGGCCCTTGGGGGTGAGCCAGAGTTTCTGCTGCCTGATAACTGTGACGTGATTAGCAGCAGCGACCCCTGGCGAGCGAGGATGCTTGCAAAAGTAACGGGAACAGCCACCTGTCGGTGGAGCAAGCGTTTACTCGGACGTAAGGTGACGGTGACGACAGGTTGTCACTGCGCCACCCATAACAGTGCACGGACCCACCACCCCTGAACCTTACCACAAATTTCCAACTGCCCCCCCCCCCCCGAATATCTTCCAACTGGTCTTGCCAAAAGCTCACACAACATACAAGTCCCGTTTGTTGCAAAAATATAGGCTTGATCACGACCCATGGTTCCTATAATACATCATATTACTTGACCGATGACTCTCGTTGGGGTAAAATAAAGGATGCATCACGTGATAGGAGAGAGACCGATAGCACGTAAACGGAAAGGAAAGGTGCTCACCTCGTGTGTTACCCCGGCACACATGTATGGCTTAGAAACGATGGCACTAACAGAAATACAACAGGAGAAAGTGCAGGCGAAAACAACTGGATAAGACGAATTGTGGGTGTGAAGAGAGCGGATAAGAGAAGAATGAACGAACTGAGACTGGAGGTTGGAGTAAAAGGATGTTTCAAGAAGAAACTAGTGAGGAGTAGGCTGAAATAGGCCGGACATGCGAACAGAATCGGAGATGAAAAATTAACAAACAGAACAGATTCCAAGAAAGTGGAAGGAAAGCGGAGGCGAAGAAGACCGAAAATGCGATGGGATGGGATGCACTCTTTCCAAATCTCTCTTAACGCAGTGTTAAGAGAGATTTGGAAAGAGTGAGAGGAGAATGGAGAGCAACAGCAAAAGAAGGATTTGGAGACTGTTGATAGATAAAGCAGTGAGAGAAAAGTTAGGAGACGCAAGAAAAAGCGAAGAAAACATATTATTTGATTTTGTGATTGGAAATTACTTACTTTTAGTGGACACATTGATTTATCAGTCATTCCCTAGTTGGCTAGACCGTGGAGTTGTGTAAGGGCTGCCTGATGCAATGCGGCATGCGGGAGCAGAAATGATAAGATCAGGGCAATGTTTTTCGGATTATCTCCACGGGTGTATGTATAGAAGATCTAATTATGATACAAACGAATTACTATGGTTTGATGGGAAATTATGTCATGGTTGCAAGTTACCTACGTGTGGAGGAGGGAATTGCACCGCACAAAGAACTGAGGCATTGGAAACACGCGCCAGAACTGTGGGTACGCGCAAAAGGTTGATGTATGACCGTGTGTCGAATTCCAGTAACCCCGAATATAATAACGGCCGTTGCGTGTAGCCGTTTGTTTTCAATGGCAGTAGCCGTGGGTGATGTCGGGACGTACGCACACATTGATGACATACCTCGGGGTCCGTTACAGAGGTAATCGTCGCGTGTACAAGTGCTTTGTAACATGTTTGTTCGTCAACACTCCAACGACCAAAGCTACTGAAGTCTTCACGAGTACGGGTAAAACAAGGCAAGTTCTTATACAACGCAGTATATATCCAATCCTCAGGATTGCTCAAAGCGCTCTACACTTTACTCTCTGGCAGACATGTTCAATTGAACACCATCTCGAATTCTCTGGGAAGCATTCAGCCATGCGGCAATTAATTCACGAAGACTACTCGTACACATATATTCACAACTATCCAGGTACTCATCTATACAGCTGAGTGAACTGGAGCAATGCAATGTTGAAAAGAAAAAACCTTGCCCAAGGTTTTATACGGCAGCACAGGATTCCAACCCGGTTCCTATTAGTCGAGAGTCCGATGCACTACCCCTGAGCCACTGCGTTACTACACGGGTCAAGGAGTACGTTTTCTAAAGAGAGTCCCTGTGTATTTAGCGGTGTATTCAGGACATCGAGCTGCCCAGCGCGCTTGACACTTCAACCCTGGCAGACGTATTCAATCGAAAATCATACAGACTTCTCTGGGAAGCATTCAGCTGCGGTAACATTACTATTGTTCGCTCACAGTTGTTCACCACTGTCTATAGCCATGTGTTCGCGTGAACTGAAGCAACATGCAGTGAATTGTAATGTTATTGTGTTGAAACTTCGAAACAGAGGCAAGATGATTACATTTTGGGGTTCTCTCGACTGACAGTCTGATGTACTACCCCCTCCCCCCCCGCCGTGCCTCGGAATGTCTCAACCTATGCTGCGTGGACGCTCGTATATTGTGGGTGAGTGAGTGAGTGAGTGAGTGAGTGAGTGAGTGAGTGAGTGGGTGAGTGGGTGGGTGGGTGAGTGGGTGAGTGGGTGATTGATTGATTGATTGATTGACTGACTGACGGACGGACGGACGGACGGACGGACGGACGGACGGACGGACGGACGGACGGACGGACGGACGGACGGACGGACGGACGGACGGACGGACGGACGGACGGACGGACGGACGGACGGAGCGGATGAATGGATGGATGGATGGATGGATGGATGGATGGATGGATGGATGGATGGATGGATGGATGGATGGATGGATGGATGGATGGATGGATGGATGGATGGATGGATGGATGGATGGATGGATGGATGGACGACAATAATTAACTAATAGTTGGCATATTACTGAGATCATGAGACGGTGTTACGTTTTTTGTTATGTGGCCAAACAGTATTTGTATAAATACACTCATCTAGTATAACCACACACTCATGCTGAAAGGCCCACGTGACCAGGGACACATGACCAGGGACACGAACCGTCGTCTGCTCCTCTGTAAGTCCCACTTCCGCCGCAATCAACGTGATGTCGACACCAGTCGGGTTCCGGCACTCACGGAAGCGCTCCTCCAACTTCCGGTGTTGGTCGCGCTTAACGCGCGGCAGTCCTTCCGGCGGAAATAGACGCGCGTCGATCATGTCTCCACTGCCTGCCATGACTTCTTAATCCCGAAGCGGAGAACGTTACATCAACGGTGTACGTTATTAACTTATGCCACCACCGTACGTGACATTATCAATCGTCATGTGTACGCCGCGGTACAGCAACTTACAAGGCGAACGTCAATTGCGCTGGCTGCGATATTAATAGTCATTTTCGTTCATGACGAACGCTTCCAATTTTCGCGCAGATGTTCGTTGACGCTGTGGTGTACGTTCACTCACTGTAGTGTATGAACGGTTCTGTCATAAACATATCCAAATACAGGCGCTACCACCAGCTTACTTGACGTCACGTCGTTGTTGAGCTCATGTGCCTCAATAACATTACAGCGAATGTTATCGTTTCCTTTGACATCAGTTTGACAGTTCCAGTAAGGTGTGTGGCGAGACAGCACGACAGAGCTAAGGCACACAGCAGTGTCCACCCTTGAAACATCCCGTCTCTAGTTGCGGCCGCTGTGGCTTCAATGAACGTGTACAGTGATGAAACGGCGCCTCCAATGCTACACGGCACGTCCGCCACATCACAGCCCGTCGTTTGCAGGAAGGACGCTATAACTGACGCGATTCCGTGCAATCAATCGTCGATCGAACGATCGGGTTTTATTGACACTTTGCGCCGTTAAGCAGGCCGTCTATACCGCGGCTCACATAGTCGCCAGGCTACGTTTGGTGCAATCCGGCTGTAGCGTCGCCAACAATTTGTCGCGCACTTTCATCAATTTTTATCCGCCGCCTTCGCTGCTGACGCTGCATATGTCGCAGTCATAGTCTCTCTGTCGAACTGTTGTTGTTATTTAAGTTCTATTGTTTTTATTCACGTTTCTTCGTCGCTGTAGGTAGCGTGTGATTAGCCGTTGGCCGTTGACCATGTCCACGCGCTCGGTTTGATTCGCCACGCCGGCACGGACAGCGGTGTAGTGTTTCGGGTCAGGCGATTCAGCGATACGCGAGAAATCGATTGACAACGCACAGCGCATCCACAATGAGAAATGATTAGGCCGCGTCGGTGGTTGGTTGTCTGCTTGTGGCCTTGTTTGGCTTTTGTCGGATTATACGAAACCGGACCCGAGACACTTGTGAAACGTTTACAGCCGCTGCCACCATGTCATTACTATGATATGCAAATATCATCGTTGATGTACGTGTGTGAGTGTGTTTGTGTGTTTGTTTGTTTGTTTGTTTGTTTGTTTGTGTGTTTGTTTGTTTGTTTGTTTGTGTGTGTGTGTGTGTGTGTGTGTGTGTGTGTGTGTGTGTGTGTGTGTGTGTGTGTGTGTGTGTGTGTTTGTGTGGTGTGGGTGTTGTATGTATGTTTGTGTGTTGTATGTGTGTAATAAATACACACATCAACAATGACACACATACATATATACCCCGCGGGGTATATATGTAGCTATGTTTGTCTATGAATATTAACCTCGGTATGTGAACATCATACTCACCAATCGAACATCCTACTCGTCCGAGTTTTAAATATATACATATAGTACTAAAATGTTCGATAACTCATTCATGTCGCCACTGTGTTACAACATGTACATTGTTTAGTCTGCATACGTGATGTCATTATAACACTACTGGACTGTTGAACTAAATAATGATAATTAGCTAATCAATTGTTATTTCCATGTGGCATGATGAATGAGATGAAGTCGGCCTAAAACTACAAATTATCGAGTACATAGGACAGAACAGACCACGACCGAGCATAATTTATTATGGATGCCAAACGGGTCACACCGTGGACACAGGGAACATCCAGAGTTACACGAGAAGACAAGGATCCTGGTGAAACAAGAAAGACAAGGATCCTGGTAAAACAAGACAAAGGTGCACGGTTTACAACCGTTACTTATTAATCAATTAAACCTGAAACATGAGTCGATTCTACCACCGCTGTTCACCTCGGTGGAAGGACCGGTTAGTCACGCACGACACCTCGTGTAAACACGCGAAACATACCCCCACTTGATGCAAAGCAAAACAGTAGAACTTGTCAACAGACGTACAGACGACTGGTTAAAAAGACAGCTGGCCAGTGAGCCACTCGGATGTCATGTATACGGATATTAAGATGCGTGAATGCAAGCAAGCGAACACTCGCATACACCGAAGTGCGCATGCAAAGACACACACGCTCGCGCGCTCTCACACACACATACACGCACACACACACACACACACACACACACACACACACACACACACACACACACACACACACGTGTGGATGGAAGGGCGCACGCACCATTCATAAACCGTTGGTGTAGTGGGGATGGTGGCGCGAGGGTCTTTAACCCAACGTAAATATCCCACGAGAGGCTAAGTGCAAGTTATTTTCGCCCTCAACAATAACACATAAATGTAATTTGTAAAACTCACATAGTAACGTCTAACAACGCGTCTGACATACGTCGATAATCGATATTATGCTTAACTTAGACTAGTACAAAAACTCCCCATCCACAAGACGGTGTCCTAATGGCCTCCCCATCCACAAGACGGTGTCCTAGTGGCCTCCCCATCCACAAGACGGTGTCCTTGTGGCCTCCCCATCCACAAGACGGTGTCCTAATGGCCTCCCCAGCCGCAGTCCTTGAGACACAGGTTGCGGGCGTGCGTGCAGTGGGTGGCTGACTTGTGTTCTCTCGTCATACACTGGCGGTAGTCGCTGAAGCACACGTCACTGCACGAGTTGGAGATCTTCATGGACTGTGGGAGAATGGCAGCATTCGGTGAGTGTACGTGTACGCAAACAAACATACAGACAATAAAGTGTGTGTGTATATATATATATATATATATATATATATATATATATATATATATATATATATATACACTTTATTGTCTTTATTTTTGTTCTTGTGCGTTTGCCTGTGTGTGTGTGTGTGTGTGTGTGTGTGTGTGTGTGTGTGTGTGTGGGTGGGTGGGTGTGGGTGGGTGTGTGTGTGTGTGTGTGCGTATGTGTGAGAGAGAGAGAGAGAGAGAGAGAGAGAGAGAGGAGGTGGGTGTATGGCACGCGCGTATCAAAGTTAATTAAATGGAAGAATGTTTTTTTAAAGATCATAGTACCTTTTGAATGTTTGTACGGATGTGTGTCTGCATGCATTCATACATAACTACACGCAAACGCGTGTGTTACCAGGTTTCAGCCCAACCTCTTCTATCTGCACTGTAAACTGACTGAGTGTAAACTAGCACAAGAACAGGTCATAGCCAGTGTCGCCGCTTAATACATACATGTAGGCATGCCTCGGACGGACGGACATCGAAGGCTGACCACACCATGACCAGTAGACACAAACATACGACCTGAAATTAAAAGAAAGATGTACGATAATTGTCATTCACCATTTGCGATATATTGAGTAGGACATTTGCGAGCGCGGAAGCGAGGGGGAGAAGGGTGGGGAGGAAAGGTGGAGGGATGAAGACGTGGAAGGAGGAAAGAGGACGCGAGCGAGGGAACGTGTTGACGGGTGAAAATGATTCAGAATTTGGAGGATTTTACATGTTGCCTGTGACTATCGCGAAGTCTGCGACTTATATAATTTCCAGACATTAACAGTACTGTCGGCGCGCTCACATGGACACACTAACATCAGAGCATTGTAGTATCTGTGATGATTACCCGGATGTTGTCATACTTACCATTGGCTTAGACATGGTGAGTAGAGTGACTTCCCCGGTCACGTGACGTTGAACTAGAATCACTGCAACACGACACAGGCGGTGTAGACACAGTGGCACATGCACGGTGTAGACACAGTGGCACATGTATGGTGAAGACACAGTGGCACATGTACGGTGTAGACACAGTGGCACATGTACGGTGTAGACACAGTGGCACATGTACGGTGTAGACACAGTGGCACATGTACGGTGAAGACACAGTGGCACATGTACGGCGCAGACACAGTGGCACATGTACGGTGCAGACACAGTGGCACATGTACGGTGTAGACACAGTGGCACATGTACGGTGTAGACACAGTGGCACATGTACGGTGTAGACACAGTGGCACATGTACGGTGAAGACACAGTGGCACATGTACGGCGCAGACACAGTGGCACATGTACGGTGCAGACACAGTGGCACATGTACGGTGTAGACACAGTGGCACATGTACGGTGTAGACACAGTGGCACATGTACGGTGTAGACACAGTGGCACATGTACGGTGTAGACACAGTGGCACATGTACGGTGTAGACAGAGTGGCACATGTACGGTGTAGACAGAGTGGCACATGTACGGTGTAGACACAGTGGCACATGTACGGTGTAGACAGAGTGGCACATGTACGGTGTAGACACAGTGGCACATGTACGGTGTAGACACAGGGGCACATATACAGGCTGGTCTGGAGGAATGAGATGGAGAAAACAACAGTTAGACATTCGTGAAAATGTTCTTCAAGTTGGAAGAATACTAGATTAAAATAAGATTCTTTATTACACAATGTTTAATACATTTCGACTCCCGTCGACGCAAATCGAAATTTATTAGTTATATAATATTTAATATTGTTTTAATATAGACAATTAAACTTGTCTTCAGGATATGTCAAGCAGTGAGGATATATGCCTACTATATGTTGACGTTCTGGTGATGTGTGATGACGAAACATCTATTGCAGTCGTTGTTGGGCAAAATGAGCTATGCAATACGTAGAATACCTTAGCTCACAACAACACATCTTCTGGACACATTAGCTCACAACAACACATCTTCTGGATACATTAGCTCACAACAACACATCTTCTGGATACATTAGCTCACAACAACACATCTTCTGGATACATTAGCTCACAACAACACATCTTCTGGATACATTAGCTCACAACAACACATCTTCTGGATACATTAGCTCACAACAACACATCTTCTGGATACATTAGCTCACAACAACACATCTTCTGGATACATTAGTTCACAACAACACATCTTCTGGATACATTAGCTCACAACAACACATCTTCTGGATACATTAGCTCACAACAACACATCTTCTGGATACATTAGCTCACAACAACACATCTTCTGGATACATTAGCTCACAACAACACATCTTCTGGATACATTAGCTCACAACAACACATCTTCTGGATACATTAGCTCACAACAACACATCTTCTGGATACATTAGTTCACAACAACACATCTTCTGGATACATTAGTTCACAACAACACATCTTCTGGATACATTAGCTCACAACAACACATCTTCTGGATACATTAGCTCACAACAACACATCTTCTGGATACATTAGCTCACAACAACATATCTTCTGGATGCATTAGCTCATAACAACACATCTTCTGGATACATTAGCTCACAACAACACATCTACTGGACACATTAGCTCACAATAACACATCTTCTGGATACATTAGTTCACAACAACACATCTTCTGGATACATTAGTTCACAACAACACATCTTCTGGATACATTAGTTCACAACAACACATCTTCTGGATACATTAGTTCACAACAACACATCTCCTGGACACATTAGTTCACAACAACACATTTTCTGGACACATTAGCTCACAACAACACATCTTCTGGATACATTAGTTCACAACAACACATCTTCTGGATACATTAGCTCACAACAACATATCTTCTGGATATCTTAGCTCACAACAACACATCTTCTGGGCACATTAGTTCACAACAACACATCTACTGGATACATTAGCTCACAACAACACATCTACTGGACACATTAGTTCACAACAACACATCTACTGGATACATTAGTTCACAACAAAACATCTTCTGGACACATTAGTTCATAACAACACATCTTCTGGACACATTAGTTCACAACAACACATCTTCTGGACACATTTGCTCACAACAACACATCTTCTGGATACATTAGTTCACAACAACACATTTACTGGATACATTAGCTCACAACAACACATCTACTGGACACATTAGCTCACAACAACACATCTACTGGATACCTTAGCTCACAACAACACATCTACTGGACACTGGACATTTCATTGCGGTTATGCAATTGTATAGCAACATCACGTGATACGTGGAGGTGTCTTTGAACCGCACTTCGGGTGTAAAAAGGCAAGTATCCCGTCCTTAAGACTGACGGGATACTTGTGGCTCTAACGAGAGCGACTGTTAAGTTTGAGTGGGCGTCACTGACCTTTTGGTACATACTTAGTATTATTTCATGTTGACTTGACTGGAGTTTAAATAAACTTTCTTGTTGTTGTTGTTGTTCTTGATCTTAGACTGCCGACAACGATTTATTTTTCACTCACCGGTGAACCTGTTCAACGAAACACAATCTCGACCTCTCTGAAATTGTCAGCCACGCAATAATCAAAACGGGAAGACCAATCTTACACAACTGTCCAGGATTGTCGGGGAGCTCTGAGTGAAGTGAAGCATAGAGAGAACAAACGTGGCCAAGGTTTCAACTGAGAGATGTTACAACAATTTCCAACGGGATGTTTGTGCTAGATTCTTGCCAAGCAAATACGATACGGACTATAGCCAGGGAGAGGAGGTTTATGCACTCTGCAGTACAATCAGTACACATACGACAACAATACACACGTTTGAACACCAACTGGGGCAAGAGACAGACATAGTAGTTAGCGCAATTACGGGATTCTTCTTATTATTATTTGGAAACATTTATCAAGCGCGATTTATCCGGGTTAAACACAAAACATGCTCAAAAGCGCTAATACTATAAAACAAGTAAACAGGCCGACCTTTCAAACACACTCCCACGACGGCGCCCTCTGACGAGATAACCCGCCGTATATAAAACACCACGCAAACGTATCGGTCGTGTTTTCTGAGATAATCACCAATTAACTGACCGAAGGATGACGGTGCAGGGGAAGAAGTGAATGAACATTGACACATAAGAGGAAATTCACCAAAACGGATACAAGTTTAATATAGACACGAAGCCGTTCAACGGAATTACCCAGGTTGTTGAACCCACCTAGAGTCGGTAAAAGAATGTCAACTCACAATTAACGCTGCCGTCCGCTGACTATTCCGTGCTTCCTCCGCTCTCGGTGGCGACAACACAAAGACTAGATTAACTTGACCAACGGACCCGTCCGACTCATATACTCCCAAAAACGCTGCCAACTCGCCCTACCGCCCGCACGTGAGTGGGCAAAAGGCCACTATGACGATGCGCATTCCGAAAATACGGCCTTTGTCATCTAGAAGGTTCTCGAGAAAAGCTTCAGTTAGCGGCGTTGCAAGCTGCTGACGTATGCTGTTGTGTTAAACCCTGAAAGGATGTGCGATCTCTCGTAGCAAAGTCATAAGTTTTGCTTCCATTCGCTTATCTTTTCCATAATATCTGATGTAGACAGCTGAAAGCCGTCGAAACGGTACAATAAAAGAAAAAAGAAATAAAGCTATTTTGTTATTATGATAAACGTTAAATGAAAATCGAAAATATGTCTAAGCTATTGCAACATCTTCTCGCTTTATATATATATATATTCTTAATATACTCTGTATACATTTTATGCACAATTCACACGTTTCGAAGCACGGTTTCCGTTGTGCCAAAATAGTCTGGAAATCCACTTCTAAATCTAATTCCATACATAGCTCTTCATAACAATTAACACATACATTAAATTCATGTAAGTGGTATTTTTAAATGATGGGATTGGTTAGTAATAATTATAAATAATAAATGTTACAAAACTGATATAGTATGTGGTATGGACGCACATGTGCACAGCTGACTGCGGAAGCGGAAGTGGAAACGACGCCACCTGCCGGTATTTGATTACACTTGAGAGCAGATACGAACACGTTCAGCACGGAGTTGGCATAAGTAGAGAGTGGCAGCCATACGGAAGATTTCGTGACTGCCTGTGACGCTATCTAGAAACTATGTTGACCGCATTGATGTTGGCACTCATAATTCCGTCGTTACCTAATAGTAACAACCCCTGTTTCCAATGTGTTCTGCTGGTGAAACTATAAAACTACACCGGTCTATACAACAAGGTATGGATAAATGTCACACATTTTTTAGAATCATTTAAGATAAAACAAAGAGATAACATTTTAAAAGAGTTAGAATAAACGTAATTATATTTGACAGAATTACAACTTGTATTCTATAGGCGGACTTTATTGGCACAGTTGAAAAAAGCGTAACGACGTAAGATTCGTCAAGAAAACTATATCGAACATTGAGTTGTTATTTGTGTAAGAAATACTTGATCCACTGCGTGTGTCCTTGTAAGTCCAACAAATTATTGTTTTGTATCAGGTCAAACAATCACCACCCCTCTTCAGTACTTGACGTAGAACGTAAATTTGTGCGCGATCGAAAATGACTTCCACTATAAAGAACAGAACTCATTCGTCTGACAAGATCGCGTTGAATATACCTTGCACGCCACTCTGTCCCTTTTGACACAATAGCGCCAATGTGCATTGATACGTACTTTACTCGATAGGTGGTGCTACTATATCAGTTAATTTTCCAGCGATACGTGGTGATATCAAACCACCATCCATCTAAATGTGACGAACATGTCTTGGTGAGTTTGTCCACGAAATAAACAGTACGTAATGTAACTATGGAATTAGTTCCTCTGGACCCCGACAGTTTCGGTCAACTCTTCCCGTTTTAACTTAGAATGGCCTAATGATCACTGACCCACAATTGAACATTAGCTAAACGTCATAGCGACCTTTGAAACGACCCACAAAACTGGTTAAAATGCCGAGTCATCGTCGAAATTTCGAGAGGTAACCTATGGTGCCGTATGAAGTGCCGTCGTGGCGTTGTTGACTTGTCTGTGTAGTTATACCTGAACATACTGTTTACAAATACATACATGCGCCATACTGATTTACTCGTTTGGCACTTATTCAATGTAACATACATACAATAGTGGTGGAATTATTTAGGGAAATACGCAGATGAAAAACAACACGACCGAACTTGTTTGCCTATTGTAGTGCTGGCCATCGTGCAGTGTTTTATTTTAGTAATACAATATTTGATTACACTGCCATAATTTATCTATTGGAGGTTATGTTTTGAATCTCGACACAACAATACCGTCTTTTTCACAGTGCGTTTTATTAGCAACCAAACCACTTCTGATTCATGACGGTGATAACTGAAATACCGAAAGCGTAATGTAAGCGGAATCAACTGGTCTTTGGGGGTAAGGTGATCGTTTCACTAAGATAAACAGCTTGTGGGGAAAACCCAGTAATAAATAAATTCGCAGCAAATGAGTGCGTCAAATCAGGATGCAAGAGTTGTTTATTAAACAAATTTCCACTATGATTGCAATAATAAAATGATCGTCAAAGACTTATATTATAAACTACGTAGACAATTGATACACAGATGCCGAGTCGTTATTAGCACGCAGTTGATTGTGTCCACATATAAAATACAGAATGACTATTGTACCACATTGAGATGTCCGGTGATTAGTGTCACTGAAGATTTTTCATCGTCATAACTGGACCAGTTATACACACACACACACACACACACACACACACACACACACACACACACACACACACACACACACACACACACACACACACACACAACGCACACACATGTTCAGAAATATAACTGTATAAGTGTTTACTTCTGCAGTATATCGTCTAACTGCGTTACATCAATACATTAGTAGCAGACATGTTAAAATAGATGTCATGATTAATCGACTCTTGCTAATGGTGTGTTCACAGTATGACTGCAATAGTGCGCTTCATGCAAAGTGGTTTTCGTCAAAGACGAAGGGCTCTGATTCAAATGAACATGCGTTAACATAAGTTACATATTGCGCTGTGAATAAATATATTAGTATATCTATTATTACTAGGGTTGTGTCATCATATGATCAATTGGGGATTAGCTGGTGTGTAATTTTACCACGACTGTTTTAGAAATAAATCGTGGCACCTGTATGTCTATATATATATATATATATATATATATATATATATATATATATATATATATATATATATTCGTATATATATATATATATATTCGCATATATATATATATATATATATATATATATATATATATATATATATATATATATATATATGTTCTCAATATTTGACAGGTGAACACTGTACGCTTCATTCACCTATGTCTACACCGATTTGCTGTGGAGCTGCAACTTAGAGCTTCGTAGTGTTAGATTAGTTTGCCACATTTTGTGTCACTGGCTACATATATGACAGATCCACAATCATAACTTATGCTAACAGTCAACAGGTATTGATCGATGCCATGTAGGGCTTAGTTACTGTTTTGTCTTTGTCCCATTAGCTGTTCACTTTGGCATACAGATCTTCGACTGAGTGTTGTTTATCATGCGTCATCGTCTTGGACATTGCCAGAGCTTCACCGCTACCTTGTCGCCGACGGACGCCAGAACCACTTCCGTAGCTAGGAGATCGCGTTGGCTTGTTCACTTTGGCATACAGATCTTCGACCGAGGACTGTCCAGAGTCCACTGTAGTGTCTGCTGTCACAGCCCCGTGGCGTTTATCATGCGTCATCGTCTTGGACCTCGCGAGACCTTCATCGCTGCCTTGTCGCTGACCAGCGCCAGAACCACTTCCGTAGCTAGCAGATCGCGTTGGCTTGTTCACTTTGGCGTACATATCATCCGACGATGATGACACCGAGGGTAGAGTAGAGTCCCCAGTCATGCCTGCCTTCACTGCCGCGTGTAGTTTGTCAGGCGTCGCTGTCCGGAACCGGAAGAGGCCTTCACCGCTGGCTGCGCGCCGCCCGACTTCCAGGACGAATTGTTCCGAGCCACTTCCGTAGCGCCGGATGAACCTGCGGGAAGACAACGAGAGTTGAAACAGTTGACGAGATCACCACGTAATTAATTGCCTAGCCACTATGTTGTCGTATATTCCGTCGCCTACTTGATTCACCGGGCATATGACGTCAGTTTCTGTATCCATCCGTTGATTATACCAAAAACTGACGTTGCAATACATCGTTCATTTGTTGAGTTCTTGGTGCGCGTCGTAGCTGTTGTGTTGCTAGTCCGGAAGAAATATACAAAACTAACGCACGTCAACATCACGAACATTCCTAACACACGTAAGCACATGGCCAACATTACCATGGTCTCTTCCCGTAGAGATCTTTCCGGTGACATTTCAAACAACGACACTCTGCAGAGGCTTGTACTCCAGCTCCGATCCCCAGACGTTACGATCCCAGTGAAGAGGAGTAGATACGTAGGTGAGTAGTAAGTCAGTAGTTAAGTAAGTAAGTATGTGAGTAAATAAGTAAGGAAGTAAGTAAATGTGGCGTCTTACTTGAATGGCCAGGTGAAAATAACAGCTTTTCGATCTTCTAGAGTTATGCCGAAAGAGTCAACTGTCAGTTGATATTCTGCATTGCCGAGGCCGCAACGTTTTGAAGCGTCGGTCTCTTCTACGTCTACGGGAAAGTTGAAATGTCCTAAAGCCGTTGAACCTGAAACAAGAATATGTATATATATATATACTTCACTGATACAAAGTTAGTGTATTTAAAATGTAGATAAAGCTAGGAAAAATAGGAAGTAATAACTCGATTAAATGTGTCACATTATTCCCTTGTGAAATGAATGGCCAGAAAAAGTACATATATAACTAACCAGACCAAACAAAGACATCGCATTATCATTATGTTGTCCTTCGTAGCTTTGTAAGTGTAGAGTAAACATGGTCCCTCTTTTGAGACGCATTACATTGTGAGCGTCATTGTCCATATACAGGATTGAAGCTTTTATTTGTATGTTGTTTTATGAGTTAACGATCTTGTATAGATTGGTTGTGGCTTTAAAAGTAACGTCTAAGCTTACAAGTTCATGTACTTTGTCAATCTACAGGAAGAACGCGCAAACCCATTCTTGCACACGCCCATAGACCAACGGTGGGTAATAAAATGTTCCACATAATCTTCTTATTTTTAAATGACCAGAATCCCTGTATAAAAATGCAAAAAGACGTAAATTATAAAGAAATACGGTAACAATAATGACAGAATCATATGGCTTATGTCCGATTAGTACACTTTCTAGCATACAGACCAACCTTCAAACTCACGGTTTCAACCCGGAATTGGGGTCAATGAGCTAACTAGCTACCTATCAGATAAACTATACAAAATCAATTCTCCTGGTCTTTTTGAGAGACGCAAACGTGCCGCCGCCTAACGGCGGCTCGGTAACCCGGCCTATTGCCCACAGACTTCTTTTATTCTGAGTGTCTCGCAGTAAGAAATGGGTTGGCAAGAGTTTCAGTAATTACGACAAAATGAAGACTCCTCCTGAAGATGTTCCACGGGCTGCAGCGTGGCGTTGTCGTAGGCTGGTTCACCATCGTCGATGTCAGAGTCATCCGATGTCTCGGTCTGGTCAGCTGGTGGTCGAATGTTGGCGTAGTCGTAGTCAGATTTGTTGTCCGTCATAGCTGTGTCAGTGGTCGCTATGTCGTAGACGAAGTGCGCGGAAGGTGGACTCCCACAGTCCCGGCACAGGACGACTCGGAGCTACACCTCTAGTTGGGGCACCGTGGATACCTGTAGGCACGTAACAGCAGCACAGCCATATATATATATATATATATATATATATATATATATATATATATATATACAGTATATATATGTAGATATATTATACCTTTTAAATACACTGACTTTGTACCAATGAAGTATATATATATATATATATATATATATATATATATATATATATATATATATATATATGTATATACCTTTTAAATACACTGACTTTGTACCAGTGAAGTGTACGTATATATATATATATATATATATATATATATATATATATATATATATATATATACCTTTTAAATACACTGACTTTGTACCAGTGAAGTGTACGTATATATATATATATATATATATATATATATATATATATATATATATATATATATATATATATATATATATATAATATTTATAATATATATATATATATATATATATATATATATATATATAATAGCTAGACCTGCGTGTTGTATACACACAAGCATCTATCCACAGACCCATACCCCTTGCCCCGCACGTTTTGACTCACCACATAGGTTAAGGCTACAGGGCCTTTTTCGACAAATGAGTAACGTAACGTGGGTAGCCTCTGTTTACACGGTACACGTGATAATGTTTCCACGTGCTTCTGCTAAGCCCATAGATATAAATAGAACACGCCAGTAGTCAATAGGGGAAAGATTAATGATCTAACTCTGTGGCTAATAAGCCTGTTTCCACGAACGTCACGTGTTCAACCAGCGGGAAATTTCACTTCGTTGGCGGCAGAAATGTCTGTCAGTTGCAACTGTCCAGATTGTATTACTGCTATCTGGGTTATAGATTGTTTTTTGTATGGTACAGTGCTTATGTATGCACAGCGTCTAGATTAATCTTTATGTGTTACTTGTATATTTGTTGTTGTTGTTTGTTGAATAAAATCAATTACATGAAATTTGCACCAGCTTTATTTTCATATTACTAAGTACTGTATTACATTTACATTGTCTTTAGTATTTATTTACACACATCATTAATTTGAAATGCAAAAAACACACGACAGGCATGTACATTAAATTAACCAAAATGGCACGTACTTTCTCTTCAAAGTAATATAACAATTTCAATCATAATTTTTATTGTTATTTCAAATAATATTTCTGTTCAGTTCGTTGAGATAAAGTGCGCAGAGGATGATCACACTTTACAGACTGTAAACACGGAATTCGGAGAAAAAAACTACGTCTAGGTTTAGCTAGTTACGTGTACAATGTAAACACAAGGAAACATTGTCACGTGTACCGTGTAAACAGAGGCTACCCACGTGGACACAAGCTCGTTACTCATTGGTCGAAAAAGGCCCTGTAGCCTTAACCTATGTGGTGAGTCAAAACGTGCTGCCCGCCCGTCTGCACGCCCATCCA
>OZ024864.1:32811431-32918931 GCA_964017155.1 Oasisia sp. SBJ-2009 | reverse complement strand
TTCCGTGCGGCCAAACGGGAGATTTGATAGATTTTCGACAGTTTTATGAGGAATTATGGAGACTTAACATGAATGCGTTAGGCGGCGCTGCGATCACTGGTCAAATTTTGAAAAGCGGATATTTTTCAAAATAAAGCGGCAAAGCGGAACAATTTGTATAAAAACGGAAAAAGCGGAAGATCGCTTTATCGGAAGACTTGGAAAGTCTGCCAAAACTGACTAGACTTCTAAACTTCTGCTAAAAAGTGATGTTTCACTATTCTGCAGTTGTATCGTGTGTGCTAAACTAATAAGTTAATAAAATAAATATGAAAAATGGATAAATACAATTAACCGTACATTAGGTGTACATTAAAATGATGAATAAATTAAAATAAATATAATAAATAGATAAATAAATTATTTGTACATTGAATTTCCTGCGCTAAAACAGGTAATTTGTTCAAAACAAAAACAAACAAAATGTATAGTCTACATGTGTCGTCGTCTCGTTCTACAGAGCGATTCGACGGTGCGGAACAGGCAATGGTATCTTCGTCGTTGAGGCCGGGAGACGCGCAGCCAGTGGACAAGGCTTCTTCCACTTCAAGACGACATCGCCCGAGAAACTACTGAAGGCTGTCACGGTGGCCATGCGCACTGATTCCAGTCGACGCACAGCGCCACCGGCGGATGTGGAGGAACTATACGCCAAGGTCAACAAACCGAAGCACCGTCAGAAGGAACAGTGATGAATGTGGTGTACTCGTATGGGCATCTAATGTCGATTCATATTACGGGTTTCTGTAGATGCAAGATATGCGTGTATATGTGCGCCCGCCCCCGCGTTCCCACCCGCCCGTGCGTGCATTATAACTATTAATAACTGCATTAACATTTTACACGGCATTGAATAATTTATATTAAATTAATTTTGTTGCGCACGTGCGTGCGTGCGCTTGTGAGGATCCGTGCATGTCTTAGTTAATTGTTTATGCGTGCGTCAATTCTTGCGCGCGTAGCTGTGATATGAATGTTGGACACCAAATATTACACCTGTTACGGTTATGTTATATGACCGCCTTGTGCATAGAACCAATATTTGATTATGTGTGGTCACTTCTTTAGGCAATTCTACGTAGGCGTCATATTACATCAACAATGCGCTACTATCCGTTATTTAAAGATGTGCCATATTTATGCATGCTAATACCTAACTTGTACTGGGTTCGACGATGGTTTGTGAATGTGATAATCAGGTGGAGTGTGATATGTAACCCGTTGCTACGGTGGTCAACACGCGGGATGGGATCGATCCCACATAACATGGACACACGCATAGCGTCTCTACGTTTGATTATACAAGCGCACTGGGTATAATTAACTTAAAATACTACTCCAATTACTGGTACTACATGCGTAGTGACAAAGAACGTTGATGGCACATTGTTTTGTTCTGATGGTTATTATTGTTGTACCGTTGCAGTTGACGTTATGACCATATGCGTACAATATATGAAAGAAGTTAATAAATATTAGTACACATTATATAATACGCATTATTTAGTTGCATCTACCGAGACATTTGTGTAGAAGAATGCGTTGTGTTATTCGTATATCAACCAACCTACGCACAACACAAGACAACGGTAATGTATACAACTTGTTTGACATGTGGTACTATCGTTTCGTTTATACCCAAATAAAAATCTTTGTCAAGTAGGCCGTGTGATATTTAATTGAAACCTAATTCACGTGACCGCGTAGTGCAGGATTTAGCGTTGTGGCGACAATTTCTGCTGTCGATGTCTCCAAGCGAAAAACTGTTCTTCCGGACGTGAGAATTAATGATGGATGGTGAGCTTCTCATAATGTATTGCAGTACTTGTTACTATCCTGCACTTTCCGTGAGTAACCGTACCAGGTTTTAAAAATATCACATGTTGCTGCCAAGATCATTGGTGTACCTACACCAATGCTGTCCCAAATGATCGACCATGGAATCTTGAAGAAAGCTCGTGCTGTCGCTGCTAAGTGTGATCGCGCGCTCTTTACATATTGTGTTCATGTTCCTCCTTCTCGAAGGAGATATCGTTACAAAAAATCCAAAACGGTTCGTTACATCAGGATTTATGTGCTGTGGCAATTACTTCTTCAGTACTACTCACGAATGATGTCATCGTACACGTGGCGTAGGTTGTAATTTACTAATTGCCCTCGTCTCTGTGAGCGAAAATGTTGATAAAGAGCTAAACAGCTAGAAGAACCCGGCAAATAAAGGAAGCCACCTGAATCAGAAAGACAAATTAAGACACCAATGAACATCATCCATCTCTGGATCCGCCCTGTGTAATTATAAATGGACACGCATAGAACTATAGGTCTACAAGATATCTAAGTCCCTCCTATTAGCATTTTGCGACGTCAACTTAATTATTGCACAGTAGCGTACGAAACCATTAGCGCGACAGCGCCATCTATTGGTTACATGCCCCCCTTAATGAAGGATTAAAAGGCTAATTATGGATTTGCGACTTTATTTACTCGAAACAATGTGGATAGTTTATCAACGTTTATGTCTACCGGATATCCGATCAAAAGCAAATTGTCCACACAATTCTTATGGTACTACATTTGTGTCTGCTAGACATCCTGGTCTCACTGTGCTCTTACCCCTATAGGCTACCGACAGCAGTGTGGAGGAATTAAGACCGTTCTTAAATTGTTTACCAGCTGTGTACAAGTGCCCAGTTTTGGTTGCTCTTATGTGGAATAAAGTTTAAGGTTTGGATTAGGTTGAAGGTACTTTTGACAAGATTGACATTAGGTGTTTTGCATGCATTTGACAGGCCCTTGTACGTGAGTGGTTAGCAAGAAAGATCTTCCTAGTGGGGAGGACCTTCGAAATGGCAGCCACCTCACCGCGCCTGGGTAACCGTAGTCTCGCGTAACCGGCCGTCTGTCGGTCGGCTGCGGAACTACGCCGAGAAGACAGTCTGGCCACATTAACGGCTTTTGTTTGTTTATCAGCGTGATCTATACAATGCTGCCACCTCACGGACACTGCTGTAATACATTTTTTTTTATAAACAACTGCAAATTTGTATTTCTATTTATTTTGTGTTAATATAAGTTTAATTTTGAATAGTTTTTATAATACAGCATTATTTGATTAAAAAAAGGTATCCTTATTTAATTTGCATGCAATCCGTGTGGGGCTAGACAATGCTGCCACCTCACGGATACTGGTTAATCCCGCCGTAATTCTTATTTTATAAACAACTGTAAATTTGAATTTTTACTTACTTTTGTGTTAATATAAGTTCAATGTTGAATACTTCAAAAAAACACCTCGAAAAAAACATAAAAATGTTCACCTACGATGACCAAACTTTGCATGGTGTATCTACTACACCTTTACTACGCGTATACACTTGTCATGTGATCCACAAATAATTATTAATGCCTGAAATCGATCAAAATGTGTACGTAAATAACGCGCTTTCCTCGGCGCCACCTGACGGAGTTCACTGTGACAGTAGTGACTCGACGAAGAAAGCGCATTATTTACGTACACATTTTGATCGATTTCAGGCATTAATTATTATTTTTTGATCACGTGACAAGTGCATACACGCAGTACATGTATAGTAGATATACCATGCGAAGTTTGGTCATCGTAGGTGTACATATTGATGTTTTTTTCGAGGTGCGGGCCTAAATTGCAAAAGTACCGAATACTTTTCATATGATATTATTATCTTGTAAAAGTATATCGTTTTTTAATATTTATTTTATAGTTGGCCTGAGAGCCAATTAGCGTATCTACCCTAATCTGGGGTAAGGCTACCCGGATGTAGAAACTTAAGACCCATTAATATCCCAGGCGGAGTTGAGGGGCTTAAAAGTGCTGCCACCTCACGGAGTCTGGGTAACCGAGGCTATGTTCACTACACACCAGTGGCGCCACTCGGTGGAGCGATGGTGTCCGTCCTTGCACTTCCGGAAGAGTGGCCGCTGCACAACAAGGAAGTTCTCCACTTCATTCGAAGTGTCTCTGTGAAAGTTTGCAACCTTGACGATTAAGCTTGGAAACGTAACTTAGTTATGATTTTACGATTGAGTTAGACAGAAGGTTTGTTGCACGATGTCGCAGTGCGCCCACAAAGGCAGCCTGCATGTTTTAATGACCGGCGTAGGAAACGTAAGTAGTTTAACGAAGTCGAAGGCCTAATTTTTAACCTGTGTCACAGTGTCGTGATGACTGAAGTTCAACTTCCTCTTCGTTCACTTATGACAATTAGTACATTTTATTGGTGTTTTGCTTATTTTAAGCTGGTCCTAATACATTTATTTATCTCCTCTGAGAGTGTGCATTGACTGTATTGTGTGTTTAGAGGCTGTTTTTGAGAACTTGGAAAATGTGTTAACAGTGATGTTGCTTTATAGTAATATGCCCATACCATGATCACGTTGGAACATGGAGTAATTTTGAAGTGTATATTTTCTCAAACATATGTAGTTTACGCTGATTTCATTGATCTAATCGTGTTTAATTGGAATTCTGTCACATATTTTTGGTCTGGACAAGTTTAAAAACGTTACATTTTTGGTTAACCAAGCTAAAATAAAAAATATTTAATAATCCACTGATACATTGACATTGGGGTGCAGTGGTCAGGCGTTAGGATGCTGCACGGTCAGAACTTGTGCTGGCCGAGTGGTTGTTCGCTACTGGGTTGGCTGCAGTGTCCCCGGGCTTCTATCAGGTGGCTATGTCAGGGGAAACAGCATACAAGAAAACGGAAACATCCTGTCATGGCCCTATAGAGCAGTAGTATAATTTCTCAAGCCCGTGTGACTGTAATAGTCAACTAATAGACATATGGTCATTAATGGGAGACCTGTATAAGAAAAGTCCACGTTATAGTGCTCTCTGGTTGGCCTGGTGCCTTTTCTGGCTTACACCACTGGACTGTCCCAGAGCAAGTCATCTGGCTGTCACCAGAGATGGAGTAATCGTACTCGTACTCGAGTACGAGTACTTTTGGAGTACTCGTACTCGAGTACGAAGCAAAGTAATCGTACTCGTACTCGAGTACATTACCAAAGTAATCGTACTCACGATTACTTCTCACGATTAAATTTTTTTCATATGAACAGTTGCAAGCAAATATATTAGACAGATAAAATGACAATATTAGAAATAATCTAATCAATGTAATATTAATTGAGCTATTAATTTTCTATTACTGTTAAGCATTTCAGTTAAATAAATATTCAGTCACATTTCCCTAATTAAAACATTCATTCCCCAGAGAAGCCACATCTCCTGACCCTCCTGCTTATTGTAGTACTGGTAGTATAAAGTTATATTGCCACAGTCCCTGAGAAGCCTTGCAGTAGATAAGCATCCCCTAACATCTTGCTTTGTAATTTTAGACTCCACCCCACCTGTACTGTTTGCTCTGTCAGTATGGTGTGAATGACTGGTCATGGTTCATAGGTATACAGAATCCTGACTGGGTCTGGGCAGTTAGCTGCTAAATCCCTGTCTATTGTGTTTAATTAAGTGCAAACTGTAAACCTGCCTACTAATATGTTGTCTGTTATGTTAAGCCAGGAGGTATGTAATAAAATGCCTATGTTGTCCTCAGAAGAGACACTACTAATCACTGCTAGGATCTTGTGAGGAAGTGTGACAGTTCACCTTCAAATTCAGCCATGAAACCAGAATAGCTAAAGAACAAAGGGTCAGGTGCTAATCCATCCTCTGGCTCTGAGCAAACAAAAGTTGTGGTCACTGCAGGGCCATGGGAGACATCTGCTGTTAAGTGTCTTCATCAGTAATTAGCACTGTTGGGTGAAGTTGCAGTGATGGTAATCAGTTTGGCAGGTATTATATGTGACAGTGAAAATAAAATGTTGATACTGACAATGTATTTGAAAAAGTATTTGAATTCAAATATAAATAGTTTACAAAAAGTATTTAAATACTATCAAATACAAATGTATTTGACCCCATGTCTTATATACTATATAGTTGAATTGGGCACTCTTTTAAATATGACCCCATGGATTTGAAATATTGTTGTTGTAATGTATTTGATCATGTGTTTTTGACATTTAAAATAAACAGAGGACATTTTAAATTCTTAAATGCATCATATTTGTATTTGATTCAGAAACCATACCAACCCGCCTAAAAATCATCTGATTATTAATAATAATAACACCTGGATAGTGGATAGCAGTAATCAGTTAGAACACTAGATAGTGACACAGCAACAGAACAAGAATGACACCTAGGGATTCCATGAAAGTCGTCTTTGTGTTAGAAACAGGATATTCAATAAAGTAATCGTGATTACATTCTAATGTAATCGTACTCGTACTCGAGTACATTGTAAAGTAATCGTACTCGTACTCGAGTACATTTGTTTTCTAAGTACTCGTACTCGTACTCATGCATGTTCAAAGTAATCGTACTTGTACTCGAGTACATTTGTATTGTACTTGCTCCATCTCTGGCTGTCACACCTGTATGTCAATGACACAGCTGTCTGTCACCTCAGTGCCACTGACCACAACCAGTGGTGAGCTTCAGTGGCTGGGAACAATGACAGATGTCCACCTTTGGGAATATACAACTCTCCCTGTCACCTTCGAGAGGACCCCCGCAGAGTTCCAATACCAACTTCTTGGACATTCCTCAGCTGCAGTATCCTCTCTGAGTTCTGGTTGCCACCAGGGCTAGGCTCAATTAAAAAATAATTGGAATTCGTCAGTTCAATTCTTGAATTGGAGCAGGAATTAGAATTGAAACATTTGGCATAGGAATTTAATTAAAAGGAATTGCGCATCTGATATTTTTGTGATGCTGCGAAAGAAATTTTTCACCCATTTCAGAGTATTGCTGCCAAGGCAATGGTGTTTAGTGACCAATACAAGTTGAACAAAGAAGCTGCTGGTCAAACATTACATTTACACTTAATTAATCAGTAGATGGTAATGGGAAGTCAGAACATTTGTGATGACAGGGGACTACTTCAAAGAACCATTGAAACCCCGTGCCCAGATAACAATCACACTTTCTCAGTAACACATGTTAAGCAAATACTATGGCTTGCACAGAAGAATTCAGGATACAAGCAAACAGTCCACATTGTAAATGGTTAAGGTCCAAAGATTATAAATGCAAACATAAGCCCAGTGAAGACTCATGTATGTATGTATGTATGTATGTATGTATGTATGTATGTATGTATGTATGTATGTATGTATGTATGTATGTTACATAATGATTATAAATTATATAAATGCATCATACATGACATGCTGTATCACCCGTTGTTTGCACATTAATCATATAATTTTATGGTTAACTTCTGTTATGGTTATGTGGAATTGGAGCATGAATTGGAATTGACTGATTATAGATGGCAATGGAATTTTTAAAATGTATACTGGAATTGAACCAAGGGAATTGATTGAATGGAATTGGCCCCAGTCGTGGTTGCCAGATTTATATAACATTGATTATGGCTACACAAACTTTCAGGAGCAACGGTGGCAGAAGCGGTTCTATGTACTGTACAACGTGACGTCAACCACAGCCGCTCGACTAGAGTGTCACCAAGATGAGAAATCTTTCAAGACAAAACAACCTCCACAACACGTATACAGTATCAATGATGTGTCCAAGATCAAGGACAGTACAAAACAAGGTCACAACGAGACGCACAAGTTTACCTTTGAAATTGTCTACAGTTCCCAAAAGAAGGTTTGTCAGACTGGTTTCTCTTCACTCTATATCAGGTGTACATCTTAGAGGCAACCTGGTTGTTTTTATTGTAAAGCGATGTTGTTCAGCATAAACTATATACTGAAACATGTGGCCCATTTAAGCATGCTAAAATGAAGCAATTCAGAAAACTTTCGTCGTGTTCAGCCATTTTGATATCTGCCAATTGTTTCACACAAGTTTATGTCTAAATTTGTTGCGGATATATATACATATATATATATATATACACATAAACTATTGTATGGTTAAAATGTTGGTAGGTAAACTCAAACAAACATTCACAATAAATGTATATATCAATACATATATCTATACACAACAGCTAGTAGATCTGTTCCATGAAAATTGTAAATCCTTTCTAATTTTCAGAGTTTATGAATAGTCTCATCCTAGATGTTCATGATTTGAACACATTCTTTATGACCTACAGAATCAGGCGGTGCCTGCGAATGTGCTGCTCAATAAGCGCCTGTTATTTAAACAAACTTAATATGCCCGAATCATCAACACTGAAAAAAAGGTTTATAACAACTTTTTTGGATTGCCACTGGTTAAGTAATGTTATGATGATTAATATGATTTTACAGTTAAACAATCAGATTACATCATGGTTAAGTTAAATTTTTCATTTCAAACATAGTTTTGCTTGAAATCACTTAACATTCAGAGTTATTATTGGGAGACAGAAGGGTATAAAACTGCACTTTACATACAGCATGTTAAATGACAACAATACCATATTAATTTGTTTACCTGATATGACCTTTGATGTCACATGCCCAAAAAAGCTATCCTCCATTTCTTTCAGTGCATAGCCAATTTAACCTTACAAACTTTACAACAAATTTACCTTTAAGCAACAACAACTATAAGTACCCTGGTATACACAGTTTTGTCATGACTAACTTTAATTATGTCGCTTTAAAATGTGTTAATTGGAAATCATTTGTTGTTCGAAGGAGATCCTGTTTTCGGCCCAGTCGCATGAAGACATGACCAAGTGGACGATGGTTCTGAAGGCATCACTCTGGGAGCAGGACCAGGCCAACAAGGCCAGTGTCACCACGCACGACAGCGAGAACATCTCCCTCCAGAACTCACTCTACGAGTCGGTACAGACAAGTGAGTACACACAAACAACCCGTTCTCACTCATCGTGACTCGTAGTCACTCTGCATCAGTGAGCTTTCAGTATTGACCACAGTACAAGTTGTTTTACTACTGTATTTAAAGAGGGGCTGAAATTCTTGACCAACCATTGCACCAACGTTTTGAGGATATGTGACCATGATTTGGTGATCACGGAGCCATGATATAATTTAAATAATTTTTCAACTGGGCACACCCCACCAGTACACACACTCAAGCTTCATTTGATTTGATTCTAGTCTATGCATTTTCCAATTTACTCTCTGTGTGAAAACAAGAATGTGGTACTCTGTTATATACAGTAAGTGTTGTATAGGTCAACATATAATTTGTATGCTTGTTAGAAATAAAAAATATAATTATCAAGGTATCTTTTTTCGCAATTAGCTGATCAGTTAATTTTAATTCAGATAATTTATTTTAATCAACTTTAAATAACTTACGGTAAATGCAGTTAGAGGCTATCATTAATACTCTGTAAAAGTGTCATGTCCACCTCCTGGAGAAATGTCCACCTTTCATCTATCCCAGGTAAGATACTGTTTAGAAAAGTAAATCGTGTCAAACACACATACCTTGTTTATTCTAACCATATCTGAGATGTTAAAATATGTAAAAATGTGCATCCTAATAAGTGTACACAAATGTTTTGTCTCCAAAATGATTCCACGTTTGCCCGCTAGGTGGCTGCACCCATTACATTATTCATTTCCATTCACCAAATGGCCAAACATGGTGTCTTATTTTAGTGGTAACGTGTTGTTCTGAGCTATATATAGGCTGACATTTCTATACATTAAATTACAAAAATAAATCACACATTCCTATTGAAGTCTCAATTTTTCATGTTAAGATTGGCCTTGTCCTATGGAGATCACTGTCACTAGCAAGGATGACAGTAATTCTGTGTTTGTGTTTTTAGAAGGTAGCAATGAAAACAGTTTATTCCTCAAACTAGTAGTTGAGGAATATGTAAATACAGTGACAAGGTGTACAAAAAGAAATGCTCATATTTTGACGATATAAATATGGAAATTGTCACAGAGAGGGGGGTGTATACTTAATTGGGCACATATTTTATGAAGATTTGCACAATCTTCATAAAATATGTGAACACAATATAAGTGCCTGTGTACAGACACATCAAAAGTTAGCATGTTTGTGCTCTTTGTACAGTTCCAGACCTGACTTACATGGTGGACGTTGATGAAACAGAGGCTTCAAAACGCTGCCAACTCCTTCCAAACAAGACATACCAGCTGCACATTTGTCAGAGTCAACTAACTCTGGTCAACCTGGAGACTGGGACAAGTGTCTGTGAATGGCCCTACAAGTAAGACATTTTCCCTAGGACAGATGTGACTGAAGCAAACGCAGCTGTTACATATGATTTATTTATTTTTCTGTGTCACCGTTGTTAGCTAATTCTTCTAAACTGACTTACTACTGCAGAGGAACTGTTCTGTGTGACACTTTTACGAACATGTATTTTATTTATTTATTTATTTATTAATTTTGCATATAAATTTTTATTATATTATTCAAATATTTTACTTTTTAATATGCCATAATTATTTACATGATCATCATAATATTTTAGAAATTATGTAATGTATTAATTTTAATTACTTAGTACTGGGTCTGGGTGTGTTGTCGTTTTTTGTATTTTAAGTTTCAATAACTGTAATTGCTAAAATTGGTCATGTCACATGATTAGGTCATGTAAATGAAAAAAACAGTTATACATAATGATATTAAAGGGCCATTCATAGAGTATCTCATGCTATTTGTGAACAACTTTCAGACCATCACCTTATGTCATGCTTTGTAACACTGCCATGTACAACCCAAAACATTATATTCACTTTTATAAAGACCTTTCTTACCCTTTGTACAATAACCTTTAACCTTGGTAAGTACACTTATAGCAATTACTATATCTCGCATGGTTATATTGATTGATGCACTGTCTACATATAACATGTAGGTGTTCACAGTCTATTACCTTCCTGGTTGTCGGTTTGAATGCTGTTGCTATCTACCCTATAATTTGCTGACTGGTACTGCTTTATCAGTCTGACAGTGACAGCTCCACTGGCCAACATTTCAAACATAGTCATTACTATGCTCTTATCCTGACACCAATACTCACATATCTCTTCATCACCCTGGCCAAAAGACCTATAAATGTGACATACTTTATGGACGAACACTAAATTCTTTGTAAAAAAGATTTCGCAGCAATAGCTAACATATGGCAAAAACAGGGAACAATACAGTATGTTCATTCGATCCTGATTAATAAACAATTTGCCTTGTAATGTATCACCGTCACTTTCGACAGTTTTGTTCTACCTGTATTAATGTGGTGTTTCCAGTTTACCTGGTCATCAATAAATACTCCTAGAAATTGTTTACTAACTCTGTGGTTATTTCTGTGTTACTTAACCACACATTAATGTAAACATCTGGTGGATGACTTCTGAATAACATATACCAAGGTATATGATAGTTCGTTTTGGGCAAGTTGACTGATAATTTGTTTACAGCAAACCATTTGCACAATTTTAGTTCTCTTTTTAACATGCCACATAACTCTGTCAGATTGTTATATATCTGTATCATTAGCAGAATTATGAATTTCACTATTGATGACACATTGTATATATCATTTATGCAAAGTACAAATAATTGTGGAACTAAAATCTTGGCCATAAAACAGACCCTTGGGGAACTCCACATGTGACATCTAATAGCTCAGAGACACACCCGTCAATGCTTACAAATTGATTCCTGTTCCAAAGGTAGTCTTTAATCCAATCAAATGCTATTCCTTGCACACCATAATAATACATGTTCATGCTTTTTAAGATCAACAAATATGCAATAGCATATTTTATTACTATTACTGTATTACTGCATTTCAGATTTCTTCTATTAATTCCCTTAAAGCATGTGATGTGAACATATTAGCACAGAACCCCTAATGATTCAAACTTTCGAAAAACATTCAAAATTCATTTGCATTTAAAAAGCTCTCTGTTCTGGCAAGAACATTTTGTTTCCAAATTGTTTTGAAAGTGCTGCAAGAGAGAAATCAGTGTATAATTTGTAAGGTCCGTGTTCATTCCCTTTCACATTGGGGCAATTTTCATATTTAGCAATTTTCATATTTGCATTGGGAATACACCAGTTCTAAATGAATTATTACAAATATGCGTGAGAGGTTTACTTGTTACACTGACATATGCAAAATTTCCATATTTATATCTTCAAAAAATATTAACAATTCTTTTTTGTACATATTTTCGTTGTATCTTGTTGTTCCTAAACTACTGGTTCGAGGAACAAACTGTTTCATATATAGCTTCTAAATAATCAAATACTGTCATCCTTGCTATTGATGTCCTTTGCTAAGTTAGGACCAATGTTTGTAAACAAATAAATTAAGCTCGTTTGCTATTTCTGTTTTGTTGGTAATATCTCTATCGCCTCAGACCAGGCGTGTTGGAAGCAGTCTGACTCTTATTCAATATCGCCCACGTTTCTTTACAATTACCTCTCTTTCCTGCCAACAGAATATTGTAATGTGCCTTTTCTGTCAGTCTTAATATAGTAGTTGATCTGCTTTTAAGTTTTATACTGGTACATTTTTATTTCCCTTAGCAAAGAAAACTAGACATGTACACATTTAGCAGTTATATATATATATATATACATATACATAAAATCTACATGTATATACATAAAATATATATGTATATACACAATATATATATATATATATATATATATATATATATATATATATATATGTATTATACATATGGATATATATGTATATATATATATATATATATATATATATATATATATATATATATATATATATATATATATATATATATATATATATATATATGTATATATATGTATATATATATATATATATGTATATATATATAACTTACGCTAGATAAAGCTACATTCCCCAGCAACTGCACACAACACGGTGCCATCGTATTAAGCTGTCGTTGTCGTTGCTAAGTACATTCATTCACCCATTGATTGCTCCACAGACTCATCCGTCGTTACGGCCGCAGCACGTCTCAGTTCTCCTTCGAGGCGGGGCGGCGCTGTGCCAGTGGCGCGGGGCTCTTCAACTTCCACACGGCGATGGCGGACAAGTTGTTCACCGACGTGCGCAGCCGCACGATGGCGATGAGGGAGAACCAGCACGACGGGGACAGCGGAGAGATCGTCGTCGAGAACCCGAGGAGACCGCCGCCGACGCTGGCACCTCTCGCCACCCCCAGACCAGCGGCCAACGCCAAGCCTGCCACAGCGAAGCCCGTCGCTGCCTCCCAAGCTCCCGCGAAGCCTGTCGTCGTGAAGCCAGTGCCGGTGGCCGCGCCGAGAACACCGACCGGAAGTAAGCCGATTCTCACGAAGACGGATAGTGGAAACGTGACAGCGATAATGAAGAAGTTCCAGGACAACACCGACGGTCTACCGATCGACGTGCGAAAGGCCCCGCTCACGGCCAAGTTGTCTAGCGACAAGGACAAGATATCCCCTGCACCGTACGTGCCGACCAAAAGCGACGAGGAAAAGCGGAAGAAAGACGCGGCGAAGTTAACGAAAGAGATGAAGATGAAGGACCCCACCTCGATCCGGGCGTCGGAGGCGAAAGGCAAAGTGTCCAATGTTCACCTGCATCAGAAGAAGCTGGACACGGCCCCCCCGCCGAGGCCGGCCGACCCGAAGGACAGCTCCCGTGTCCCGAACAAGCTGCAGGCGCGCAATCTACCGAGTCTGCCGAAGGCGTCACCGGAAGTGGAGAGCGCCGATTACGACGTCGCATACACCTCGCCCAACGACAGCGAGTACTCGGAGACGTACGCCGAGATCTCGCAGACGAGTTGCGCCGTGAACGCGACTGACGACACGGGCGAGGGTTACACGTACGCGGAGGTTGGCAAGGGGGCGACGGCGGCGGCTACGACGCAAGGCGACATGAAGATGTCTTCTGTCGCCGCAGACATGAGTCGTAACCGCGGCCGGGCGCCAGCGGCTGTACCGAAGGGCGGCTCTGGTGGCGACACCTACGACTTCCTGGACTTTGCTGGAGTCGCGAACGCGCCGAAGGAAACTGACCAGTCGTCCGGGAACATCTACGGACACCTGTCGACGGTGGTGGCGACGGAAGACGAAGCTGGTTACGCAGATCCGGTGTCCCTGAAGGACACCAGAACACAGAAGAACAGCAAGAACTAGGGCGATGTCTGGTTCAATGGACGTGGAACAAAGTGTTGGTGAACGTTTACGAGACAGGAAAGGAAACACACTTGCACATGTAAGCTTAATATTCAGGTAACGGTTGTTCACCCCACCGCTGGTTAGTTGTGCACGTCGCAGTTGTAATTGTCCTCTACATGTGTAATTCCTTAGGGATCGTGATTGGTCTGTTTTTGTCATTTCCCGATGTGAAATTCTCCATAATCCGATTTTGTGTGTGTGTGTGTGTGTGTGTGTGTGTGTGTGTGTGTGTGTGTGTGTGTGTGTGTGTGTGTGTGTGTGTGTGTGTACCAGCGTGTTAATGTTAACACACTTACGTTCTTATTACTAATGTGTTGTACTTCATACTGTGAGCGACGTGAAGGAACCTGTCGGATGTTCATTGGTATTGCTACGCGCATGCTCATTGCGTGTTTCCTGTTCTAAGGTAAACTTAAGCACTGTAGTGGTGTCGTTGACGTCGATATGACATTACGCCGTGTCGGCTCAGACAACGGCCAGCATATGTACTGGACACGGACACATGTTGGTTCATTGTAAACGTTATGATGTGCCTCGTAGTTAAGACAGACTTTGGAATCTAATAACAAATGAATAGCAGCAGGCGGCTACGACGAAAGTTATAAAATCCAGAGACATCGCTTATGATTCATTGACACTGCCCGAGGAAAGATGCTGACTAAAGCTCTCCACGCAATACATATTAGGAAAGGTGTAACGATAATGCTGATCGACTCGGTGTTATTTACATATATACTCGAGTCAGCAATGAATGATCAAGGAATTTAGGGCTGGAAATGTTGACGATTTGTTTGCATAATATGTAATACGCGCAGCTCTTGCAAAGTGCCGTGTTGCTGTAAGTATAGATTATCCTGGTAGTTACATGAACATAATGTTTATTATAAGTACGTGCTGATCAATTTGTGCCATTACCTTGTTATCCTGTTATGAATGTCTGTATGACTTTTATGTGTTGGTTAAAGCTTACTAACAACGATGTGTATTTGTATATAATATAGGGTGTATGGATACGGACCCTAGCTATTCGCATATTAATGCCAACTAGCTCTATATTGGTTATCCAACATGTTTCAAGAGTACTTAATTATACAGTCGCACCACCATGCATTGTGTATTTGTGTTAATCTCTATCTCCTGTCAATGTCCTGGTCTCTAGTGTATTGTATATTGTACATCTTCATTCCTATGTCATGTGCGGATGTACTTATATTTCCAAAGAGTAAACAATATTTGCCACTTCTCAGAGAATTCCTTCGGAAAATGTCAACCCCTTGCATGATCATCCAAATCATTGATATATATATATATATATATATATATATATATATATATATATATATATATATACCAATCACGTGGTATGGTTTACTGGATAGAAAAATAGTAGTAGTTGATGGGGAGGCTTCAAACTGGAGATCGGTTTGAATGGAGTACCTCAGGGATAATCATTTGGACCTATTTTACTATTAATTATATATATATATTAATAATAAAATAGGTCCAAATTATTTTCCCTGAGGTACTCCATTCAAGCCGATCTCCAGTTTGAAGCCTCCCCATTAACTACGACTATTTTTCTATCCAGTAAATCATAACACGTGATTGGTGGATCTACATGTGATCCCATGTCTATTCACTTTGTGGCATCTGCCAGAAAACATAAACTGTTTGCTTTTAGCAAGCCAATATAAGATGGGTTTATCAAGTTTAATAAGAAAATCGACCATACTTAATTAGTATTTTCAATAGTTTGCAAATCCCAAATGTTAAACTCACTGGTATGTGGTATTGTTTCTTGAACTTTTTTAAACAATGGTATGATGTTTGCTTGTTTCCATTCTAAAGAAACAAGTCCCTCCTTTAATGACAAATTGAATAATATAGCAAACGGTACCCTAATTTGTTCAAAAATGTTCAATAGTAACTTGGTTGGAATCCCATCCACTCCAAGTGAATTTTTATCCTGTATATATGTTTAGATACCGTTTTGGGGTTTACAATTAATTCTTCCAAATATGTCTTACTCTCTCCTCTCGAACTTAGCCTCTTTTATCGGCAATGAACTACTGTTTTGTACTAAATTTAAAAGCTTTTGGTCATCACTCCCAATACTCTGTTGAGATTTCCATTCTAGGCCTATTGGCCTAAGGCCCCCATCATATGTTATTCTATTTTGTATACGGGACAAGTAGAAGTTTTAATTAGAATGATTGATTCACATGTGATTCTTTTTGCTGTGCGGACAAAGTATGTATTAAGGTAAATATATAAAAAGACGACACCACGAAGTAAAAGTAACATTTGTTGAACGCAAGATGTGAGAAATGCACAATCCAATCAGCAAATATAACTGAAACTTGTCTGTGGTAGCAAGTATTCAAGCCACCAGAGGCCTTCATGCGATTTTTATCAACACATAATCAAGTTAAAGTAAATTAAAACAAGGCATTATCTAAAATTCGTTTTCCATGTATACACAAAGATGAACTTTGTATTTGAACATTTGACAACATTCAACAAATAAATACCAATAAAATGCATTGTATAAATTCGATTTTAATCCTTCTGTACAGCGATTGCAACGTGATATAATGTAATCACGTGGTATCGTGAAATCATAGATGACATACACTGGCATCGGGTCGACCCTTTGTACGCATTCAGAGCATGTTTACAATTGTAGCTATTGGGTTGAAAAGCAAACATTACTAACGGACGTGTCTACTGGTTGAGCTACAACCGGGATTCCACTCCTGAATTTAAAGTGTTAAGCACAATTTACAACTCCTCTATACATCGACATACTTGTGTTATTAATCGCGTACACAACGTTTCTTTCTTACTATAATTACATACTACATGTTTGTAATGTGTGTGTCCTTGTGTGAATTATCTCCCTTGGGCTGCAATTCGATGCAATTACTCTGAAAACGACCCGAAGACGGCAGTGATCTCGAAGCTTAGCCAGGCCTTCGTGAAACACCCGGCTTCAATTTAAAAATCAATTTTTCGTATGGAATTGTAAGATGTTTATGTTCGCCTATGATGACCAATGTTTGAAATATATGTCGGAATACCGCACATAAAATTATTCTGACACTCGTTTTGACATAACCGTTATCCTTGCAAACATGCTCTGAATAGATAGAGGCCGCCAGTGCCTGAATTTGTCATCTCTAACGTCACATCCGGGCATCCAGAAAGCGTGGCAAAATGCATATTCAAAAAGGTCCAGAGGCATAACACAAACTGTGGAATGTATATATATATTTTTTTGGCTTTGTTGACATGGAGCTATATAGCAGGATGAATTATAATATTGATTCAAGTGATAGGAGTTTTTTTTTATTTACTTTAATATATAGTTCATTGTGGATGCTATGTTTAATATTGTAACAATCATATTCACCGGTGGAGAGAAAGCAAACTTGTAGGACACTCATACTTTGGAAAATGTGAACAGCGGTGTCTTCACTTGGAGGCGCCGAGACCAAGTAAACAAAATAACGAAGACACTAATTAAAACACCATTTGCTGCCTGCAAGTTGTGAGAAATACACTTTCAATATATGTGGCCAATATATTCTTCTTCTTCCAGATACCGCCTAGCCTCACCATGCTGAGGATACAGGCGAGCGAACAGGAAAATTCAGAAAAATATTTTTGTTCTTTTAGGGTGCAATGCAATATGTCAGAACAGTAATTAGTGCATGTAAACAGTAATGCGTGCAAACGAACTAGTTATCTCTAAAAAGTGGAATAATGCAAAGTCTGGATATTGCTCTTAATTAAAGGAATCAAGGCTGTTTTGATTTACAACATGTTGAGGGAGGGAGTTCCAAAGTTGAATGGTACTTGGGAAAAAAATAATACAAGTGGTAATTACATATGTAGTGAGGGATAGGGTAAGACAAGGAATGCTGTTTTCTAGTAAATGTGTTTACAGGAATAAGATATGTTTTTGCTGGTAAACCCACTAAGCCATTTGCTATTTTATATACCATGCATTGTTTAGCGTCATTTCTTCGGTCGGATAGGCCATCCTAATGTCTGGAGCATGTCGGTTACACTTGAGGTTACATATGTTATGTAATGTTGTCTGTGGGAAAACACACTCAAAACACAAAAATTGTATTTTGTCCAAGTACGATATTACCAACACAGAATGCAGTTAGCGTGCATTTCATTGTTGACATATCTACTGCCAACCGTCATATCCACTGCCAGTGATATAAATAAAGTGTTAATTGCAAGAGTCTTCACTTGACGCCAACGAGACTGTCGGTGCACAACACGGAGATGTAACTTGACCACGCACCGCTCAACGGCTGACTCCGTAGATTACATAAATGTTGGACTTTCGGCGAGACAAAGGTTCTTTTCTACAAGTCATATAAGAGTGACTGCTCTTGTGGATTCACATATACATTATGCGTCTGTTACCGATACACGCATAATCCACACATTATAATATAACATTCCTCTGGACTACGAGTTGCTCCTGAGTCGGTCAGTGTTCTTCTCCACGTTGATTTGTTGGCTCGGCTACAATCTCGAGGTACTTAGGGTTGCCACGGGTGTCCTTTGATGGTCTCTCGAGTGATGTGTAAGTGGTGCTTTGTGGTCTTACACTGCCGGTAGGAGGCGCCTCGTACTCACTCGTACGTCGGTCGTCGACTGCAGCGGTCGCCCGTTGCTGTTCACTGGGGCGTGAGCGCTGGTTCGGCCGGACGACAATGGAAGACACAGAGGAGTTCTTCAACAGAGCAGTCTTCAGTATTCCCGGCGTCGTCGTCTTGAACTCGAAGAGACCTTCACCGCTGATAGCGCGCCTGCCGACCTCGATGAGAAACAGGCCGTCGCTACACCCGAAACGACGGACGACGCTGCAAACAGACATTCTCCAGTTGACAAGCAACATGAGGAGTTTAACTGACGTAAGCGGAATGTGTCAAGTTGCCTTAAACATTAATGCAGTATTTTCACATTGCATAACTCGTTTCTTGTTTCTATCCTGCTCTATTCAGTTCTTCCTGTTGCTCAAAGCGCTTTACTCTTCTCTCTTTGACAAGGTTCAACAGAATATAATATGCAATCTTCTCTGAAAAAAAACATTAAGCAACGTTGCAATTGCAGCACGAAGTCTGTGCGTACACAACTATCCATCACTTACCCAATGTTCTACACAGTAACAAGATGATTCGTGGCCAGAATATCCCACTGGGAGTTCCACGGTTAAATCACTCCGATACCACCATTTTCTGCAAACCCTTGTGACGTTTACTTGCAGGCGACTTAACTACCGAAATATGCATTAATGACCTGAAGCGTTCTGCTTACTTGTAAGGCCAGTGCAGTAGAACAGCTTTCGAAGTCGCGTCTTTCAGATTTATGCCATCGGTGTCAAAGTGAAGTCGATATTCTGCAGTAGCAAGTTTGCATCGTTCCGAAACTTCCGTTTTCTCCACCCCCACCAGGAAACCCTGTTCTAAAACACGATGGTAAGAACGCAATAAGGATTCGTAAATGTGCAAATTAATTAGAATACAGTTAATGATAGGGACCTGCACAAAATCAAAAATCAATTTACCATGTAATGGTACAATTCAATTGTATGTACACTAGGCAACAAGATACTGTTTACATAATTTAAATAGTTTCATGTTGTCAGACATTATGGCAATTTAAAATTTCAGAAAATGAGACAAAATCTGTGAAGTGCAATTAGAAACTCCTATAACATTATAACTTGTCAAAATATATTTGTAAAACCTATTTTTGACTTCAACATAGCGTGGCCTTGAAATTGGGATGACTTTGAAATAGCATTTTATATCCAATATTACCTATATTTGGTCAATTTACAGGATTTGTTGTCGGACGTTTAGCTACCTTTATAAATTCAACTGACTTCGGAGCCCAGTGTATTGTTCTGCACCCACAATGGAAGTATACCCTTAGCTATTTTCTTGTGAGGCCTTTCAGTGACCTGTTTTTATGTAAGTATTTATATAAGTTAACTTATTCAATAAAATACACTGTATAATGTTTTGAGTGATTCGTGATGAAAACACTCTTGGCCCAATCATACATTAGTTACGGACTGTTATGATGCATTTTATGAACGAGGACTCTGAAATGATGGTTGTACGTGTACGTGCGAATGTGTGTGTGATTGTGTACGTGCGTGCGTGCGTGCGTATGTGCGTGCGTGCGTGCGTGCGTGCGTGTTGGTGTGCCCCTGCTTCCGTGCCTTGGTGTGCCCCCTGCTTCCGTGCCCGCGTACGTGCGTACATTCTTACGAGTATGTAAATCAAAACATATCAAACGAAGCGTGGCTTATGGTCTATGTTATGGGCAATGCATCAACATGATGACGTAGATAATCAACGAGTGTACTGTGCTTAAAACGCTAAATGGTAAAACGAACGCATTGTGTATTAGAGGGATACATTTAGCATCTCCACCTTTAGAGGTCTGCTCCGTCGAAGTCGTTACGACGTTTTCATAGACCTGTTCCGCAGCTGCCCTTTTGGCACGTTGTGGGACCGTCGTGTTAACTTGTTCTCTGGCCATTGTGTGGCCTTTGGCTACCAACGCAACACGTAAGTGAAAGCAAACAAGGAAGTAAGTAAGCAAGAAGGCAAACAAGCAAACAAGAAAGAAAGAAAGTAAATACGTAAACAATATTTCTTAGTCCACATGATAGATATTTTAACGCAAAAAGCAACACAGGCGAGGTGGCTACTAATGACGGCAACAACGTATGGAGCAGGTAGCCTATTAGATCTAGCCAAATAATGTACGCTCCTGTAAATAAATAGCATAACAAGTTATAAAGGTTAAACAGCTGAATCAATGTAGTAGGGTCAACACGATTTCATTTATAAACATGTAGAAATAATGTAAGGGAACCTAATAATTAAAGGCATATATTTTACGGATATAATTCGATCAATGTCCTGGTCTCTAACAACACTAAAGACCAGGAGGTTAATAGGAGATCAGATAGAAGTGTCTAGAATATTGAATGGTTATGAATATTTTTATAGAAATATGTTTTCTCGCTTAAGGAAGATAGAAGGACTAGAGGACACGAAGTTACATTAGCAAAGGAGCAATGTAAACTAGATACCAGATAGTTTTCATTTTCACAAAGAATAGTAAACGAATGGAACAAATTATCAGCTGATTGTGTCGGTGCTAGTAGTGTTAATATATTTCAAAATAAAATCGAAATACACCTCAGAATACACTTAGATAGATATAGGTTGTACTCTCGATAAGCCAAGTGGCTTCTTTGTCCATCTGCCATCTAGAGGTAATCATCTATGTGGCAATCTTGTTAAATCCTATTAATCCTATTCAGCTAGCTTATTTAAGGCAAACGACAAATAATTTCGTAGTAAATATTTATATAAATCGAAGAATCTCCAATAGGAATTAAGCCATATTGTGACAACAGTGTGACAATATTGTGACAACACTGAGCAAATTAAGATACAGGTTAAACTGGTATCAGTGGATGTGCAGTGGATGTTTTGGACAATGGTGGGGTGGAGGGTTAAGACACATATGCACATAAGCACAAATTGTGCAGTCAATGGGGTTTTAGTGAGTCTCCAGTCATAGTTCGAAGAACGCAATCGCTACTTTTAAAGGGGTTACGGAACTGCAGGATTATGTCTACCGTGAATTCTAGAAGACACACGATTGCCAGCGACGTTGTTGTCGTAAATGACAGGTGGCACCCTAGTTGTCGTTGTAGCGCTAGCGTCAGCTGTACCATCATGCGGATTAGGAGAGACAGCGACGTTGTTGTCGTAAATGACAGGTGGCACCCTATTTGTCGTTGTAGCCTTACCGTCAGCTGTACCATCTTGCGGATTAGGAGTGACAGCGACGTTCTCGTAACAGACAGGTGACACCCTAGTTGTCGTTGTAGCCTTAGCGTCAGCTGTACCATCTTGCGGATTAGGAGTGACAGCGACGTTCTCGTAACAGACAGGTGACACCCTAGTTGTCGTTGTAGCCTTAGCGTCAGCTGAGTCTTGTGTACGTCTCTGTGTGGTCTGGCCATCAGTATCTGAAACGGAGGGACGTTTTAGCTTCATCGATGATCTTGGCTTGTCAGGTTACGTTTAATTTTTGGTAGGTCTTATGATGGCATTTCAGAATTTTATTATTGCTAACATTAAATACACGCTTGATTTATGCTGAACATAATTCAGGTCCCGTTCACGCAATAAGAAACACGGACACACACACACATACATACATACATACACCCACACGCACACGCACATATATATATATATATATATATATATATATACACACACACACACACACACACACACACACACACACACACACACACACACACACACACACACACACACACACACGTCCCCCTAAATTCGTCACTGACAAACATACACACACGACACACCTTCGAAAAACGTAATCGCTACTTTCAATGGGGCTACGGACCGGCAGGATTATGTGTGTAAGTCTACTGTGAATTCTAGAAGACTCACGACTGTCAGTTGGTCAACGTGTGGTAGTTGTATGGGATACTGTACCATCTTGCGGATTAGGAGAGACAGCGACGTTCTCGTAACAGACAGGTGGCACCCTAGTTGTCGTTGTAGCCTTAGCGTCAACTGAGTCTTGTGTACGGCTCTGTGTGGTCTGGCCATCAGTGTCTGAATCGGAGGGGCGTTTTAGCTTCAGGTAACGTTGAGTTTGTAGTTGGTCGTATGATGGCATTTCATAATTGTATTATTGCTAACATTAAGTATACGCTTGATTTATGCTAAACATAACTCAGGTCCCGTTCACGCAATAAGATACACGGACACACACACACACACGCACACACCACACACACACACGCACGCGCGCGCGCGCACACACACACACACACACAATGCACACACACACACAATGCACACACACACACACAATGCACACACACACACACACACACACACACACACACACACACACACACACACACAGAAACACGAACACGAACACATACACACACACACACACACACACACACACACACACACACACACACACACACACACACACACAAACTGTACCGACACGAGCGTGTGAATACATTGCCAGAAAAAATTACTAAGTACCACAAATCCCTCCTACTTATGACTCATATCCCTATGTATTACGTCCATACAGCGCGCGGCACCGCACACAAATCGAAACGCATCTACACTTGTATGTGTATATACAGTGTATTGTCTTGCGCCAACCTGGTGCCGTCTGTGATCCGGTCGTCATATCTTTGACCACAGGGACATTCACGTAAGACACCCGCGGCGATAGACTCGGTCTCGCGGTCGTGGTCGTTGCCGTGTCAGTTGTCTTCTCGTGGGCACAAGTCGTTGTTTGTTTCTTCATGGAGGTGTTCTTGCTCTCGACGCCACTTGGGTCGGAACTCTGCAGGGCGTCCACAGCGGCTTGCACCTCGACGGCCAAATCGGCCGCCGTGGGCGTGGTGAAGCGAAAGACACCCTCGCCACTGCCGCAGCGCCGACCGCACTCGAAGGAGAACACATCCGGTGTGTTTGTGTACGTACGTATGTACCTGCAAACACACGACCACGGTACAGTAACAGCTGTTCAAAAGTCGACTCGGCAGGGAAATTATATATATATATATGGTTCGTCTTTCCTGGCAGACAAATTAATCGGGCAAGAACAGGATGCTGGTAAATGATTACAATATAATATATATTTTACGGTGTGGCGTATCTTGCAATATGTATTCGTAAAGACGTGACACATCTTAAATGGCCATCAATAAAAGATACTGTACATGTTTTGTGTTTCAGTACGCATTCATGAAGCCACTGTATTTGACTTTTGAAATTTACGTATTTCTGTTTGATTGTAGTTGATGTGCTCTACTTATATTCAAATCGAATTCGCTACATTCTTGTTTAGCTATTCCTATGAAAAGTGTATCAAACATTAATTTCGATTTAAAAACTGATTTAGAATAATGCGTCCTAGCTAAAACTTCCAAACTCAGAACAACATTGTAAACACATTAGTTGCGTGCTTTTATTTATAAACTCGCCAGTGGAAGTGGCCCAAAGCAACATGTCACCGAGTACCTATAGAGCCACTGTTGTTTCATTTCCTTTGACGTTGGGTCCATCAAGATTAACTCGGCCCGACAGACGTGGAGAAGGTACTCGGCCTCATCGAGACGACATCTTCTGGAGGCGTCAGTCGGATCTACTTTCACTGGTACCGTCAGACGAGAAGCTGATCAATCATGTTGAAGAACGTTACATAAAACATAAACCAGTGAATAACTGATATTATTATGGTAGAAGATTAGTAGTGATGATCAACGAGGAAATAGTTAACGTTTGGTGAACAATCGAGTCGAAGGTTATATCGCCTGGTCCAAGATTGTTTTTGACATTGCACAACTTGTTTTCATTTTCACAACTTACTCCCATGCACGTTGTAACAAACCAAACCCACCAGTTATCACAATTATATTTTTGTATATAAAACTCGTTTGGGTTTAGCATGCAACTCCTACTCAGATTCAGGCTTATTTATTTTGACCAATTCAATGCATAACCCATGCTACATACATATAAGTAAATAAAATTAATGGTGAAGATGACTCCCACCCAGACACTTAATGTGTCACTAACATGGGAGCTAAATCTGTAATATTAAAAGAATTGTGAAAATAATATGTTTACAAGCAATAATACAAATAATAGCAATAATAATAATAACAACAAATATTATGTTTACACTGGTATACTTGTCTGAACAATAGCATACTACAAAATTCGTCCACTGTTCCCATCTTCGTCCGATTTACGAAGAAAAGCATATCGGATACCGCTGAATATATAATCCAATGTTACTACTTTATTAATACATCGTCAAATCTCACCAAATGCATTCCAAAATGCACTCGCCAGAAATTGTCAACTAAACACTTGTACACTTCCTGGAGACGAACTAGAAAAACGAGTTAACTGCACGTCTATTCACTCCCTAAAAACTCTCCAACTGCACCCCGTGAGATTTGCAAATAATCGTTAACGAAACACTCTTCAACTTCACACAAAGGTCGATTCATTAAAAAATCGAACTTGAATTTGCTGGGAGGACAAAGCAATATGGCTGCCCCCAGCTGAATTATGAGACAGTAGCTGCCCCCAGCGGAATGTTTAGATATCAGTTTCCCCCAGCGGTTTGTTGAGACATCAACAGCAGCTGTCATCTGTGCTCCCTCCCCGTTGCCGAGTGTATGCTTGGCGGAATAACATAATTACGATATTACGATATTGGTGTAACGTCAGGCCATAAATAGTAATAAATAGGCATGTTGACATAAAACTAAACTGAATAAAGAAAGAATAATGGCACATAAAAATATATAATTAAATAGCGATATAAGAACTAAACTAACAATAATATTTATTATCTAGTATACACATGTAGATAAATACGTAATAAATAAATAAATAATTATACCAGTCTTCAGCGTACGTACCAACACCAAGCGGCTCATATATTGCATTTTGACGAGGAACGTCTGCGGTCGGTTGATTCTTCCGCTGGTCGGATTCAAATTTGAGTGCCATCATCGCCATCACCCATTCTTGCATCTCGCCAGACGATGGTGCAGAGAATACGATCACCTTTGGGCAACAAACGAATGTACGCTAATGCGAGCACGAGACAAGCTTACAGGAATAATAGCACAGAAACCGAAACGATTTGGCAATAGCTGGCTGGGTAAACTGTGTACACAGTGTCTTCCAAAACATGCACAAACAAATCGGATAGTCTGTTTCACAACAACGTATTTTTTTCAAACAAATCGGCTAACTTTACGCAAGCGCGTTTTATATGAAACCCCACTCACACGAACGAACGCATGCACGCACGCACATACACACATACACATGGACGCACGCACGCACGCACGCACGCACGCAAAGTACACAAATACGATCTTCGCGTCACTTTCCTATATCATAATACAATAATAATCTTCCGCAACAGCACTGGTTGAAATATGTTTAATTTGTCACAACGTCTCTATTCTGATGAAGACCTTTCTCGTCCCGTTTCATCATTATCGTAAAGACTCTCACAATGTGTGCATTCAAGTGCGTGGCTTTAGAAGTTTGTTATTATTAGTCCAGTTCCTTGTGTAATTTCGTTCAAATTTTTGGGAGATTTGCAAAACTATACATTTTTGGAAAGATTAGGACCTACTGAACCTGAAAAGTAATGTTTACATTTTTTTAAACACTCTATGGCGGCCATCTTGGATTTTCAAAATGGCGACTATTTCTTGCTCACATTTTGCAATATCTCGGCGTCTAAGCATCTTAGGCTTTTGATTTTGGTGTCTAAATATACATTTTCAGAGACAAGGAATCTAAGGAGACAACTTTCAATGCACTACATTTAATGCAAGACAGTATAAATCACAATGTTTACTCAAAAAATGACCAAAATGTACTTCTAGTCTAGTTCACTATGTACAAATTAAACTTGTCATTCAATTTTTTTGGAGATTTGCAAAACTATATATTTTTGGAAAGTTTAGAACCTACTGAACTTGAAAAATAATGTTTACATTTTTTCTAAACACTCTATGGCGGCCATCTTGGATTTTCAAAATGGCGACTATATTTTGCTCACATTTTGCAATATCTCGGCTTCTAAGCATCTTAGGCTTTTGATTTTGGTGTCTAAACATATATTTTCACAGACAAGGAATCTAATGGGACAACTTATAATGAGATATATATAATGCATGACACTATTTTGGAAATTTTGGAAAAAAACATAAATTCAAAGTAACAACCTGAGGCTCAAATGATAAATATTAGCCAACTTTTCGAGCATTGAAAATAGTCTAGTTATTAAAATCATTGTTGTCTAGAATCCAGTGTCCCATCGTTGTTGTTTCAGAGAGACATGGAGTCGACCACGAATGAGCTCCACAAAACTTACTGGTGGACGGCCGTGCCAAACCACTGACTATAAACTGTGTGTTGTGTGTCAAAAAGAAGCCGAACCTTTAGTGTTGCACCCAAGATTAACGTCATACCACAACCTCTTAGAAGCAGTGAAGGAGCATCCATCAGCTGAACTGCTTTCGAGTAGAGGGCCATGTCATAGGTTATGACAGTGATGTACTCTTCTCCAACTGTCAACTCCTTTAACTGATGTGCCTGCTTCATCACTGTTAGCAGAGTTGACCACTCGTGTGCCACTTCTGGGAGTAGGGGCAGGGCAACAACCTCGGTCAGCGGCTTGCTTGTTGACACTAAGTAGTTGTAGCCAGCCCAACCTGGAATTTGGCTTGACCTTTCATCCTTCATCCTGGAAAGAGTTGAGGCGACAACCCATCCAAGTTGTGTAAGTTGATAGCTATCTGCTACACCAGAGTTGTTGATGCTGAACTCCCTCGCCTGCTGCTGCGATGCAGTTGCTTTTGGCTTCTCACACGGTAGCATGGCTGTATGGTATGGAGTCACCAAGAGGCTCTTTGACTTTGTGTCACCAATGCGTAGAGAGAGGGGGAGTGATTGGTTCACCAGGTGCATCAGCCTTCTGGTAGATGGCAGTGACTGTCCCATGTGTTGTACCCTTGCCATCAGCAGTGTCCTCAGCAAAGTGTGTGTTGTCTGATGCAAAGAACATAAACGTGCCCTTCTTCAAGAAAGGTGGCACATACAGCCCCTGGCACTGCTTTGTGTTCTCCACTACAGCATTGGCAAGGGCTGTTTCCATGATTAGGGCACGGCTGTAGGATGCACATTGACCCTGTGCATTGAGGAGATTAACAAGTTTCTTGTTTCTTGTGTCGTGATGGATGGTCAGGGCCAATCCCAGTACTTGGGGTTTTTCCCTAGCTTGTTGAGACCGGAATCCAGCATCCTCGTCACTCGGTTTGTACGCGACTTGCCTCTTGGATTTGAAATCAAACATCAGGTTTTGGCTCAGGGTTAGTGCACCCCTGTCAACAATAGTTGTCCGCACTTCTGTTTGCAGTTTGTCTGCAGGTCCCGCCATTATCCAGCGGATCATGGTATACAGTTCCACCGGTACATCATCCAGGGTACTGGTTATTACTATGGAACTGGACGTCTTCACTGTCTTGGTGAACTGCTCAATTCGTTGGCGAAGGAGTCTGGCTGATTGGTAGAGGTTGTTCATGCTTTCAGTGCAATTGCAGTTCTGATAGCAGTCTGGAGCATGTCTGCATCACAGGCCTCTGGACCGTACAAGACTTCGCATGTTTCTGTGTCGGACTGATGCTACGTGTGGTAATTCAGAAAGGATTATGTCTTTCAACCATTGCCTGGTGAGGGCAGGTGAATGATTTTCCAAGGCCTCTGTTCCACCCAAATGTAGCATGCTGACATACGTGTTCTCGATGTCTTGGATTGAGAGGTATGCTCCATCTCGGGTCTGTGTATCTATGATGTTCAGCAGTTCAACGAAGCTGGATCCTTGTGTGGGACTTTGTTTTGTCTTGGGTGCTTGGTTGGTGTCATCCCGCAGAACGTGGAACACGTGTTTGGTCCAGCAAGCTTTGTGATACTGGATATCCATAGCATGGGCATCACCATCATCAATGCAAGTACTGTATCTAGTTTTCAGTTCTGGATCTGAAGACGCTTGCACTGCTTGCTTTAGTGATTGTCCGGCATTCCCTGTTCTGACAGTGAAGAGTTTCTGGTCATTGTCTGTCTGGCAAAAGAAACACATGTCCTTGTTCAAAGGTCGTGTTGATGATCGGGTATATGGTGCAGCTCAGCCAGTCACGTTATTCACGTCATCAGCACTTCTTGATCTGCGACCTTTCACCCTGGGAGTGTGTGGCCCAGTAGACATGGAGTGTTGCTGTCGGTCTCTTGCATGCTCTCTCTGGACTGTGTTCGTCATCCTGGAGTAGCAAGTACGATGCCAAACAGCATTCTCTCTTTGCAGTGTTTCTGCTGTGCAGTCTTTAAGCCGTTTCTGCACTGGAACACAATCGGTATCATGCAAGCTGGCTCGCTCCTTCACTGTCTCTATGATGTTGTGGTATGACGTTAATCTTGGATGCAACACTAAAGGTTCGGCTTCTTTTTGACACACAACACACAGTTTATAGTCAGTGGTTTGGCACGGCCGTCCACCAGTAAGTTTGGGTACCTCATTCGTGGTCGACTCCATGTCTCTCAAAGCCTGAAACAATAACAATGGAACACTGGATTCTAGACAACAATGATTTAAATAATACATGTAATCATTAGACTAGACAACAATGATTTTAATAACTAGACTATTTTCAATGCTCGAAAAGGTGGCTAATATTTACCGTTTGAGCCTCATGTTGTTACTTAAAATTTATGTATTTATTTTCCAAAATTTCCAAAATAGTGTCATGCATTATATATAGCTCATTATATGTTGTCCCATTAGATTCCTTGTCTCGAAAATGTATGTTTAGACACCAAAATCAAAAACCTAAGATGCTTAGAAGCCGAGATATTGCACAATGTTTGCAAAAAATAGTCGCCATTTTGAAATTCCAAGATGGCCGCCCTAGAGTGTTTAGAAAAAATGTAAACATTACTTTTCAGGTTCAGTAGGTTCTAAACTTTCCAAAAATGTATAGTTTTGCAAATCTCCCAAAAATTTGAACGAAACGATTATTCGTGACATAGTGAACTGGACTATATTATCCTCATCCTCATAAGCAAGTCGTACCATGTCACCGTGCAATAATTTGCCTTACCTTCCGTTTGCATCCAATCTCACAAGTGTGTTTGTGTTCGGGACTGGCTCCCGGCGACTCCCTGTACCTGATGTCGGCGATCTCGTCGAAGCTGTATGTGTTCTCCGCTCGTTTGTCGCTTTGGAATTCCGCTTCACTCGCGTGACACTCCAGCCTCGCTGTGGCGGTGTCCGTGAATCCACGAAGCACGTAGAACTTCTTCTGCCATTTCTTAGTCTGCAGACATAATTCGTGTCCGGATTGTTAGTACTTACTGTGTGAATTGTTTCCGCATGTGCATACGTCGGACGACAGGGAAGACGGGGGTGCTATTAAATGTTTCGCACCCATCTAACCGTAATTTCTTATTTACTGGAGGGGGCAAACAAATGGTTTCATCCCCACCAGAATTCCAGCAGATTACTAACTGACATCCAAAGAAATGTCAACTCGTGATAGATGCCCCCTTGTTTCTCACTGAATGTATGCACGGATGTATGTATGTATGTATGTATGTATGTATGTATGTATGTATGTATGTGTGTATGTATGTATGTATGTATGTATGTATGTATGTATGTATGTATGTATGTATGTATGTATGTATGTATGTATGTATGTATGTATGTATGTATGCATGAAGGGGTGCGGTTATGTTGCAAACCCAAGTTACATAGTTGTGATAGTTTTCTTATATGATGATTTCGTTTTGTGTTGGTCGTCACAGTGTTCAGCACAAGTATATATGCCTGGAGGTGTTCAAAGGTGCGTGTAGTGACTTTCATGGCTGCGTGTCTACTATTCGATTCCACACAAGTATCGCTAAGCAGGCCGCTTGTTTTCAGTCATGGCGCCGCCATTGCACCGAAGCAGTATAACCGTGAGAACATGCTGTATTTGCTATAAGGGTCGAATAAGTCGCCTCCAAACCTTGAATTTGACATTCCCAAACGGACAAGCAGTACTTCGAGACGCGACTCGACAGGGCGAGTACGGTATCGCCTCGAGAAGTGTGGTTACAGACCGCCACTTCCCGCCATAGACCCTAACATTATTTATTATTATGCGATCTATTCGAAACAAAATGGATGAATTGTCGACCCTAAGTCAAACCACGCATGACTCGCCCTACCGACAAAGCAGCCTACCGTGCTCCACTTAACATTTTTGGTGAAACAGTTCCCAGGCATGACGACTATTTCACTAACATTCTACTAACATTTCACTAACCATTCAAAATATGCCGATTTTTCCAATATATGAAGTAACATTTGCAAAGTATACCGATATTCAAAATCTGTGACATTATTTATATTCCACTTGTGCCAATGAATGTCTAAAAAGATATATTATAATTATATTAGAGCGAAATACTTACAAAATATTCAACGCTAGATCGAACATATTTTCGTGCCGCGAGTTGAAATGATAAGCGGTGGCAGGAATAATCACAAGATTTACAACATTGCCATCCGAGAGTGAACTCCAGGAGGCATATATTGGTCACGGAAGCTTTCGGCATATTGAGAGTCCAACTCATATTATCTTCTTCTTCCAGAAACAGGACTGGGCCCTTTCCGGGCGTTAAAAGTCCAATCGCAACTTGTGTGCTTCGGGGGACGGCGTGTGCTCTCTTAAAAAAGTTAATATAAAAAAACAAAATTTATATTAAAACGTTAATAAAGTTATTCTATGAAATTCTGGTGATTTAATTTATTATTATTAAGTACATCTATATTCCGCTTTTCTAGGGGTAATTGTCGATGTTGTTTTTAAGCATACGATCCTATGAAATGTTGACCTCGTTCCGACCACACTATCTCCCCCGTGATCTTGGGCAAGTGACGGCCATACCAGTTGGTGTCGATTCCTGGCCCACACCATACAGGGGCAGCGCAACGTGTCGCCGAGTGTTACAACAGAACGATCAATAAATAGATCAATTGACCAGGCTGTGTTTGTACTTGGTGACTTTAACAGTTGCGATACCACGAGTCTCCTGCCTGATGTGCACCAGAGCGTGCAGCCAGCGACAGAAGTGGACGACTCCTGTCTTAATCCTAATTGCGTGATGAAATATTACTTTGCGAAAGGGTTGGACGGGGAAGGAAAGTCTTACACACACATCCTTGTACCCTCTGTACTTTGTAACTCTATGGATCAGGCTGCCAGTTATTGGTTCTTCGTTCCCCACTTTCCTAATACTTCCGTGATTGGGGGCCATGACCCCCTGACCCCCTCTGACTATGCCACTGCGATTTTGCTTCCTGATACGGTCGGCACAAAGAACCATTGATGTTGTCACAAGTCGGTCTTTGTGGCAGCTAACATTTGTGTTAGCTCGCACCAATATACTTCAAAATACCGAACTGCGGTTTCAACTGTAATGCTTTTTGTCGCATAATGACTGCAGGGTCGATCTTCTACGGTCATTCGTTCTCCCGTAAATTGGTCTTGTTGCCGGATGTATACGAGCACCTATATTTCTTACAGTGTTGTCCAGTTCATGTAATATTTAAGTCTCCAAACGGTCTTTTGTGGAGGCGATTGCTTTTGGGGTCGAATGATTAAACATCACAGACACGAATAATTTACCATAAAAACAACCACAACTTATAATAGAAATGGCATATAAACCGTTACACGGACGTTACACCCTTGCCTAATGGTTGGGAACGAACAGGTTCACTCGACCTTAAAATAAATTTATCTGATTTCTCAACATAAAAACTTCGAAAACCTAAAGATCCGGATTGCGAAACGTCTTCCACGGAAGACAGAAGACATAAGATTGTTTGGCATTTGTCTTCTCTCGCAAAGATATAATTAGGCCTATTCACTAAAAGCGTCTGCTTTATTTCGATTTCACGCACGACTTATATACGCTTCACTGTTCGACGTCATGGTCTTAGTGACGCCTTTTTCAATTTGAATTATATTATTCTGACCATTTTAAATTTGTTACGTTACAAAAATATGCTTGTATCTTCTGTCAAACATCTTGACAAATTTTCTACCTGTTTCGGTAATAACATTAACATGCATGTATAGTCAAATTCATGGTTTATTTGAAATAAATTAAATCTGGCCGAAGAACAATGTTATTATATAAAATGTTCAATATTTAAAAGTGATATGGAATGGTGGGGTAAAACGTCCCCCAGTCCAAGACGGCCACCCCATTATACTTCGATCGGCAGTGTCTCAAATTGCCGACCACACGCAACATTTCCTACGTTTGTCTAGGTCATGCGTGTGCAAGGCAGTGCCCGGGTGTCGGAAAAATAGAAATAACGATTGTAACGGGGTTGTTGAAAACATATTCACAACCGTCTCGTTCTAACTTCTCTGAGTGACTGGGGCAGGACAAGCAATGCCCCCCCCCCCCCCCACTCCCAGGTCGACATGTTTAGTTGTCATTCACTCCCCGGTGTGGAGCCACCGGTGCCATGTCACATATAATCCACTGTATGCGACAGTGGACGTTACATGTGACGTACTAGAGGCAACTACTATCTTTGGTTCGTTGTTTCACGGGTGAATGTAAACAACACTCTCCACGTATAATGTCACGACGCCGTTATCAGGTATAACCACTCATTACACCACTACTAATCCGTCACGGTCTGGTTCCCAAGGACAAACACAAAAACCACCTGTATTCTATGTATAGACCGCTGTTAACTTGGACTCAGATTCCGCTTACCTTCCACGCTCCGCTGACGAGAACGTGTAGACTGCCCTGTTTGATGCACGCTGCCATGGCAGTCCCCCAAGTATCTAGGTTTCGGTCATTCCTGTGTTCGCTGTTTGAAAATTGCTAAACCATCCACCTGCCACATACAACAACTGGAATGATCGTAGGCACTTCCTGGTTACCTGGCCTAGGTTAACATTTAAATATGAATGCTCATGTAGCTGTGTATGGCTGTACTTCTATATGAACGTAACCATGTCGCCACGGTTCAGTGCATATATACGTCGCCACGGTTCACTGCCGGTGTGCGTTTTCCCCCGCGGTGTTGTTGGCACACGGTATACTGTGTGTGTTATCGCAACGATTTTAGAATACTGTCGCGAGATAAGGCATAGTTCATGAGCCGTGCAAAAACAACTACTACACAGTGCTGGTGGTGGTTGCCGTACACACCGTTAAAACACGAACGCACGCGTGCTGGATAATCAAATGTACTTGGCAGCATAACCTTAAACAACAGGCAACTATTTAAGACTCATTCAGTTCGTTTACATCACGGACAATCTCGGGAGGAATTAAATAGGAGAGAGATGAGAAAGAGGGAGGGAGGGAGAGAAAGAGACAGGGAGACAGGAAGAGGAGAGAGGAATGGAGACACGAAGGAAGTGAGGGAGAGATGGAGGGGGAATGAAGGGAGGCAGGGAGGGACAGAGAGGGCGGGAGGGAGGGAGGGAAAGAGAGGGCAGGAGGGAGGGAGAGAGATAGGGCGGGAGAGAGAGGGCAGGAGAGAGGAAGAGAGAGGGCGGGAGGTAGGAGGGAGGAAGGAAGAAAGAGAGATGTTTCAGTGTCACTAGACAACTTGGCAGTTGAAGGGCGGAAGGGAGGAACGAAGGAGTGAGCGAGTGAGTGAGGGAGGTAAGGAGAGAGGTATGGAGGGAGGGAGAGAGGGAGGAAGAGAGAGGATGCAGTACCAGTAAATAATTTAGCAATTGCCCGTGGCAGCTACACTTTTATCAGCGGAACAAGCAGTAGTAGATATAGCGATATTGATCTTGATATTTAAATACTGACCTAGTTCTGTCATAGTGAGACGTTTGGCCTTTATAGGTTACACTTTCTCGAGTGGACTGTACAGCCCCAGTCAGCGTGCTATGGAGAAGTACATCACAAAAGGCTGCCTACAAGTTCTCGTCAGAGGAACTGGTGACGTAAGTGTAATCCAAGCTGTGTATTCTTCATAAGTACAGGTCTGTGTTTTAGGCGGATGACCCCGGGTGCCCCATGGTGAAATAATTCAAATGGAAACATGACTAACGTTTAAGAAGCCTGCTGGCGCCTAGCTGTTACCTGTAGGGTTGATTCGGACCATGCCAGCGTGATCTGGTCAGTCGTCATTTGTTCGCCGCTGGCATTGTGACTTTAATGGTCGGCGCGCACTTTTCGATTTGTTCTGTGTTTCTAATATTTCAACGATGGGAATTGAATGAGTAATGACTGAATTGAGACGAGGGCGATACAAGCTGTTTGCCTTCGCCATCTGGCGATCAGACGACTAACCAGTCCTGATGAAAACCACTGACTGTGATCGAAAGATTGATGTGGGTTCGCATAGTTCTTCGAACATGACACCAAAATACATAACACATATCTGAATAGACAATACCAATGGTGGCAACTGATAAAATAAATACTTAGGAATTCATTCAGGGAAAATATCAGAATTGTTGGATTCGCGATGCTGTCACAAAATTCGTTTATGTAACGTGGTGTTGTTTGTTATAAACCCATGCAGGTTCCAACCTGGCAGAAGAGATTCTGTGTCCTGTGTGGCTTCACGGCCACTACACAATCTGTACTGGAATGTTACACAAATGAGGCGAACTTCGAAGGCAACGAACTGGCGCAAAGCACATACCGCTTCGACCATATCACCGAGATCAAGTATAAAGTGATGCCAGGTACACCTTCCGAACACAGGCACACTTGTGAGGTTGTCTGCAACCAAAAGGTGCGTTGGATATTTGCACACGACATAAACATTTACCGGCACTTTTGTGGACTGCGGGCTCACTTCACTTCAGTTGTATAATTGTACTTTTGCCTAGTGTGGTTAACACTTCTTTGCTTGCCGCAAATGCAGCGATTGTGACATTCATGTCTTATATTGCGCCGTGCTGTTGTAATGAGCGATGAACAGAGTTTGTTTTTAGGCCGTGGATATTGCACCGACAGTCAGTCCATTAACACACGACTATTGCACCGACTGCCGATGGACCAAACCATTATTCCAAAATAGGGATGTGAGGTTGTCGCCTCTGACACTAACCCTAAACCTGATCATAAACCTAAACCTAACCCAAACTCACACCCCCATTTTGGAATAGTGGTTCAGTCCAAATCTGCCACGCGCCGTCAAACTGACATAATACCTTTGACGATGCATGGCAGCACTATCTTTCCACGCTTTTTCAACAGTGTTGGGCGTCGTTTTCTTTGCCGCGTTCGAAGTTCAGGTGTCTTTCGTATAAAACTGACTATGCGTTTGTTGCTCAATCAAATGTAGCGCATTCTGCAATTCGACAAACGTTCTAACAGATGCGCCGACCGTAAACACGTTATCTGACACCAGCAACGACGGCATGCGCATTCCCATGCTGTAATGCACATATGTCGGAAATAAATGTCGGTGCAATATATTGGACCTTGTGCACTATAGCGAAGGAATTCCCTCCGCAATGCATTGTGGATATTTTGTACTCGTCAAAATGTTGTTGTGCCGCCATTATCCCATGTTAAAAGGCCTGTGTTTTTCGGGTGTCTCGCAAGATCTGGCTATACCACAAACTGGATATATAACAAGAAAATGTAGTGAAAAAACCTTCACGGCATATAATCAAAGTGTGTGAATCCGTCATCAAAGAGCGTCGCAACTTATTATATTACTGGTTATGCCATACTATTTGACAGCAAAATTCTCGTTGACGTCAACTTGTGAAGTCGCGCGTCTGCCGCCAGGTTAGACAGCGTCTTCATCTTCGACTTTTTTGTGCAGCTGCGTTTGCCATGTCTTAGTTTGATTAACTTGATGTGTAGAACCTTACTGTATGTAATTGCAATTGCTTAGAAATGTGTCGCTTGAGGCAATGTTCTAAAATATAATCGTAGTTGTATGTTTCACAGGCCTAACTAAGTCTAAAGACCCACAATCGTAATCATGGCATGCCATGCCATGCCATGCCGCCCATGCCCATGCCCATGGCATGGGGTAAAGCCAGCAGCTTCAAAAATAAAATCATCAGACATAATGATAAATATGGCCCATGTGAAATTATCTGTGTACATTTATTTGTTACAATTTATTGAATCAAGGTGTTGCTTAATTGGTATCATTGATTTAACTGTAATGTAGCATCGTAATGACACAAGGAAATCTTCTGCCAGGTCAAAAATCCGTGTCATTTAAGACTATTCAAGGGCAGATAACACGCACGGTTTTTTGACATGGGCGTTTCGAGATTTAGAATTGTATTGTAGGTACTGTTTGGTTTATGATAATATATTATATATATATATATATATATATATATATATATATATATATATATCTGCTGTAGATTGAGCAAAAACAAAAAAATGATAAATATTTCAGGTATGTGTGTTCTATCAACACCTTGACAGAATATCATCACTGGGAGAGATGGACGTTTTAGATGTAAAAGGTGCGAAATTGGAAACGCCAAATGTGGAGGATAATCTTCCGGGCGACCTCTGTAGGTGGCTATGCACACGTAGATTGTCTGCCTCGATGTCTGAATCAAAAGCATGTCTCGTGAAAAGGTAACTAAGGAAAATATATTGTAAGGCAATACTTTCTCTGCCTGTCAGGGTGTTTGTGGAGCCATATCACCAATAATTTTGCTTATATGGGGGTTCAAACGGGAGTTTGTAGTCATTACTCTCACAATGCTTCATATTCACCTTTTTATGCAATTAATCCACCCACAAGTTTATTCAAGGCTACATACTAATCAATACAGTGAGTCAGTGACTCTAACTTTTTTGTTGCAGTTACTTACACTTACAATACCTTTGCATACCTTATACCTATAAGTTTACAAATGCATTCTGTTAATGTGATGGTAGCTGTGTGCATGTTTCAGAGTGAAATATCTCATGACCAATAGCTTTTCTAAATACATCGTTGATCCGGACTTTGGCTTATGACATTTTGCAAAATTATGTAGATGACAAAATACCTAAGGTCACTTCTCCGGCATTTTACAACTCTTTCAGATATCCTGCATAAATTTAACTATACACATATGTGTGAATATCTGATGAAGAGAAAAGTGATTGTTTCATCAGCAAATGGAGTCGTTATCGATAATGTCATGGTGCCAGTGGCAGAAAAACCACTACAGAGTGTCTTTGTGTGGCAGGGCATGGAGGCAAATGCAACCATGTAGGAGCAATCTCGTTTGCTCTAGTCGAGTTCCAAGAATCACAGATGAAGACTAGCTGCACAGGACAACCTCAACAATGGCATATGCCCTCTAGAACAAGCAAAAAGAGAACAAAGCCCCAGACCATTGGTAAGACAATGTGAAAGTATACTATCCGTAATAAGTATACTGGTCATAGTTTTTCTAAGTTTCTAAGATACGGAATGAAAATTTACTACAAGGACTAATGAATATATTTATTTGATTTCCATTGTATATATATATCTATATAAGTCAGTAATATTCCAATTTAGGAATTCATAGTATTTGTATTTAAATACTTTTATAAAGTATTAATAATTTCCTAATAATTTCAAATACTTTTCACGTTCATAGGACATGATTATTAATACGTCGCAGTTTAAAATTATTCTTGACTGAATTCTTAAAAGTGAATTAATTTGAATGTCTCATTTGGCAATTCACTCGGAAGTATCATCTGGTGTCATGTTTGTCTGCTTTCAAAGCAGCAGTGTCGATGACAGGGTCTTGTATAGCACAGTAGTTGCCGTATCCATCTAGAGGTATCCTCGAATGCTCACCTCGACCATACACATGTTTCTTAACATCTCTCCCCCCGAAGCAGTTATTGCCAAACACGGGGTAAAATATACTGAAGTGTATTTAAATACAAATTCTTTAGACGGATTCAAATACAAATACTTTAACTTTGGCTAATTTGGGTTTTTATTACCATTACTTAATATATTTTTGTAAACTGCAATGTATTAATACTCATGTCCTATGTACGTAAAAAGCATTTGAAATTATTAGGAAATTATTAATAGTTTATAACATTATTTAAATACAAATTTTATACTATAAATTCCTAAATTTGAAAATTACTGACATATTATATGTCAGTAATTTAATTATATATATAATCATATATATATATATATATATATGTATATACAGTGGAAATCAAATAAACATGTTCATTAATCCTTGTAGTATATTTTCATTCAGTATCTTAGAAACGTAGAAAAACCATGATCAGTATAATTATTATGGATAGTATACTTTCACATTGTCTCACCAATGTCTGGGGCTTTGTCCTCATTTTGCTTGTTCTAGAGGGCAGATGACATTGTTGAGGTTGTCCTGTGCAGCTAGTCTTCATCTGTGATTCTCGGAACTCGACTAGAGCAAACAAGATTGCTCCTACATGGTTGCATTTGCCTCCACGCCCTGCCACACAAAGACACTCTGCAGTATTTTTTCTGCCACTGGCAACATGACATTATGGATAACGACTCCATCGGCTGATAAAACAATCACTTCTCTCTTCATCATATATTCATACATGTGTGTATAGTTAAATTTATGCAGGATATCTGAAAGAGTTGTAAAATGCCGGAGAAGTGACCGTAGGTATTTTGTCATCCACATAATTTTGCAAAATGTCATAAACCAAAGTCCGGATCAACGATATATTTAGAAAAGCTATTGGTCATGAAACATTTCACTCTGAAACATGCACACAGCTACCACCACATTAATAGAATGCATTTGTAAACTTATAGGTATAATGTATGCAAAGGTATTGTAAGTGTAAGTAACTGCAACAGAAAAATTTAGAGTCACTGACTCACTGTATTGATTAGTATATAGCCTTGAATACATTTGTGGGAGGATTAATTGTAATGACTACAAACTCCCGTTTGAACCCCCATATAAGCAAATTTATTGGTGATATGGCTCCACAAACACACTGACAGGCAGAGAAAAATATTGCTTTACAAGATATTTTCCTTAGTTACCTTTTCAGGAGACATGCTTTTGATTCAGACATCGATCCACACAATCTACGTGTGCATAGCCACCTACAGAGGTCGCCCGGAAGATTATCCTCCACATTTGGCATTTCCAATTTTGCACCTTTTACATCTTCTTAACTAAAACGTCCATCTCTCCCAGTGATGCTATTCTGTAAAAATGTGGTAGAACACACATACCTGAAATGTTTACATAGTTTACTTTTGCTGTAAAATTATTCTGGCATGTCCAATTATATACACATTCCTCAATTATCCTTTTTTCCAAAATGTCAAGTGTTTTCCCAGTGTTGACATTCTGTCAAGATGTGGACAGAACTCACATACCTGAAATATCAAACAAACAATTATTTTGCTTAATTTACAGCAGATATATATATATATATATACATATAATAAATTATAATAAATCAGACATTACCTACAATACAAGGTATTAAAATGACAAATAATAAATCTCGAAACGCCTGTGTCAAAAATACCGTACGTGTTATCTGCCCTTGAATAATCTTAAATGACACGGATTTTTGACCTGTCAGAAGATTTCCTAGTTGTGTCATTATGATGCTACAAAACAGTGAAATCAATATGATACTAAGCAACACTTTGATTCAATAATTAATAATAAATAAAGGTGCACAGATAATTTCACATGGGCCATATTTATCATCATATCTTATGATTTTATTTTTCAAGTTGCCGGCTTTACGCCATGATTACGATTGTGGGCCCAAGGCATTGGAACATAATGCTACAATTATACTTTAGAAAATTGCCTCAAGCGACGTACACATTTCTATATAATTGCAAGTACCTCCAATAAGGTTCTACACATCAAGTTAATCATATAAGTATAACAACTAAGTCATATGGGAAACGTAGCTGCACAAAAAAGTCGAAGATGAAGGCGCTGTCAAACCTGGCGGCAGACGCGTGACTTCACAAATTGACGTCAACGAGAATCTTGCTGTCAAATAGTATGGCATAACCAGTAATATAATAAGTTGTGACGCTCTTTGATGCCGGATAGACATACTTTGATTATATGCAGTGAAGGTTTTTTCACTACATTTTCTTGTTATGTAACCAGTTTGTGATATAGCCAGATCTTGCGAGACACCCAAAAAACACAGGCCTTTTAACATGGGATAATGGCGGCACAACAAACTTTTGACGAGTACAAAATGCACAATGCATTGCGCCGGAAGGGCTTCCCCAGATAATGACGTCATAGTGCACAAGGTCCATTATTCAATCCATATATGGGTCATAGGCTCATCGCGTATACCCGGATGTGTGTAGCATTGCATGTCCTTAGTGCATCAAAGCCCTGATGGCATTTATGCTATTAACTACAGAAACGTGCTGATTTCTGTAAGATAGTTAATCAGCATGGTTACTTTTCAGTTAGTATAGCTATTTGTGCACAAAATGATGCGGTGGTGAATATTCTATCCATGAGCATAAACGCTAAGTCAACCACAGATCAGTTTGATAAGACCGCATAAAAGTGTGACTGTGATCTAACAGTCAATTTAATTAATGTTGTTTTGGAGTCACGTTCATAATTGGCGCCGCCTTGCGTCTATTTGGGTTAGCTGATGTTATCTAACGTCGGTGTTTTTACTGAAGTCTTATCTCCAATCGTATTAATGTGCTACCCATGGAAATAATATCACCTCCCAGTACTGAAACCTAATTGCAGCTTCCCGCGTTCATTCAATTAGTTGAGTGAACGTGCTAATATACTAGCTAATTTTCTATCAACAAAGTGTATTGCCTGCGTAGATAATTGTCGATGATTTGACCGGTGCATTAATCTCTGGAGGACGCCATAATGAATTGTGTGGAGTATTTTAGTTAGCAAATATGGTACTACATGAAGAATATCTTCCGACCCAAACATATACTTACTTGGTGTAGATATAAGAATTCAAAAGTCTTATATTCAGTAATCACAGTTGGTTATTCGAGATATTCTCATGTTTTGTTGATTTGGAAATGCCACTCTATATTTGAATGTATAAGCTATTATATACATTCTTTTGTCGCTGTCCAAAGATTGTTGCATTATATGCACCAACATCTGGCCAAACTCAAGAATGGGTGAAGGCGATAATGTCACAGAAGTTTGAATCCGACCAACGAGAAGGACACCAGTCTGACCTTGGTACGTTCTACTCGTCTCGTAGTATGTGGCCTGCGGTTTGTGTGTGTGTGTGTGTGTGTGTGTGTGTGTGTGTGTGTGTGTGTGTGTGTGTGTGTGTGTATGTAGGTGGTTATGTGTGTGTGTGTGTGTGTGTGTGTGTGTGTGTGTTTATGTGTGTGTGTGTGTGTGTGTGTGTGTGTGTGTGTGTGTGTGTGTTTATGTGTGTTTATGTGTGTTTATGTGTGTGTGTGTGTGTGTGTGTGCGTGTGTGTTTATGTGTGTGTGCGTGCGTGCGTGCGTGCGTGTGTATATGTGAGTGTGTGTATGTGTGTGTGTCCGTGTAATTTCTTATTGGCGTGAACGGGACCTGAATTATGTTCAGCGTAAATTCAGTGTATACTTAATGTTAGCAATAATAAAATTATGAAATGCCATCATACGACCTACCACAAACTCAACGTATCCTGACAAGCCAAGATCATCGATGAAGCTAAAACGTCCCTCCGTTTCAGATACTGATGGCCAGACCACACAGAGACGTACACAAGACTCAGGTGACGCTAAGGCTACAACGACAACTAGGGTGCCACCTGTCTGTTACGAGAACGTTGCTGTCACTCCTAATCCGCAAGATGGTACAGCCGACGCTAAGGCTACAACGACAACTAGGGTGCCACCTGTCTGTTACGAGAACGTCGCTGTCACTCCTAGTCCGCAAGATGGTACAGCCGACGCTAAGGCTACAACGACAACTAGGGTGCCACCTGTCTGTTACGAGAACGTCGCTGTCACTCCTAGTCCGCAGGATGGTACAGCTGACGCTAAGGCTACAACGACAACTAGGGTGCCACCTGTCTGTTACGAGAACGTCGCTGGCACTCCTAATCCACAGGATGGTACAGTATCCTATACAAATATCATATATTGACTAACTGGCAATCGTGTGCTTTTCTAGAATTCACCGTAACCTTACACACATAATTGTACAAGTCCTTAGCCCCTTTATAACCTTTATAACTTGTTATGCAATTTATATACAGGAGGATACTTTATTTAGTTACATCTAATAGGCTCCCTGCTCGATACGTTGTTGCCGTCATTAGTAGCTACCTCGCCTGTGTTGCGTTTTGTGTTGAAATATATATCATGTGGATTAAGAAATTCATTTATATATATATATTTACTTTCTTGTATGTATGGGTGTGTGTGTGTGTGTGTGTGTGTGTGTGTGTGTGCGTGCGAGCGTGCGTGCGAGCGTGCGTGCGTGTATGTGTTTTCGTTGAGCAATACGATTCGTATGGTGTAGGATGGTGTGAGCGAGCACTGAAGGCGTGAAGCGGCTATATGTGAATTCAAAATGGTGCATTCTGAAGGGTGTCTTAAGCTATTCCCTGCGAAATAGAGAGGAAACAATGCGTAATTACAATGTAGCAGCATATAAACATGTTTGCAATAAGAAATAGCTACGAGGTTGCAATTTAGGCATATGTTGAGCGAGGTGGCTTAGAAAAACACCGAAGTGGCCCACCTCGCTCGTCATATAGCAGGGGAAACACTGTGTGTGTGTGTGTGTGTGTGTGTGTGTGTGTGTGTGTGTGTGTGTGTGTGTGTGTGTGTGCGTGTGCGTGTGCGTGTGGGTGCGTGTGGGTGCGTGTGGGTGCGTGTGGGTGCGTGTGGGTGCGTGTGGGTGCGTGTGGGTGCGTGTGGGTGCGTGTGGGTGTGTGTGTATATAATATTATATATATAAAATATATATATATATATAATTTATTTATTTTACCTAGTTTGAAACTGTCACTAACGCAAATTTCGGAACACAATGAAACGCCTGAATGCACTTAGTAACGTGACGAATACCTATTTGTTAAAGTTGGGGACTAGTTTTGGCTACATATATACAGAGGGAGATACATGAAAACCGATCATATTTACCATAGCATGACAAATCTGTCATATTCGTGAAAGTACTTGTTAGAATCGCAGCAACATTATGTGATTACTGCTGTGAATATAAATGTGTGTTACTTAAAGGACAAAAAAGTTAACTGTTTCGTGGCATACACCTAATAGAGTTAATATAAAGTTACAATTTCCACATATACTCAATTTTTTAACATCAGCGGTTTACTCAGAATGTTACTTTAAAGTCTAAAATTCTAACGAAATCCACGATGGTCTAGACGCCACCATAGGTGAAGGGTTAACTTGGCTTGGCCATTCAGCGCGCGGCATTCTATGTCTCTGCTGAAGCCGGTCAGCTTCCTGCGACGTTGTTTAGGGTCAACAACTTCGAGTCTTCGACAGTTCGTTCAGTTGGCGTGACATATAGCAGCTGTTTATAGACGTATATCGAAATCTGTGGTTAAATCTATGGTAAACTTTAGTAATTATGCCTTACTGTTCGGCATACGGTTGCAATAATAGTCGAAACAACCGGTAGTATTGAAGCAATGGATTCACATTGGTGATTTGCGGGCGTACTGTTTGGAATCCCTCCAGTCCAAGTACAGTTCACTTTGCTCGGTCCATTTTGAGGAGAAATGCTTCGAAGTAGACATCAGTTGATGGGATGATTTCAGCGATAACAATAATAGACAACTTTATATTTACCGTCAACAGCATGTTACGCGCGTAGCCGAGTTGCAGCCATTTCATGACAACAGCCAAACCCCATGCAGTGAATCTACGTGGAGAGGGTCTCACCGTCGTGACGTCATTCTTCGTCTAAGATGGGGTAGCGCTGTAGCGCTTACATTTTTCCGGCGTTATATCCATTCCGATTGACGTTTCTGCGCATGCGCGAGTCAGATGCGGGCCTTGGTTGCTATGCGGGATGTTTATGTTTCCCACCCCGCGGCACCCACCGTTAAAACCGTTCCGATTGACGTTTCTGCGCATGCGCGTGTCAACCAGTTTGTTAACCGGCGAAAGTTTGTAGTTTCCGAGATGTTTTACAGTTATCTGATACATTATATGAGCAGTGGGGTGCACCATCCGGCAGTAGCCAAGCATGACGATGTCCAGAGTCAGAGAAGGGTACGCTCAGCAGCGCTGCAGCATACTTTAAAGGACTACTTTAAAAGGTGTGTTCAAAAAGGCTAAATTCGAGTCGACTCAGTCAGTGGCAGTGCTGACTCAGGTCAGGAGCTGAGACTTGAGACTGAGTCCAGTCCAGTTATCAGTAATAAGATTATCGACATCGTCAAACGTTCATCACAAATAATAGTAATTATTATGGCACTTATGTAACGTTGTCATTGGCATCGGAATATAACTATTGGGTTGCATTAATTAAGTCGTTTATGTAGAGTAGAAATGATACAGTAACGATAGGAGTGAGCCCTGCATCAGTGCATGGTCGAGTATCTTAATTTATTTCAGACTGTCATAGACATAGTACATACAGCTAGATGTTCACATAAACATTCAAAAATACAAGTGACTAGAAAAATATAAAAGTATTGCACATGGTAAATAGAAGAAAAAAACATTGCACAATGGTACATTCAATCAAAAACTATTATGTATATACAACATTTTGATCCAATGTCGTCTTATCCTGGATTGCCATTTTATATCACTGTTGTCAGTGTTGATAATTGCAGTTACCAACTTATTATAAGAGCATCAAGTCTCCGCATGAATTTATATACAAGGTTTCTAATTACAGCTTTACTATATCTGGTACATGGTATTCTACAAACATGGTGGAGGCACTGTAATATTTAGGCTGATTTAGCAATAAGCGAAACACATTATTGTAAGCCACATGAAGTTTATGTATACTTGCTACTGTGTAATTCCACCACAGCTGAACAGTATACATGGGAGAGCAGAAAGTTCTAAGCAAAGTCAGCTTCACTTCAGTGGAACACATGTAAAATTTCCACAATAGCATATATTACCCGTAGCATATAGTTGTCGGCATTGGCGTAAGATATATTTGTCATCACGTAATGTATTAGAAATAAAGTGACCCAAATATTTCACATTATCCACTTCCTGTATTGTTTCACCATTAATCTTAAATGATGGAACATCAAACATTTCATATAATTTTATTATTTACTTTTAAATATTAACACAGCACTTTTCTTGGAGTTGTACTTGATATCATGATTTAACCCATAGAGTCCACATACCTGCATCACTTCAGACAGTCTTGATACAGATGGGGACAGAATTACCAAGTCATCAGCATACATAAGATGGTTGATAGTTGTACTATGTATTACACACCCTGTGTTACATTTGCTTAAAGCTATGGTTAAATCATCCATATATATATATATATATATATATATATATATATATATATATTAAAAAGGTGTGGTCAGAGTATACCACCTTGCCTGATACCATTTGTAACACCAAAATGTTCCGACAATTTATTTAACACCAAAATGTTCCTAAATATTGCAGTGCCTCCACCATGTTTGTAGAATACCATGTACCAGATAGTAAAGCTGTAATTAGAAACCTTGTATATAAATTCATGAGGAGACTTGATGCTCTTATAATAAGTTGGTAACTGCAATTATCAACAGTGATATAAAATGCCAATCCAGGATAAGACGACATTGGATCACAATGTTGTATATACATAATAGTTTTTGATTGAATGTACCATTGTGCAATGTTTTCTTCTTCTCTATTTACCATGTGGAATACTTTTATATTTTTCTAGTCACTTGTATTTTTTTATGTTTATGTGGACATCTAGATGTATGTACTATGTCTATGACAATCTAAAATATAGATATTGAGAACACACACCACCTATGCACTGATGCAGGGCTCACTCCTATCGTTACTGTATCATTTCTACTCTACATAAACGACTTAATTAATGCAACCCAATAGTTATATTCCGATGCCAATGACAACGTTACTTAATATAATAATAATAATTATTTGTGATGAACGTTTGACGATGTCGATAATCTTATTACTGATAACTGGACTCAGCTCCTGAGTCAGCACTGCCACTGACTGAGTCGACTCGAATTAACCTTTTTGAACACACCTTTTAAAGTATGCTTCAGCGCTGCTGAGCGTACCCTTCTCTGGACATTGTCATGCTTGGCTACTGCCGGGTGGTGCATGCCACTGCTCATATAATGTATCAGATTATAAAATGTTCAAGATCACATCACATAATGACTAAAAATAAACCTATATGCAACCAATCATGTATGCATATTTTTCAAAAAGTAAATAAACAGTTTCAATTTTAGCAGTAAATACATAACATAAGACACTTTAAAACAAATTGGCAATACATTTTTGTGGAATCCTGAAATCTAACCACTTTATTGCAGTTTTAAAAATATGCATGCATGATTGGTTGCATATATGTTTATTTTTAGTCAATATGTGATGCGATCTTGAACGTTTTATACAGACGATCTATGTACAATTATTTTGCTTTAAAAGGAATGTTTTATTTTTTTATCCCAAGAATTCATTGATTTTTTTATATACAGCATGTATATCAATTTAGCCACAGCCACGCAAGATAGATTGGATTTGGGATTATCTTAATTTTTACAATAAATTGTTATTGAATGAGGATTGTGTGTCTACTGTGCTTCAATAATGAACTAGGCAACAGTGTTTGCTTAATCAATCCAGTTCAGAGGTAATGGCGGCCACATGAGTTATACCACAAAGAATTGTACTGGGTCCAGTTATGTTCATATTATACTTAAATGCCATTATTAAAACAATAAAATTATGTGCTATTTATAGAGGACATCAATATGTTTCACTTACACACAACAGTGACAGGCTTATTCACGAAGTAAATTCAGAATACAAAAAAATATCAGTATGGATTCATTTCAACAAAACATCATTGAACATAACTAACATTATCTTTTCACATTTACTCCTGAAGGTAAGACGATGATCATGATGTTATTTTAATAAATGTAACAAATATATATCATGTTACTTCAGTAATGTCTGTAATTATTTAAACGTAGACTAGAGGAAACTGGTCAGTATAATATCAAGATTGTTAATGTATAAGTCATTATTTTCCTCCCGTGTACGCGTTAAATGCAAATTTAAGCCACTTATCACACAACAAATTACACAACTTTGTTATGCCAAACTCATGGTGCAACTATTTATTTATCCATCCAATTACTATTAATATTAAGGATAAATAAACAATACAGCTTTGTATACGAAGCAATAACTACTATTTTTTATTTACTAAAGCTGTAGCAGTAAATCCTCGCACAATTAATCGTAACCAGTGACAGCGCTTTGTTATCCGCTGTCACTGGTCCAATTAGTCCGTGCTATAACGCTCAAACTCCCCAATACACGTGAGCAACAACCATCGTAGCTAGCTAGCGTTGTTGCGCGCGCCTCTAGATGCGCGCATGCGCAGAAACGTCAATCGGAACGTTTTTAACGACCGGAAAAATGTAAGCGCGACCATCGTAGGTAGCGCTTACGTTTATCCCCTAGATACGCACATGCGCAGAAACGTCAATCGGAACGGTTTTAACGATCGGAAAAATGTAAGCGCGACAGCGCATAGTATTTGGATAGCTGGGTGTTAACAAATATTTTTCTGGTAAACCGCTGGCGTTAAAAAAATGAGTATATGTGGAAATTGTTACTTTATATTAACTCTATTAGGTGTGTGCCACGAAACTTTTTTGTCCGTTAACACTATATGTGATTTCTGGTGTGAATATGAACCTGTGTTACTTAACATTATGTGATTACTGCTGTGAATATGAATCTGTGTTTCTTAACACTATATGTGATTACTGGTGTGAATATGAACTTGCGTTACCGTGTTATTTTAGAAAGTGTTTTCATGGTGCGACTTCTGGAAACCGATGCTTCGAAACGCTGCAACCTTGATACAACGGACGAATATGAGCTTCACGTTGAAAGAGCCGGAATAAAACTGAGACACCCGATGTCACAAACCGACATTTGCTGCTGGCCTTTTACGTACGTTGTCTGTCAGGATTAAATCAATGTATTAATAAAATACATACTTCAGTCTAGATGACGTGCACATAAACATAGCGTTGAATTGTCCCGTATTGCAGCGCCCGTACTTAGAGTAACAACAAATGAGAATTTTACCTGGGGCAGCGTTTCAAGTATATATATATATATATATATATATATATATATATATATATATATATATATATATATATATATATATATATATATATATATATATATATATATATATATATATATATATATATATATCAGAATGTAGTATCATATGAATTCAAACAATTAGTGTTTTAGTTCCTTTCCCTTTGTTCAACTTTGAGCATCTTTATTCTCGTAAACTATATTCACCGCTTTGGATTATGTTAACTTGCAGGTACATCCGGAAGGTTAGAACAACTTCGGAAGAATTCACGTTAGAATGTGGACGGAGAGCTGCAACTGGTGAAGGTTATTTCACGTTCACGTCGCCAATGTCTCGCAGGATATTTGACACTTACAAGACGATGATCGACGGAGTGCGTGAAAGACGTTTGACGTATCCTGCTTTTGAGCAAACGAATCAGCGTTCACCGACGAGGACACTGAGAGCCTCAGTAGACTGCCGAAGCGATAGAGGATATGATATGATTGAAGCCGACACCATAATACCCCAGTCACACATAGGCAAAGACTAGTTCGCGACCACCTAGCGGCGAAATTGTCGGCGACCACTGAAGACCACTGAAGACCACTAACGATCGCGGAAAAATGGCTAGCCGATCATAAGACCGGTGGGCGACAATCGGCAAAGATTTGTCGCCGTATGGTCGCCGTAAGGTCGGCGATGGTTGGCGACGGTCGGAGACCACCGCACGGTGGTCGGCGACAGTCGCAGGGAGATCGCCTGATAAACGCAGACCTGTCGCCGAGCATTAAAGACCATACGGCGGTAGTCTCACGGCGATCGCCGACTGGTCTTTCGGTGGTCTTAAGCAGTCGGCGACCATGGTCGCCCACCAGTCGGCGACCTTAGTGGCCGCAGACTGCTTAAGACCACCTAAAGACCAGTACAGACTACTGCAAACCGCCGTACGGCAGTCGCCGACCGATAAAAGACTACCAGCGCCATTTCTGCGACCAACTGGTCGCAGAGAGGTATTTGGTGCATGCAGCAAATACCTCTCTACGACCAGTTGGTCGCAGAGACGTCGCCGTAACCCCCAAAAACCACTAGTGATCGTCAGTGACCATCGCACGGTGGTCGTCGACCATCAGGAGACTACCGAAGATCACCAACTATTTGGAGGTCGCAGCTGGTCGCTAGTGGTCGGAAGGCCATGTGTGACTGGGGTATAAGACAACGAGGCCACAGTTACATATCACTCGAGAGTTCAGCAGTGTACACTCGTGTCGTGATATATTGAGCTCGTAGCCGAGCCAACAGATCAACGAGACGATTCACACCGACCGACTCGGTCCACACACAACTCAGAGTCCAGTGGAACAGAATGACTTGTCTACAGTGGAGAGCACGTGACAATTTTTGACCTAGATTAGCAAGGTGAATCTTCAAGGCCGCTACTCGAAGCGATCGCGAGTTTTACAGGAGTCACTCGAGTAACTGACGTCATTAGCAGTGACAGCCAATAGGAAACGTAGGCCCCTACTGCATAAGAAATTAATTAGACATTACATGACACAATCATTTACATATGGATTAAAGTCACCACATTCTATAAATTATAATTTAAGACCAAGAAGATGAACGTCACAATTTACACACTAAAAGACTGATTACTTTATTTTATTTATTTACATAAGAGGTTTATGTCAGTGATCGCGACCATCGGTGTTCAGTTGGATTACGCGCGTAGTACTGCGCGCGCAGTGTAAATTATCATAAACCGGATACCACGTTAGGGTTTCGCGAGTAACTCGAGTAGCTCAATCGAAGTCGGCCAATATGTGTGAATCCACGAGAACAGTCTTTCTAAGAGGACTTATTGAAAGGGACTTTGTATCACCGACCGTCCCGCATTGATCTAATCGGGCCACCATCTAATCTACGTACAGTCGCCCATTCTGTGGTCCAGTCGTACAGCGGTGCGTGGTCACGTTACAACTCCGTGTTGTGCACCGACAGTCTCTGTGCCTTCAAGTGAAGGCTCTCACAATTAACACTAATTGTCATCGTCTTTATCGAGTGGTGCACTTTGTAACGCGCGAATGTTCTAACAGGTACGTTTGCTTTCGTGACTTTTGGTCGAGATGGTAGTTAGTAGCATTAAATACGTCAGCAATGAACTGCATGCTAACTGCATTCTATAGATAAAAATCGTATTTGGGCATTTGGCTTGATTATGTTGTCCACTGACAACGGCCCGGTCAGAGCAGTGTGTCAGCATCACTAATTTACACCGACCCGATTATACGGGTGCATTAATTGTTGATGATATATACCAATCGAAACCGACTGCATCTTACTAAAATAACTCTAGTTGAGAGTGTTATATTGCATCTAAAATCAATTGTTTATTAAGATTATAATGCACTGACAGTGAAGCAGATCGTAGACATGTTCATAATAAAGTTACCGTTGCAAAAGGTCAGACATGCGTCTTACTTTTACCAAGGTCTAACCAATTAAATAGGCTACAGTAGCAAAATAACCTTGAGAGTTGAAATATTCTATTTAAAATAAAAACCGGAAGTTGGGCGATAATATGGGGAAACCGGAATTGGCGAGGAGGGGAAGGCAGGGAGGGGAGGGAGGCGTGTAGTGATTGAAAGGTAAGCGGCAAGCGTGGTCACGTAACAGTCCCAGGACGTGGTCTTCACTATGTCCTGGGGCAAACTGTTCCATGCAGGTGTGGTCCTAGCCTCGGTTACCCAGACTCCGTGAGGTGGCAGCACTTTTAAGCCCCCTCAACTCCGCCTGGGACAGTATATGGGCTTAAGTTTCTACATCCGGGCAGCCTTACCCCATATTAGGGTAGAGACGCTGATTGGCTCTCAGGCCAACTATGAAATAAAAATTTAAATAACGATATAGTTTTACAAGATAATAATATCATATGAAAAGTATTCACCATTGAACTTATATTAACACAAAAGTAAGCATAAATTCAAATTTACCGTTGTTTATAAAATAAGAATTACGGCAGGATTAACCAGTATCCGTGAGGTGGCAGCATTGTCTAGCCCGACACGGATAGCATACACATTAAATAAGGAAACCTTTTGATCAAATAATGCTGTATTATAAAAACTATTCAAAATTACACTTATATTAACACAAAATAAATAGAAATACAAATTTGCAGTTGTTTATAAAAAATATATATTACGGCAGTGTCCGTGAGGTGGCAGCATTTTATAGATCACGGCTGCTACCCAAACAAAAGCCGTTAATGTAACCAGACTGTCTTCTCGGCGTAGTTCCGCAGCCGACCGACAGTCGGTTAAGCGAGACTAATGTGGTCCGTGCTAAGAACGACACCTGTCTGTGCTGGGACACACAGGACGAGATGACGCAGCTGCAGGTGTTTTTCTTTCTGTGGCTCGTTCAATTTGCTGTTGGCTTGGACAGGTAGGTAGAATCTATGGCGACGTGACGATGGTGAAATGTGTAGAATAGTTCATGTTGGATTTTTACGGCGTCGTTGGTGTGGGCCAGACCAGTGAGTCGATGATGGCATTGACGCAGGAGGTTTGGTGTTTCTTGTGTGTAGCCCATCTTGCGACCCTCTGTAGATGTTATTTGCAGTATGTGGGTCCCAAACAGTGACTAAATATTCAAGAACCGGGCGGACAAGGCTTCGTATGCTGTTTTTTTTTTTTCATTTCCGATATTTACGTTTTACCTGAAAAATCCCGTGTCTTATTTGCTTTGTTGGTGACGGTGTTTATGCGGGATCCCCAATTTAGATTTATTTGGATGTTTATATATATATATATATATATATATATATATATATATATATATATATATATATATATAAGTATGTATGTATGCATGCATGTGTAAGGTATAGTAGATTGGATGTATACATATATCTGTATATTATAGTGGTTCAGGTTCCAAAAAGGGGTAGGTTGACCAGTTGTTAGGTCCTGTTTACTGAGGTCAACGAATCACCACCCACGAGATCCTGTTTACTGAGCCTTTCTGGTAAGGAAATATGGAGTGTTGAGGTGATACGGAGGATGAGGGAGTAGCGAGTCATGCATCCGTTTGGCCAGAGTTTAAAAGCCGGCGGCGGCTGAGCCACGCAATAAACAGATAAACAGCGGGCTCCGAACGCTAGTGGCTGGTCATCTGGCTTGACGTAGTAAGTCTACAGCGTGTGAACCACTATAGGATGGCGTCAGACCTCATATAAATAATGTGAGCGTCACTGCATCTCTAGAGCAGTGTCGGGGGTTTTGTTTTAACCACATAAGACCACAATAAAGAAATTAGTAATGATTGGTGCCGATTGGTTGTTGTGTGTGTACAAAATCGACCCGTCACACATGCATGCATGCATGCATGTATGTATATATTAGCTGAACACTGTGGTCACCAACTGCGTAAGGTATATATGCAGAAAGCAGGGTCACCAGTCACGTACAGTAGGCCTTCGTATATATTGTAAAACAGTTTTGTTCTATCGGTTCATAGCCGTACCCTTACCTAGGTCTATCAAATAAAACAGTCGTGCTTTGACAAAACAGTCTTAATGTTGGAACATTGTATTTTATATGTTAAATGCAACCAATATGCGTTGTACAGAACGATGCTATAAATAATTTTTTTGCTACGAGTGTTCGCATCGTCAACCACCTTCCTCTCCACTCAGTCCACTCACGACGACGTGTGGGGTCGTTTGACCAAGTCAGGTACCTTGCTCGGGGTCAAGGGTTATCGCACGTGAACTGGAAGAAAAAATATAAATCATCAACAAATAAATGCACCATAAAAGCCAGGCCAATGGCACGTTCGCGGGTGTTTACAACTTCAGCATAAATGTAAAACACATACAATCGAACGTAAGAGAGCTAAATAAACTACGGATTGAAAGGTCAAAGTGAATAAATTATATTCATCTGTCAGTGAACTAATATTCTTGAACACTTAAGTTAACCAATTATCAGTTATTAACGATATATTGAAAGACAGAGTTTTGAATGGAAAGGTGCAAACATTAAAACACGATATAGTCAATACGTAAACAATTGATGAGCCAAAAACACCCTAGTACACATGGCATCCGAGGCCGTACTCCAAGTGGAGATCACATTAAATCTCTCTAGTGACTAGTCTAGATTGATCAGTTATGGCGAACGCTAATACTGACACATCACATGTACATCGGAGCGCTATTTGGGTCTCAAAATGCAATATTCGAGCTTACTCGCCTGGAATGCACCTATCAGTGAGCCGGGTGTGCACAGGTCGTTGTTGTTGATAAAAGATTGCAGGTTGAATTGGCCGAGCATTGGCGGACGCGAGAAGCCGGTCATCTGTCGTCCACTGGTCCTGTTCTGCCGGAAGAGGAACATCTGGTAGCGATGAACTCCAGATCCAGGGGGCGGAGTCGGGGGGCTGTAACCTGAAATAGTCGGCGACCTCAAAATTGACCGTGGATTTCCTTTTTCTGTTTATCTATTTATACATAATGAAGGCAGTTTAGTTATTTATAATTTCACATAATCAGATTGCATATTCTATTTATGGTCGAAACGCCTCCTTTGCTTAATTATTATATCATTTGCTATCAAACCTTTCAATTGGTTATAATTTCAGTTATTCGTGTTGTATATTAATTCGATTAGTGTTTTCCCTACTCCACCTTATTTGTTTTCTCAATGTCAATGTTCTTGATATACTTTTCATACGAGGTGGTTGCCAAAAACGTGCTTCGTAAACTTACTAAAAAAAGGAAGGTGTGCGACATGATGGGTTGTAATGTTAATTCAGCATGCGTTGTGATAAAAAATCGATTTCAATAGTTCCAATACGTGGATGTGTGCATATATATATATATATATATATATATATATATATATATATAGTGAAATTATTGTGCAACGTTATAATAACTAAACATATTAATTATATGTGCAGTAAAGCAACAGTTTCTGTAAAAATTATGACATCGGTATGTTAACAAAGTTATTGCGTATTAATGCTTTTGAATTACTGAAGTCGATCTTTTAAAGATAATTTTTTGCTGGAATAGCAAGAAATTCTAAATTCTATGTAATGCAAAGTTATCTGAATCCACACTGGCTGTGGTTGTGATACACGGGGTGGCGATAATAGGTGGTATCAACAGTCTACTCACCTGTCAGCGTGAGACCGGAGCCAGTAGTGATGCTGCCCGTCTGTAAATCTTGCGCCTACGAGAATACACAATTGTGCTGAGAAACTTGCAAGAAACAACCATAAGACTGACAGGTGGATTGGGAAGTTAAATTACATTATTTTGTCCGACATTGTATGCCACTTAACATATGTATCTCTCTGTCTCTCTGTCTGTGTCTCTACTTCTACCTCTCCCCCCCCCCTCTCTCTCTCTCTCTCTCTCTCTCTCAAACGTTATGTGTTACTAAATTACTGGGCATAGCTTAACTATTGCGATAGCTGTATTATTACTATAATTGGTTTAAGCGTATTACAATTGAATCATGAAGTACCCATCGGCAGCTATTTCAGAAACCAGCATGGTAAATGTGTGCGTGTGTGCGTGTATGCGTGTTTGCGTGTGTGCGTGTGTGCGTGTGTGCGTGTGTGCGTGCGTGCGTGTTACCGTAATGTCTGCGAAGATGCCGTGGTTCCAGTAGCGATGGATCGGTATGTTTCTGTTCGGAGCGTCCGGATCTACCATCAGCAGCACATAGAGGCCGCCCTACAACAGCCAACACTTAGACAGCACCCTACAACGAACAACACTTAGACAGCACCCTACAACGAACAACACTTAGACAGCACCCTACAACGAACAACACTTAGACAGCACCCTACAACGACCAACACTTAGACAGCACACTACAACGACCAACACTTAGACAGCACCCTACAACGACCAACACTTAGACAGCACCCTACAACGAACAACACTTAGACAGCACCCTACAACGAACAACACTTAGACAGCACCCTACAACGAACAACACTTAGACAGCACCCTACAACGACCAACACTTAGAGGGCGCCCTACAACGACCAACACACAGAAGGCGCCCTACAACGACCAACACACAGAAGGCGCCCTACATCGACCAACACATAGAAGGCGCCCTACAACGACCAACACACAGAAGGCGCCCTACATCGACCAACACACAGAAGGCGCCCTACAACGACCAACACACAGAAGGCGCCCTACAACGACCAACACTTAGACAGCACCCTACAACGAACAACACTTAGACAGCACCCTACAACGACCAACACATAGAAGGCGCCCTACAACGACCAACACACAGAAGGCGCCCTACAACGACCAACACGTAGAAGGCGCCCTACATCGACCAAACCATTGAGGGCGTCCTACATCGACGCGGAGGCGGAGGCGGAGGCGGAGGCGGAGGCGGAGGCGGAGGCGGAGGCGGAGGCGGAGGCGGAGGCGGAGGCGGAGGCGGAGGCGGAGGCGGAGGCGGAGGCGGAGGCGGAGGCGGAGGCGGAGGCGGAGGCGGAGGCGGAGGCGGAGGCGGAGGCGGAGGCGGAGGCGGAGGCGGAGGCGGAGGCGGAGGCGGAGGCGGAGGCGGAGGCGGAGGCGGAGGCGGAGGCGGAGGCGGAGGCGGAGGCGGAGGCGGAGGCGGAGGCGGAGGCGGAGGCGGAGGCGGAGGCGGAGGCGGAGGCGGAGGCGGAGACAAAGGGGGTAGAGACTGTCAGAAGATCACGGTAGATGGAGACGACCGCTCAAGAGAGGGAGTGAATTATGGCTAATTCTCTCATGATATCAAAACACAATGTGTTCGTGCAGACGTGCGTGTGTGCGTGCGTGCGTGTGTGCGCGCGCGTGTGTGTGTGTGCGTATGCGTGTGCGTGTGTGCGTGCAAACGTACAGCTGTAGACCCTACCGCCGTCAATGCGACGTTGTTTGGCTGTTGAACATTGGGCATGCTGTGTAGCTGTGTCGTGATGACGTCATCGCCACACACGAGCGCCCCCTGCCGGGTGCTCACTCTCAGACGGTTCGCCTTGCAAGGCAGTGTGTCGTCGATGCGGTTACACAGCATGTACTCGACGATGTTGTGTGCAGTCCAACAAACCTAGCAACAAAGAAATTATAGTATATCCTTTCCATAACAATACTAAAAGTCAGTATCATGGCATCATACGCTTTTCAGCAGCATTTTGTAGAAGCAAACAAAGCGTTCTGCAAATTACTAAAAAGAATTAAACGATATTTGAAGAAAGTAATGTATTGCTATTTTAGTATTTATTTTCTTCGTGTGATGATCTAAACGTCGTCTAAACCTACTCTTCATGTTACCATTTATCAACAAACATACTAGATATTGCAACTAACGAAACTGATTCATATAACACACTTCCCCTTACATTACAGGTGCAAGTTTCATGGCGCGTTCTTAAAGTTACTTAGCGGCACATTTTTGCGAAATAACAAAACACCCGTATTTGATCGTTGAAAAACATCGCGTAAATTTACTAAGATGGTCATCGAAGTGTCGAGAACATTCTTAGCGACTCCATGAAACCGGCCCCAAGAGTGAGTGATAGGCTATAGGCACCCCGCGCGCACACTCCGTCCCCCTACCGACGCTGTCGACGTCACTTGCACCGGCCTGTCCAAAACAGCATACGTCACAAACAGAAGCATCCGACGAACTGAGTCAGTCTCTGTCCGATATAAATGCATTTTCCCAAAGCAATCGGTGTCCACTACCTAATTTCCTGATGTTGTACTAGACCGCTACTGTTTGACTTCGTTCGAAACGTAATAACATTTAATATCTTGTTATGTGGCGTGACGACTGCGTGAGATTCTGCGTCACAATGAACAATTCCATCCAGTTTGGCGCACGCTAGAAACACGGCTGCGAACCATACCAAAATCTTACCGCAGGTCACAATTTGTTAAATAATGTTTACGCCAGCAGTTCAATAAAAGACCAGCAATTGTTTGATCTGACAAGTAATACACGTCTCTGTGTGGTATCTGACTGTGTTGTTTTATTTTATTGGAATTAGTCCAGGACCTGCTGTATAGGCCCGTAGACATGTCGTACTTAAGAAAGTTTGACTGTTGTTTTGAGTAATATATACATATGGCTTTAAAATTCTACTAGGTGGAAATTTCAAAAACTGGGCATAACGTGGCGACGACCATTTTTCAAAATGGCTGCCAAATTCAATATCCCCGTATCTGAATAAATACGGCAGGCAGAGAAATAATTGTGGTATGCGAGTGTATGTTTTGGGGGACCCCGGTTTCAAATATTATACAATTCCTTGGCTCCTCCGGCATTTATTTCTACCATGTTTAAAGATGGCGGTCGTCAATACAAATATCCCCATATCTCAAATATTACGTCACCTAGAGCAATTTTATTGACGTTGTTGGATAGCTTGGTGGATAGCGATATCAAATATGTTATTTGTCACCTTCAATAACATAACAATTCGCGCTATTTTTATAGATGGCGTCTGCCAAAGCCCATGATGTCCGTATTTATGAATTACGGTGTTTAGATCCATCTATCACCACATCTTAAGTGCTTCATGTCGTCGAAAGGTGTAGGTTGTGTACAGTGGAGACCTGTTTGACCCACTGTTGACATTAGTTATAAGTTTGAAACGAGTTCAACGCCATATATGATATGTTCCCTATTATCGCTCAGTATACATGAGATCATATGGCAAGACCATTAATCGATGTGTCATCTGTATTTAAACAAATGCCAATATAAGTCTGAATTTCATGTATGTTTGAAAAGTGTCATCACCAGAACACATTTCAGATGGAAAGGTGCATGTGAAAAACATGTTTATAGGTTAACGCCTGCCTCACTCAGGCCAGGACTACCATTAATCTCTATAGATTATCAGTTACTGAGCAGTCAAATGATGTTTTAAAACAGGTGGTAATTGCCTACGAGATATATCCCCACTGTCATAACTATCCCAAAAGAGAAGTATTAATGAGGTGTTTGTTTACAATAAACCATGGTTGCCTCATTGATTGAAGACATTTTTATTATATATCAACACACAAGTACATTAACTTTAACATCCACCCGCCCCTTCGTTCGTCTGTGGTGTGATGTGAATCCACTATGTGTTTACTGCATAACATTATCTTTCGAACATTTATCGTAGCGGTACACACGTGTATTTACATGCTATGTTTTCCATACTAAATGTAGCGTGGTGCAATAAGGTACCAGGGTGTACGTATACTAAGATGTTGTTCTGTAACATCTAAATGTGTTTCTGTGATGGTGATCTTCCGAAATTAGTGGAAGTGGTTGAAGAGGCATTCGACAGTAAGTTTTAACTATCACAGTCTGAGTGGTGTCCTTTTTCTAGCAAACGTCTTGAAATTAATAGTTACTCTATAACATTACAAAACTTCATGTGAGGAGGTACATGCTAATATAGACAGGCCATATCTGATGTGAAGTGGTGCAGGCAGCTAAGCACTATAGGCACTATATAAGTATAACTTTAGTGATGTAAAATATAGATCTATCGATAACATTTCTACCGGCTGGATCGGTACTTATCTGGGATGCCTGAAAATAGTCGTAACTAGATAGAACGACATCAACAAATATATTCACGGTTAATGGAGCATAAACTTTATTAACTGAGAAGAAACGATCAGAGTCCACGTGATCTCATTGTTCGCGTCAACGAGCGTTATTGCTACCATGGCAACGCATTGTCTTTTTGCAATGTAATGTTTTGATAAAACAGTTATCAGGTTTCCGATCACAGTCACAGTTTGGTAGCAAATGTCCAGTTTTCTCGTTAGCACCGGAAGTTTTGATTTGCGCATGCATTTCTTAATAGACATGTGTTTTGTCTACGCAACCTGGCAGCGGTATCAGGCTACCAGCAACGGACTTCTCGCTTGACGTCGGTTGTTCGGCGCGTATTCGACTGAATGTTTGTTTTGTGCAGTCCGGTCGAAGCGAACGCTTCTTGATCACCGCTGACGGACATGTATTGTTCCGGCGCACGCGTGTTATGTTGTGTCGATCGACAGCGAGTGAAGTTTCGCGCGACGGCCGTCGGTCCGTGAACGCGTCTAGCCGTCGGTGCCGACGAGGTACGATCGCAGTTCGTGGGTCGGTGATTCCGTTGTTCCCACTGGTCGATCGACACGTTGACTTCCGGCTTGCTCCGAAAACAAAACTGGACATTGAGCGAGCGATCAAACATTCACAGCCGTAATAAATTAAAAGTATAATCTCACTGAAATTAACAACAGCGGCCCAACTATCGTCACGTCCACTGCAGTCTTCACTATCTGGACGTGTGCGACCCCCAGTGACAATCTCTCCGGTACCCACCCCACCCCCGACGCCGGGACGTTTCCGTAACATTTAACAAGATATTTTCGTCACGTCTACTGCTGTCGCCTCTGGAAAATGACGCCCCCCCCCCCGAATCTCCCCACCGCGGAACCCAGGACGTTCTCCTAGTCATAGCAATAAATGATGGTCCTACTGTTATTATAAAACCTTACTTTTTATCAGACAACTCGTCGGAGCAGGTTCGTCGGCGTTATCGCAGCAATTCGGTCTGCGAACGGGACGGGCACGTGAGGCACCTGGAATTCAAAGATACCCTATAATGATTTTGTTTAACGTTGAGACAGTACACAAAGATAACATCGAAACCGAAAAGAGGGAATAAATGTCAATACTTCAACAAAATAATAAGACAACCTTACCGCGGAATGTGGATGCGCCGACCGTGGAGTACTGCGTCAACGGCTGCACTCCACATTCCTGCAGTGCCTTCACGTGTCCCTCCCTCCTCGGTTGACAGGCATTGGCTGACATCGAAGGGGTCGTAGCGAATCGCCCGGTTTGGCGGTAGCGATGTCGTAGCCTGTGCCGTCCTGTCGCCAGCGTACGAGGTGTTGTGCATCGTGAACATTTGTTGGTATCGCTTCTTCGGTGTCATTCTCGATACGTCTTTTGCCTTTGGCTGTTGCGATTGTTGTGAAATTCTTAACCGCCAACTCGTTGTTACCGTGACGTTTCATGACGTCAACAACCGATTAGACGGAACTTAAGCCAATCATCACGTTGCATAACTCCCGCGGTTTTAGAAACGAGGATATTACGTTATGCGTTATATCGCGTGACGTACGACGTGCTATTGTAAAAATGCAAGCAAATGGCTTTCGATGTGATTATTCATCATCTCTCTCTGCCCTCCTATGTTATTGTGTTTAGCAGGGTTCACGCAAACCAGTCCAGAATAAGCATTGTCAATAATAAAAAGACTCGCTGGTTCTTCCTGTTATGTATAGGGATGTTTGAATATCGCAGTTTAAAGACCCCATTTCAGCAACGGACCAGAAGAATGTATGGTCAGCGTAGTCAAAGCTGACTGCTAGAAGTTGTTATAATATGTAACAGTTTACATATTTATGCATCTAGATAGTTAACACGGTACAACTTACAGTTGTCATCATTCACAACCATGTAGTTGGCAGGAATCCGTGCACGGTGCTCTGAAGGGGTTAACTGATGGACACGGGGGTAATAAAGTGGGAGGAAGAGTTGACTAGTTGGGCCACATTTTGTCAATTCGTCTTGTTGTCACGCGGCGCTGCTGGCGATAACTTGTCTTTAATATATAGCTGGGTTAACTGGATAACAGTTTGATATTCGAGCGAACGGGTCGTTTTTTGACCATTCGGAAAAACGGGGTTTGGACGGATTCCCTGTTTCAGACCTGAAACTAGGTCACATTGGTGTGTAATGCAATGCAATGTTCGACATGAACTGGAGTTTCTTAAAAATGACTGAGGTAGACTGCCTTCATAAACCTAAATCCGTCCCTGCTTTGATTGTAGACCCCCGTGAGAGAAAGATTTGTTTAGCGAGAACGCGAGAACTTAGTAACGCTCTTTATTCTCCATGCTATTGTTGCTATCTTACTTACGACGAGCTCTTAATAATCTTAGTGAAGCGGTTTGTTCATAGATGCGGTGTTAGGGTAACCTGGGGCAAAACGGCCCCTGGTGGAAATACGGCCCCGCGTCTTATCTGCCAAACGAACATTGAATAGTGGAACATAATTCTGCCACCTAGCAAATACTCGTACCGAACGCAAAGCCAAGCGCCACCAAAAATAAGTTTATAAACCTTCTTTAAAGTTTTGCATACCCTCTGAATTAATAATTGAATTGAAATTTATTTTCAACAACAACAACAACAACAACTACTACATTATAAATACAGTGCATACACTAATCACTCTTTAGTAAAATTGATGTTAACATGTCCACCGTGTGATGATTAGCCAGCGACTGGTTCTGGTGCACTCGCATCTATACACGTTTTCAACGACTTTTATCGAAATTTGAGCGATATTAAAGGATTACATGTGAAGGTGAAAAAGTCGGCACTGGTGTGTATGGGGTAAGACAGCCCTGTCAGAACGGGGGAAAACGGCCCCCGGGGCCGTCTTGCCCCGCCATGCAGTACGAATATGATATGTAAACGCAGTAAAGTTGTAATGTATTTATAGCATACACAATCATTTAAATATATAATTACAAACTATTTGATGATGCAAATTCCAAAGATGATGAGTGTTTTCAGAGAAGAGTGTAATGATAATGCAGAATATTGCTTATAATGACAACTGTAATGTTTTGACATAATTTTTAATTAATGATGAGTGGTTTCGATTGATGATTAGGCTGTTGTATCTGCCGCGAAGTATCTGCATTCCATTACTTTAGTATAATATGTTCAACATTATAATGATTTTAAGGCCTGTGATTGTGCAGATGCCAAAGGTGATCGTAGTTTCGAGTAATACAAACAGGAGCTGATAGGCAGGAAACCGGGATGTTTCGGTTGTAAGATCAATAGAGCGGGAGAACTGTAGAAGTGCAACAAATATTATCAGTATTTTGTGACCGTGTCGTATTGTCGAAGACACAATAGAAGACGGACATAACAATGATGAGTCTAATGTAATTCATGATGAGTGTTGCGGATTTGTGATTATTTCTGTTCACAATGAGTGATAATAATAGTAGTAGTTACTGACGGTTTTGATAAATAATGGATAAAACACATTGTCTTTATATCAATACAACGGTTAAACCTACTATTAGAGTAAATAGGCGAGGGGCCGTTTTACCCCAGGCATGGGGCAAGACGGTTTTATTGGAGTACATTTTAAACTTGTTATAATTTACGTTTTGGTTATTCAATCGTTCAGAGACATGTGACATACACAAAGCCTCAACACTATTACTGCACAATTATGCATCGACAAGTTATGGACACAAAAATACACAACTTTTCCCGTTAGGGGGGCCGGGCTGCCCCAGGTTACCCTACACTAGTTTATCTAACGTTATAATGGCATAAAAAGATGTAAGAGGTTAAAATAAACACGGTAAAAGACTGAAAGTTCGACTGAATGTCGTCTGTTGTTTAGAGTCTAACGACGACGCCATTGAACAACTTATGTGGCAGACGAGACGCCAGTCAACGCGTGGATGGGGAAGACAAAGATGTCGTCTTCAATGCTACGACGTGGATAAGACCGATTCTTGCAAACAATGTCACTCGTAACTACGAAGCTCTCTGCCGCGGGATATTGGACAAACACACTAGTCCATTTCCTGTTTTGAATATACCTCATTGGAAGCCTCCAATTATAACCGAATTGAGACTGAAATAAGACTTACGTTGGGGTTCTCCCAAAACTTCCATTCGCCTTGAGGATCACTTCATAGTTTAAATTACCCCCAGTTGATGCTCACACAAACTCCCATGTGCACCCCTTTGAGGGTCACCTACCTGCGCAAACATTCTAGTTATAATCCAAAGCCAGTCCTACATCCAGCCTCCATTAAAGTATTGAGGGGTTTAACTTTCATTTCCCAACCCACGGATCCGTCACATTAAAGGATAAATTATACAATTACTTAGTCACTATGCAATAACTGGGTTAATATATATATATATATATATTAATCCAGTTATTGCATAATGAAATTTATGAATGATATTTCCACCACCAGATATTTAATAATTATCTTTGGGAAAACACTCTTACTTATCGAAACAATACATCGCTGACATTTAAACAGAATATATGAGATGTATAAGTTGGTAGAAAAAGGCCTTGTTATTGCTAAAAACATCGCTTATGTAATATAAGCTTGCATGCTCGCAGCACACGCGGGATGTTTATTGAAATATTGTTAAAATAAACAATGTGACATCATCGAACAACACTTAATTTCCATACATACTTTACGACTAATAGGTTATTTTAGTTAATTGTGTAGACAAATGTATTTTATTATAATGTTTTAAAAATATTAACTGTGGGTGACACGTTGTGAAGCGCCACAAACAATTATGGATTTGGCACTATATGAAATAACAATTATATTACAATAAAACTTAAACAAATTTGAAGATCATAGTGATGATAATAATTAATTATTATTACATTACTTACATCTTGCGCATGCGAATGTAGTATGTAAAGTTTATAAATATTCGCACGCACAAACGCGCCGCCTAACGGTATTTTGTGTAAAGCTACCTTATATAGCGATTTTACGGTAACCGAAGAGGTTGAGTTGCCGTCGAGATCTGCACATTTGTTTTGTGAATTTTCTTCGTTAGAGGAATACCAGTGATCTTTGTGGTAACATAGTGTATGCATATAAGATATGTGAGAAGTTCGCCGGCTGTTGGTGGTCGTTTTCATGGTTAGGTGAGAAAGTAAAAGATAGTATGCTCAGTTCATGTAGACTACGCTACATCGTTCTGTTGACAAAATGACGTAGACTTTGGATGGTGTTCTAAATTGTTTTTTTGGTAAACCGCCGATATTAAAAATATGATTGTTGTTGAATGTTGCCAACTCTACTAGGCCCATATCACCAAAGCGTTGCTTTTTTGCCCTTTAAACATGCATCAAAATAAATACAATTTGCATAAGCAATGTCCCGGACCCAGTGGCAATGAGTAGTAAATTGCCAGTGGTTTGTTTGTTTAGTCAAGTTATCTACTTCCAATATACACAAGCAGCCAAACGTCGATATCAATAAAGTATGATATTTCATTAGTTATTCAGAATATTAATTTTACATGTTTGTCAAGTACATGGTTATATGAAATCAATTTGCATTGCAGTGACAGCTTAACTTATGGAATAACAATTACTACCTTTCAAGGCAGGCTACCTGGCCTTCAGAAGTTCAGTGTGTGGTAGTGGGGAGCCACCAATACACAATATGGCCTAAGGCCACATTTGTGTTTTCCATAGGCGGCCATTATCATGTTTCCTTCATTTCCTACCGAATTTAAAAACCTGTTATTGAAAATTTCACAGCATATTTATCATCCACTGGTAGACGTGCCGTGGAATATTTGTTAAATTTCGAATACCTCGGGTTCCCACAAACCACTTTTAAACCTGACGACCCTTCATTCCTGCTAAAATCAGACAGTGACCTGTCGTTTTGACATCACCAATATAAATGACACACGACGGTGACGTATCACTACGCAGACAAACACCAACTGTCATCCCTCGAAATTTGACAGCTCTGATGTCACACTGTACAAAAACATGTTTACTCACTCAACACTAAGTATGTCCTCATAGAAATTCAGACAGCCTGCATAATGCTATTTCTGTAGGGTACTCTCTGGTCGGGTAATGGCAGACAAACACATGTTTGTGGTCTTACATCATATCCAATTGTCCATGGTGCCTAGCCTCCTGAGTTAGGGGTCAAAACAAACATTGGCCAATGTGGCCATCTATCTTTTGGGAGCCATTACAAACATCCATTCAAATTGTAGCATCTTCACTGTTATCACGTAATTGGCATTTTGTCCGGTTATTCATGAGATGACCAGAAACACAGCCATATTGCATAAATGCAGCAGGCAATATTAAATGAATTTTCACTCTGTAGTTATTTAGAATATTGTTTTTGATATATGTTACAGTTCATGCAAGATTCAGAGATTTGTAGTAGCAGAGGGTCAGGGTTTCTGATTCTCGACTGAGAAAACCTCGGTTCGATTACTGCGCTGCTGAATAAAACCATGGGCAAGTTGTTTCGCTCTAAATTACTCCATTTCAATCATGAAGGAATACCCGACTATATAATGGTGGTGTAGATTTGTATACGAATTGCCTTCGTGCTTTATAATTGACGCATGGCTGATGCTTCCCAGAGAAGTCGAGATGGTGTTCAGTTGAACATGTCTGCCAGGGAATAAAGCGGGGATTGGATATTGCGCAATATAAGAACCTACGTTTACTTTGTTATCAATTGTCCTTTTCACATGTATCAGTTATTGGAAAATTAAGATTCGCTGTACTACTTAAATCAAATCATCCAAGTTACAAAACCTCTCACATAATGACTACATAAATGCAGGAAACGCACACAGTTTGGCTTTATTTTATTACATTATTAGCTGCACAGTACCGTAGCAAATCTCAACCGACGTTGTGTCCAGCATTCAGAAACTGCTTATCGGGATATTCTCAACCAATCACAAACTAGCTGCTAAATGAATCCTGCCACTCTGACAGCTACGCAGTTCAAATGCCACCTGTGATAAACCAATACCGGGAAGAAAGACTGCATGTTTGACATGTCCCTAAACACTGGGCTGGACAATGCTGTGGGCACAAGTAACCCATGGCAAATGCACATTCTATGTACAAAGTTGACACGCATAAAAACTTACAGGATGTTCGCAGTCACACAATACAGTTCATTGCATAAATCATTCGGATCATACATAATCATCAATTTAGTCGCCACATGTCCAACCACACATTTCATGATCCCGCGCGTTCCTCTTAAATATGGCTGCCGTCGAGCAGGATACAACCATGATACAATTCCTAGCAAACAAATTACACAATTGGCAAGTTAAGCATGCAGTAATCTCTACACCATTCTACGTCTACAACTACCGTGGGAAAACAATGGGTGTACGTGCAGTGACCTTACGTGCCGAGGCAGATTCACAGAAGAGACTAAAGGTGGGAGACAAGCTGCCCTTCTGCAGGGTTCTACACTGACGCCTCCACCAATAAGTCCTCCCTGTGTCCACCCCTCTGTCTACCCAGGGCCGGTGTGTGATCAGTACGAGACAAATTACGCAGGACACTAACTCGCTGCCGAGATGAGAATGCGTCAGATCTACTGTCAGACAATGACACTACAGTGCCCCTTCAGTACTCTGGTCCCAATCAAACAAACCACACCGTCCATGCGAACCTCGCCACTTGCCAAAATTCCATGATTTCGACTCATACAAAAACAAACTGTCTAGTGTGTCAGTAATTCAATTTTAGCTGGTAAAATCCGTCCTGTCTGTTATGGTGGCCCTTCCCAGGGACTGGCTACACGCGAGAGTTCCAGGAGAGAGGCAGAGACACATCACATGACCAACCACTGTTGTCATGGTTACCTATGACGTTGCCGCATTACCCTGCGGGAGTGACCACAAGGACTGGTCACCACACCCGTCTAACTACAGCCACGTATGTACAGCACTGGGCCGCCAGGTGGCGTGTTCAACACACAGTTGTGGGCCACAGTACTGCGTCAACCTTGACAACAGCAAGCCACACTTCCACTGATGCCGACTGTATCCGTTGACACTTACTTATGTGTTGACACTTCATTACGTCACATATGCGGACACTTCCTCGTTACATCTATTGACACTCCCTATGTCACACCTGTTGATGTGTCCATATGTCACACATGCTAACACTTCCTAACATTACACGATGTTGACACATACTTGTTAGGCTGGTTGGTGTATCTGCTGTCTTGGCTAGGCGGTGTACACACGTGACATTACTGCGTAGGTTGACTTCAGTGTATTCGTGTTGTGGGTGACAACACAAGCACTGGTGAGTTGGTGTGAGTAATCGTCAAACATGATTAATAACGACACTAATCCGCCTACGTCCTCAAAGATCGGGGCATTTTAAATGCATTCAACCGTGAAGGGCAACACAGCGTTGGATCTGCGTTAACTAGTAACAGTTAGTTCATGAGAACTTCGTCGTGCGCCAGACACCGTTTGTGAAATGTTCTGATCGGCTGCAGTCAAATTCAAACGAACCCACGGCACCCGTCCGTTTCTGAGATCAGTCAACTATGATTCGTCGGGTTCTCACAATGCCAGCTGCTGTTGCCATGGTAATCAATCCAATACACTCTCCGCCAGAGGGCGCTCATATGGAAGGAATGTCGATGACGAGGTCCGGGAAACAATCGTCATCTTTATCATCGAACATCGGCGAGTCGTCCAATCGAGTACTCGCCTTTCGCGTCACCCTCTTTCCGTTGTCCCCAGCCGGAGTCCCGTTTTTCGAGTTCTGCCTCGCGGCGGACGCCGAGCCTTGAAGTGGCGTTTGTCGTTTACCGTTCGTCGGTTTCACTTTGGCGGCAGCACTGTTCTTGGTCGTGTGTGTGTTTCCGAGCGCGTCCCCGCTGGACGCACTGTTGGCCGTCTTCGGTGCCGATCGCTCGCTGCGACGACTCGACACCGACGACGAACGCGACGACATCTCGACGGTCGACGCGTCAGAGTCACTCTGATTGGAGGAGGACTCGCAGGAGGAGGAGATTGTGCTGATGGTCGGCGTGACGAGCCTGGAGGCCTCCACAGCGGCCAGGATGTCCGTGTGGTCCGAACACACCAGCTTCTTGTCGGGCAGCTCAAAGATGTTGTCTGTGATGTGAGCCGCACAGAACGAGTTGGGGCACTCTCCACACAACTTGTTGGCCCGCCCACCACACACGTCACAGTGGTGCCATGGACAGTACCACTTGCCTGGCAACAACAACAACATATGTTATCACACGTCACAGTGGTGCCACGGACAGTACCACTTGCCTGGCAACAACAACAACAACAACAACAAATGTTATCACACGTCACAGTGGTGCCACGGACAGTACCACTTGCCTGGCAACAACAACAACAACAACATATGTTATCACACGTCACAGTGGTGCCACGGACAGTACCACTTGCCTGGCAACAACAACAACATATGTTATCACACGTCACAGTGATTACCTGGCAACAACAACATATATAATTACACCTGAAACAAAATCATACATATTTTATAACTTTCCAGGCAAGATTCAATAGTGTAAATTACAGCATCATATAAACAATGATGTTGTTATCAACAATACTACTACTATAAAACTCATGTATTACATCGATTTACATAGCAACATGACCGGCGTGGGGCTTTGGCAAATAGTTGTGACACTAACGGTGTGGAGCTTTGTTGAGTTTGAGACACTTGAGGTGGTACAAGTTGTGACACTATCCGTGTGGGGGTTTGTTGAGTTTGAGACACTTGAGATGGTAGAAGTTGTGACACTATCCGTGTGGGGGTTTGTTGAGTTTGAGACACTTGAGATGGTACAAGTTGTGACACTATCCGTGTGGAGGTTTGTTGAGTTTGAGACACTTGAGAAGGTACAAGTTGTGACACTATCCGTGTGGGGGTTTGTTGAGTTTGAGACACTTGAGATGGTACAAGTTGTGACACTATCCGTGTGGAGGTTTGTTGAGTTTGAGACACTTGAGAAGGTACAAGTTGTGACACTATCCGTGTGGGGGTTTGTTGACTTTGAGGCACTTGAGATGGCAGAAGTAGTGACACTAACTGTGTGGGGGTTTGTTGAGTTTGAGACACTTGAGATGGTACAAGTTGTGACACTATCCGTGTGGGGGTTTGTTGAGTTTGAGACACTTGAGACGGTACAAGTTGTGACACTAACCGTGTTGGGGTTTGTTGAGTTTGAGACACTTGAGATGGTACAAGTTGTGACACTAACCGTGTTGGGGTTTGTTGAGTTTGAGACACTTGAGGTGGTACAAGTTGTGACACTAACCGTGTGGGGGTTTGTTCAGTTTGAGACACTTGAGATGGTAGAAGTTGGGACACTAACCGTGTGGGGGTTTGTTCAGTTTGAGACACTTGAGATGGCAGATGTGACACTAACCGTGTGGGGGTTTGTTGAGTTTGAGACACTTGAGGTGGTAGACCTTGGGACACTTGTACTTGTCACACAGCATGAGTTCCCCGCCCTCCCCGCACCGGTAGCAGGCGTCGTCGTGCTCCCGCTGGGCGTCCGGCCGCGCCCTCGACTTCCGTCGCTTCCTCTTTGCGTCCCGCGCTCGCTTCTCACTCTCCGCAGCCGCCGCAGTCTGCCAACAGGGGGCAGCACAAGTGTGTGAGTAAACGAAGTTTATTTATATCCAAGTGAACGACATAATACAAATAAAAATACACTTAACATGCAATAACATAAACAAACTGTTGCACATGGAAATGGAGGAAGATGGTTCCGTACTGATCAAACACTTCCCCCAACACTACCACAACTAACTTGTTAACTACTTATAATGAATTTATTTTAACTGTAGTTATAGTTTTGCAATTTTGTTTACTTACTTTATTATTATAATTAAGTTAATATATTTTATTATTTATTTTACCTATTTATTGCTGATAAGTTTAGCTTATGAACTAGGACTTTTAGAAGCTTTATTTAATTATTTATTTATTATCATTTAACATTTCATCTTTACGTGCTAGTTTAACTGATTATGAATATTTTTAATATGTATGTGTTACAATGTATTTTATGCACATCTGAGCAGAATTATTTCCGGATATACAGCGCTTTACAAAAAATATTATTAGTAACAACATTGAATTACACCTTTTGAAAGTAACATCCTTTCATATTTGTAAATTCCATTCATATTTAGATATAATCACCATCCTGTGAGGACAATGACCCAGTAACTAGCCTCACCAGTCACTGGTAAGTCAGTTGTGTCTACCTGCACCTGGCTCATACCTACACAAGTGTGTGCAATGACCCACACGAAGAGTGACGTCAGGTATTTTAATTTCAAACCACACAGCACTTGAACCAGCAAGTAAAAACACGCGGCAAAGCATTTCTTAATATGATTCCAAAATGCAGTACTAGAAATGGCAGTAAATTGTCTGCAACCCAGAGCTTTATGTAAAGACCCTTCCACCTGTTATTTAGATGGGTAAAACCTGTTGTGGACAGGTAGAAATATGATTGGACAGGTAAAAGAATAAGGAGCAGTCTTCCAAAATCACAGATATTGTCAGTTATGCTTTGGAAATGGGAATGGCTTTCAAGTGTATGTGCGAATCTAACAACAAATATGTTACTTACAATGTTCTTAACTTGCATAAAGCGCTGCTGTAACCACAACAAACAAACATAACTACTGTTAACCACGTCAATGTCTTGGATTTTTTTCAGTTTTGACACACAGTACGTTACTGTCCGGATGGGTTTAGACTGGAGGAGAACACAAACCTTTGGTCGAACTCCGAGAAAGCCGCTGCAGTTGGTTGCTCCACACCGACATACACGCTTCTCGTTGCCCAGGCAGTCAAGGTTGTAGTTGAAGGTCAACTCCGACCCTGGAGGACAACACAGGTTAGACAGAGACAACACAACACAACGGTGACACAAACTTCACACAACCACGTGAAGTAGAAAGCGCTTGGAGCAGTATTAAGGACTGGACACAGTGCTACATATATATAATAATCCTATGTGAAGTGATAATTCAAGTGGCGACATCTGGTGGATTAGGCCAGGAGTAATCACAGTAATACCTTAGCGGCGTCCGTAGTAATCACCCTGAGTCTTTATAAATCCAGTTCAAACCAGTACCGGTCCCATTCGCCACTTGAGTTCGGGAAGCAGCATCGTGTCGTTCACTCAGGAGTTCAATTTATTTTATTCGTATTTGCAAATTTTGTGTTGTTGGTGTTGGGAAATTTTGTATTATACTTTAATCGTCTGCTAATAGTCTTCATAGTGTGTTTTAGTGCCTGTGGCTACAGCGGCCCCCTTTCGTCGAACTTGCGGGAGCTGATTCCTTTGTTCGCCTCGGCCATCGTGCGTGCCGCCATTTTGCCATCTCACGATTTCGACTGCTCGCGTTCCCTCCACCCAGGTGCAGCTAAGTATATTTTGTCTTTACGTTCTCCGAACTTACGGCGGGTACTACCCTCGCTTTAGTTCTGGGGGATAGTCACGTTTCTTGGCTGGAACGTTTCGTCTCGTCGTCCGGCATACGTTTCGGAACTGGGTCATCCGTTGTAGGCACGGATTGCCATTTTAAATTTGCCAGGTATCGGGGTGGCATCGTCTCGTCTGTTCGTGCCGACACTGGTGTCCTCCGTTTACTACATTTGCATCGGCCTGCTATCGTTGTGCTTTGTCTTTCGGGGAATGATGTGTACGGGAGTTGCGAATCCGTACTGATGTAACTGTTGTTGATAATGTGTACATATTAAAGTCATTCATTTTGGCCAATTTCAATCAAACTTGGTCTTGCATTATTGCTTTGCATAGGAGACTGTATGTGATTGCGGTTGCATACATATACATATATATATTATATATATATATATATATATATATATATATATATAAGATAAAACCATGTTACATGAATTGAAAATGCGCCATGTCTGACTTACCAGCGGAGATGTCCTTGATGGCGAAGAGGCCGACGCGAACATCCCCGTTGACATGCCACTTCTGGGTGTCGAGGTTGGGCTCGCAACTGTGGTTCATGAAGCGAGAGAAGTTGCCCTTTGGTCCAGCATCAATGATCCTGAAATGACACAACTGACAATTCCACAACCCGAAGCATCATGCATTATACTTTACAAAAACGATGCGTAACTACTAAGATGAATCACGCATTTGAATGTTGCCATTTCACAGGCAGTCTGAAATTGGCATCCAACAACTATACTTGCTCCACTTATGTAGAAAATTCTAAAAATGAGATGGTAGTAATCTACCAAAGAAAAACACAAACAACGGACACAATGAGTGTAAAAGGGATAAAATGGATCTGGACAAGACACGCGCTGAGACAGGAAGACAACACAGCACTGACGCCACTGACGGGGACACACGTCAACTGTGCTGGGCATGATGGAGTTGACACCCAGACTGACGAGTTACAGGTGCAGTATGGATGACATGGACTGAAGAGGTGAGGTGAGGTGTGGTGTGGTGTGGTGAGGTGAGGTGTGGTGAGGTGAGGTGAGGTGAGGTGCGGTGCGGTGCGGTGCGGTGCGGTGCGGTGAGGTGTGGTGCGGTGAGGTGAGGTGTGGTGAGGTGTGGTGAGGTGTGGTGAGGTGCGGTGTGGTGCGGTGACAGACATCACGAGTTGCCTATCCAGTGACTCAACAGGACAGGACGGGACAACAGGACAAGACAGGCACCCACTGACCTGTTCTTGTCGAGGGTGAGCATGTAGAAGTTGGTGATGTTGTCGGCGTGTGCCTGAATCATCCGTCGCTTGCACTCCTCCTCATCCACCAGGTCTCCCACGTACTCGTTCACAAACTGACCCTGTAACCACGGCAACACAACTGTTCACAAACTGACCCTGTAACCACGGCAACACTACTGTTCACAAACTGACCCTGTAACCACAGCAACACAACTGTTCACAAACTGACCCTGTAACCACGGCAACACTACTGTTCACAAACTGACCCTGTAACCACGGCAACACTACTGTTCACAAACTGACCCTGTAACCACGGCAACACAACTGTTCACAAACTGACCCTGTAACCACGGCAACACTACTGTTCACAAACTGACCCTGTAACCACGGCAACATTACTGTTCACATACTGACCCTATAACCACGGCAACACTACTGTTCACAAACTGACCCTGTAACCATGGCAACACGACTGTTCACAACATGACCATATAACCATGGCATACTCATTCAAAAACTAATAATGTAACCATGGCAACGTAACTGTTCACAGCTGTGCTGTAACCACGGCAAGCTAATCATCCACAAACTGTCCATGTAACCATGGCAACGAACCCATTCACCCACCTTCTTGATGTCGACGAGTGTCTCCAGCCCCCAGCCGCGATTCGCCACCTTCATGGGGCGCACGTCGGGGTACTCGCGGCGCTGGAAGCGCTGGTTGCGACACCTGTCACCCGCCCGACAGACGGCCGGGTGACACTCGTACAGCATCATGCGGTTGATGCACTCGGAGTCGGAGCCACACGGAGCCTCGCCGCTCGGAGAACACTCGCACCGCGGGATCTCAGACAGATCTGCCTTCCGGATCTGTACACTGCCGATGGGGAAGTTTACCTGACGACAAATTGTTATTCCATTGTTATTAGGCTCACCATTTGCATTTGTAACGAACATTGTTATTCGAATTCACGAGTCATGTGACCTGTTGACCAGCAAGTGGTTGTCCGGCCATGAGATGTGGACGCTGCACATACAGCTTAATGACATACTGCTAAGGTGAATTAAATATGGGAATATCCAAGTCTGCAGATGCCTTGCTACAAAAGTAACGTAACTGGCACATATATTAGCACATTAAAACTCACGTTCCTGTCGTCATTCTTCACTTCTCAACATCACAATCTTCTCGGTTATCACATACTTGAATAAGTCAACTGTCAATAACATTTAATGTTTAATCAAACTTCCTAGAGTGCACCAGGCAAAAACACAACTGCCAGCCCCATCATAGTATATTGAAAAGGTTTCATCATTCCCAGATTTCTACTCAATAACCAAAGTATGCTTATAACTAACAGTATGTGCCAAAAGGAAAATTCCCATTTTTCAATTTCAAAACTAGCAGGGACAGCCGCCCAAACATAGTACCTTGATATGTCTGTAGGGGGCGGGTTTGCGATCATTTCGCTCCTGCAACTGTTCCTCGCGTTGGGCTTTCGCTGCTGTCCACAACTTGAAGGCTGCAGTGGCCTCCTTCACCGCTACAACAAACAGCAGCCGCCCGCTACACTCAGGTCCAGTCTCCGTCCACTACATAAGTCTGTCCGGCAACACTGAGATCTGACAGACAATACATTGATATCAGTGGTCAAGAGGACAGGGTTTTACCCAGATGCCCGTCTGTCAGTGTTGAAGATTGACCAAAATGGATAATTACAACATATAAGACAGGTTGAATTTAGAGGAATGTTGATGAACTGAGTGTTCCAAGTCTAGTGTCAGACATTTATAGACTACCAGTGGTACCACTGCCAGTGTCACCAAGCAAAAGGAGACGCAGTAACTAAACAAACAACTCAAGTGACTCTGGGTTGTCAGTGAATAACTGAAACTTTCCTTAATCATAATTACAATTATATTATATATTACTTTTTATTTTATATGTTTTAATAATGTATTTATCTGTATTTTAATACATTTTACTATGTTTTTTTTTACAAACGCTTCAAGGACAATAAATGTTATTGTATTGTATGTTTATGATTGAGTATTTTCCGTTATGATTTCCCTTGTAACATTACAACACACTGCACAGACTGTTCACTGGTCAGTCGGCTAGTCACAGGTCTGTCACATCATTTTCATGTGAGAATTATTTAATAGAAAATGAAATAAATTAATAAACCAGAAGTGAAACAAAATTAACATTATTATTACTCGCTAATTTTTCCTTATTTACTGCGTACATTTTCTGTTAATTTCAACTTGTATCATTATTGATGAGACAGGTGGAAAATATAAACAGTAACCATACGTGACACGTGGAATTACAGAGACAGACACTGCAACCCTTCTCACCTTTCTGGAACACCTTGGCCAGTCCCTTAGCAGTGGCTGTCTGAGTTCCCTTGTCCCCCTCTTGGAAGAGGAACAGTCTACAAGCACATCTCACTTACAGTCTCTGGGGAACAGTCTACAAGCACATCTTACTTAGTCTCTTGGGAAGTCTACAAGCACATCTCACTTACAGTCTCTGGGGAACAGTCTACAAGCACATCTTACTTACAGTCTCTGGGGAAGTCTACAAGCACATCTTACTTACAGTCTCTGGGGAAGTCTACAAGCACATCTTACTTAGTCTCTGGGGAAGTCTACAAGCACATCTTACTTACAGTCTCTGGGGAAGTCTACAAGCACATCTTACTTAGTCTCTGGGGAAGTCTACAAGCACATCTTACTTACAGTCTCTGGGGAAGTCTACAAGCACATCTTACTTACAGTCTCTGGGGAAGTCTACAAGCACATCTTACTTACAGTCTCTGGGGAAGTCTACAAGCACATCTTACTTACAGTCTCTGGGGAAGTCTACAAGCACATCTTACTTAGTCTCTGGGAAAGTCTAAAAGCACATCTTACTCTCTGAATTGTGACTTTCCCAATATTAACCATACTTTACTGAACAATTGTCTGAGACCAACGAATAGGAAAGTAAAAACATTGCAACAAAACAGGGACATATTTTACACTGTTTGTTACATGCAAACTAACTTTGCCAATAAGACACGGCAGTGTGATGTGTGATGATGAGCACATTTACGTGACCTTTTGTTTTTAAATAAACAAAAGGTCACCCCAGTTACCCCACCCCAAGAGTTCACCCCAGTTACCCCACCCCAAGAGTTCACCCCAGTTACCCCACCCCAAGAGTTCACCCCAGTTACCCTGCCCCCAGAGTTCACCTCAGTTACCCCGCCCCCAGAGTTCACCCCAGTTACCCCGCCCCAAGAGTTCACCCCAGTTACCCCGCCCCAAGAGTTCACCCCAGTTACCCCGCCCCAAGAGTTCACCCCAGTTACCCCGCCCCAAGAGTTCACCCAGTCCTACCTGGCCCTGTGAGTCCAGAAGTAGTCGTTGGACCCGAAGAAGTGGACCGGGAACTCGCCCACTTGGTGCGGCTTCTCCTGGATGTTCTGAGGCACATTCTTAGGATGACAGATCTCTCCCGGCCACCACCTGACAACCACACAGACACTGTCACAACCGCCTGACAACGGACAACACTGTCTAGACACAGACACAACCACCTGACAACCAAACCGACACTGTCTAGACACTGGCAAACCGGCAAATTCGGTCAAGCATCACTGACGATGCGTGCAAAACCCTAGTACACGCGCTTGTCACTGCACGCCTCGACTACGCGAATGCACTACTATACGGCCTTCCGCAGACAACGCTGCAGCGTTTGCAACGTGTGCAAAACTGCACTGCCCGGCTCGTCAGCCGTACTAGAAAGTACGACCACATCACGCCAGTGCTGCAGCATCTGCACTGGCTACCGATTTGTGTGCGCCCAACGTATAAAGTTCTTTTGTTTGTTTATTCGGTAATGCATGAACAAGCACCGTGTTACCTCGCGGAACTATTGTCACGTCGTCAACCCAATCGCCGTCTGAGGTCTGCGTCTTTGCCGCTATTGACACTACCTGCATCGCAGACGGTCACTCACGGTGATCGCCGTTTTGCCGTTGCAGCAGCCGTTCTGTGGAATGGACTGCCGGACAGTGTTAGGACGGCAAAGACACAGCCACAATATAAAACACTTCTCAACACAGACACCTGACAACCAAACCAACACTGTCTAGACACTGACACAACCACCTGACAACCAAACCAACACTGTCTAGACACTGACACAACCACCTGACAACCAAACCAACACTGTCTGGACACTGACACAACCACCTGACAACCAAACCAACACTGTCTGGACACTGACACAACCACCTGACAACCAAACCAACACTGTCTAGACACTGACACAACCACCTGACAACCAAACCAACACTGTCTAGACACTGACACAACCACCTGACAACCAAACCAACACTGTCTGGACAATGACACAACCACCTGACAACCAAACCAAGACTGTCTGGACACTGACACAACCACCTGACAACCAAACCAACACTGTCTAGACACTGACACAACCACCTGACAACCAACGACACTGTCTAGACACTGACACAACCACCTGACAACCAAACCAACACTGTCTGGACACTGACACAACCACCTGACAACCAAACCAAGACTGTCTAGACACTGACACAACCACCTGACAACCAAACCAACACTGTCTAGACACTGACACAACCACCTGACAACCAAACCAACACTGTCTGGACACTGACACAACCACCTGACAACCAAACCAACACTGTCTAGACATTGACACAACCACCTGACAACCAAACCAACACTGTCTAGACACTGACACAACCACCTGACAACCAAACCGACACTGTCTGGACACTGACACAACCACCTGACAACCAACGACACTGACACAACCACCTGACAACCAAACCGACACTGTCTAGACACTGACACAACCACCTGACAACCAAACCGACACTGTCTAGACACTGACACAACCAAACCGACACTGCCTAGACACTGACACAACCACCTGACAACCAAACCGACACTGTCTAGACACTGACACAACCACCTGACAACCAAATCGACACTGTCTAGACACTGACACAACCACCTGACAACCAAACCGACACTGCCTAGACACTGACACAACCGCCTGACAACCAAACCGACACTGCCTAGACACTGACACAACCACCTGACAACCAAACCGACACTGTCTAGACACTGACACAACCACCTGACAACCAAACCAAGACTGTCTAGACACTGACACAACCACCTGACAACCAAACCAACACTGTCTAGACACTGACACAACCACCTGACAACCAAACCAACACTGTCTAGACACTGACACAACCACCTGACAACCAAACCAACACTGTCGAGACACTGACACAACCACCTGACAACCAAACCGACACTGTCTAGACACTGACACAACCACCTGACAACCAAACCGACACTGTCTAGACACTGACACAACCACCTGACAACCAAACCGACACTGTCTAGACACTGACACAACCACCTGACAACCAAACCGACACTGTCTAGACACTGACACAACCACCTGACAACCAAATCGACACTGTCTAGACACTGACACAACCACCTGACAACCAAACCAACACTGTCTAGACACTGACACAACCACCTGACAACCAAACCAACACTGTCGAGACACTGACACAACCACCTGACAACCAAACCGACACTGTCTAGACACTGACACAACCACCTGACAACCAAACCGACACTGTCTAGACACTGACACAACCACCTGACAACCAAACCAAGACTGTCTAGACACTGACACAACCACCTGACAACCAAACCAACACTGTCTCCCAGTTCCTAGTATGTAGTCCCAGGTAAAATACGACTGATCAAGTACACCTGGCCATGCACAAGTACCTCACTGTCACAATGATAATAATTCAGGTGCCAATTATTTACCATTCAGACAATACATGGCAGCATTTGTACTCATGTGTGCCTAGTTGTTTCTACTCGGTTTACACTCTCAGATAGAAAATATTTTTAGTGGTGCGATTTATTGCTCCTCGACTCACTGAGCCTAATGTGGCTCATATCTTATGACTTAGTAGATTCATACCAGCAGTAGCGCTTGTGATCCCAAGGAGCTAGACTATCACATTTATATTGTCTGATTAGGTGAATCGTGTTCGAAATACCAGAGTTACGTACTTGAAATGTTTTGTTACACTAGATAGAATGGATACGGTATATTGGGCAGTAGATCTAGTACAACCATTAGACACAACCCCATCAATACCCACCTGTAGTTGCCGACCTTGACCCAAACGATGTCGCCATACAGAGGCTTATTTCCGCTGCTGCAACTCTTGCAGTACCAGCTGCCCTCTGGTGGCTCAATGTTGAGGCATTCGGCGTGATAGGCCGCGGGGCAGGTTTCACAGCATAACAAAGTGCCCCCTGAAATATAGAACTTTACGTCAACAACTGTACACCGACAGAATTACACTCTTTCTTCTCTTTACAAAGAGCTGACAAACTGTAAAATGATAAAGCTATTTATTGTGTTGATTGCTGCAAGTTCCTGTCCATGAATACATGCCAAAGGGGCTATAGAGACAACAGGACAGCAGACGTGACAACAATCAGAAAACAAACAAATCATTGCAACAATTACCGCCATGAAAATCTACATTTAATTAATTTTAGTTTACAATTACCATGAAAATCTACATTTAATTAATTTTGGTTTACAATTACTATGAAAATCTACATTTAATTAATTTTGGTTTACAATTACTATGAAAATCTACATTTAATTAATTTTGGTTTACAATTACCATGAAAATCTACATTTAATTAATTTTGGTTTACAATTACTATGAAAATCTACATTTAATTAATTTTGGTTTACAATTACCATGAAAATCTACATTTAATTAATTTTGGTTTACAATTACTATGAAAATCTACATTTAATTAATTTTGGTTTACAATTACCATGAAAATCTACATTTAATTAATTTTGGTTTACAATTACCATGAAAATCTACATTTAATTAATTTTGGTTTACAATTACTATGAAAATCTACATTTAATTAATTTTGGTTTACAATTACTATGAAAATCTACATTTAATTAATTTTGGTTTACAATGACCATGAAAATCTACATTTAATTAATTTTGGTTTACAATTACCATGAAAATCTACATTTAATTAATTTTGGTTTACAATTACCATGAAAATCTACATTTAATTAATTTTAGTTTACAATTACCATGAAAATCTACATTTAATTAATTTTGGTTTACAATTACCATGAAAATCTACATTTAATTAATTTTGGTTTACAATTACCATGAAAATCTACATTTAATTAATTTTAGTTTACAATTACCATGAAAATCTACATTTAATTAATTTTGGTTTACAATTACCATGAAAATCTACATTTAATTAATTTTGGTTTACAATTACCATGAAAATCTACATTTAATTAATTTTGGTTTACAATTACCATGAAAATCTACATTTAATTAATTTTGGTTTACAATTACCATGAAAATCTACATTTAATTAATTTTGGTTTACAATTACCATGAAAATCTACATTTAATTAATTTTGGTTTACAATTACCATGAAAATCTACATTTAATTAATTTTGGTTTACAATTACCATGAAAATCTACATTTAATTAATTTTAGTTTACAATTACCATGAAAATCTACATTTAATTAATTTTGGTTTACAATTACCATGAAAATCTACATTTAATTAATTTTGGTTTACAATTACCATGAAAATCTACATTTAATTAATTTTGGTTTACAATTACCATGAAAATCTACATTTAATTAATTTTGGTTTACAATTACTATGAAAATCTACATTTAATTAATTTTGGTTTACAATTACTATGAAAATCTACATTTAATTAATTTTGGTTTACAATTACCATGAAAATCTACATTTAATTAATTTTAGTTTACAATTACCATGAAAATCTACATTTAATTAATTTTGGTTTACAATTACCATGAAAATCTACATTTAATTAATTTTGGTTTACAATTACCATGAAAATCTACATTTAATTAATTTTGGTTTACAATTACCATGAAAATCTACATTTAATTAATTTTGGTTTACAATTACTATGAAAATCTACATTTAATTAATTTTGGTTTACAATTACTATGAAAATCTACATTTAATTAATTTTGGTTTACAATGACCATGAAAATCTACATTTAATTAATTTTGGTTTACAATTACCATGAAAATCTACATTTAATTAATTTTGGTTTACAATTACCATGAAAATCTACATTTAATTAATTTTAGTTTACAATTACCATGAAAATCTACATTTAATTAATTTTGGTTTACAATTACCATGAAAATCTACATTTAATTAATTTTGGTTTACAATTACCATGAAAATCTACATTTAATTAATTTTAGTTTACAATTACCATGAAAATCTACATTTAATTAATTTTGGTTTACAATTACCATGAAAATCTACATTTAATTAATTTTGGTTTACAATTACCATGAAAATCTACATTTAATTAATTTTGGTTTACAATTACCATGAAAATCTACATTTAATTAATTTTGGTTTACAATTACCATGAAAATCTACATTTAATTAATTTTGGTTTACAATTACCATGAAAATCTACATTTAATTAATTTTGGTTTACAATTACCATGAAAATCTACATTTAATTAATTTTGGTTTACAATTACCATGAAAATCTACATTTAATTAATTTTGGTTTACAATTACCATGAAAATCTACATTTAATTAATTTTGGTTTACAATTACCATGAAAATCTACATTTAATTAATTTTGGTTTACTATTACCATGAAAATCTACATTTAATTAATTTTGGTTTACAATTACCATGAAAATCTACATTTAATTAATTTTGGTTTACTATTACCATGAAAATCTACATTTAATTAATTTTGGTTTACAATTACCATGAAAATCTACATTTAATTAATTTTGGTTTACAATTACCATGAAAATCTACATTTAATTAATTTTGGTTTACAATTACCATGAAAATCTACATTTAATTAATTTTGGTTTACAATTACCATGAAAATCTACATTTAATTAATTTTGGTTTAATATTACCATGAAAATCTACATTTAATTAATTTTGGTTTACAATTACCATGAAAATCTACATTTAATTAATTTTGGTTTACTATTACCATGAAAATCTACATTTAATTAATTTTGGTTTACAATTACCATGAAAATCTACATTTAATTAATTTTGGTTTACAATTACCATGAAAATCTACATTTAATTAATTTTGGTTTACTATTACCATGAAAATCTACATTTAATTAATTTTGGTTTACAATTACCATGAAAATCTACATTTAATTAATTTTGGTTTACAATTACCATGAAAATCTACATTTAATTAATTTTGGTTTACAATTACCATGAAAATCTACATTTAATTAATTTTGGTTTACAATTACCATGAAAATCTACATTTAATTAATTTTGGTTTACAATTACCATGAAAATCTACATTTAATTAATTTTGGTTTACAATTACCATGAAAATCTACATTTAATTAATTTTGGTTTACAATTACCATGAAAATCTACATTTAATTAATTTTGGTTTACTATTACCATGAAAATCTACATTTAATTAATTTTGGTTTACAATTACCATGAAAATCTACATTTAATTAATTTTGGTTTACAATTACCATGAAAATCTACATTTAATTAATTTTGGTTTACAATTACCATGAAAATCTACATTTAATTAATTTTGGTTTACAATTACTATGAAAATCTACATTTAATTAATTTTGGTTTACAATTACTATGAAAATCTACATTTAATTAATTTTGGTTTACAATTACCATGAAAATCTACATTTAATTAATTTTGGTTTACAATTACCATGAAAATCTACATTTAATTAATTTTGGTTTACAATTACCATGAAAATCTACATTTAATTAATTTTGGTTTACAATTACCATGAAAATCTACATTTAATTAATTTTGGTTTACAATTACCATGAAAATCTACATTTAATTAATTTTGGTTTACAATTACCATGAAAATCTACATTTAATTAATTTTGGTTTACAATTACTATGAAAATCTACATTTAATTAATTTTGGTTTACAATTACTATGAAAATCTACATTTAATTAATTTTGGTTTACAATGACCATGAAAATCTACATTTAATTAATTTTGGTTTACAATTACCATGAAAATCTACATTTAATTAATTTTGGTTTACAATTACCATGAAAATCTACATTTAATTAATTTTAGTTTACAATTACCATGAAAATCTACATTTAATTAATTTTGGTTTACAATTACCATGAAAATCTACATTTAATTAATTTTGGTTTACAATTACCATGAAAATCTACATTTAATTAATTTTAGTTTACAATTACCATGAAAATCTACATTTAATTAATTTTGGTTTACAATTACCATGAAAATCTACATTTAATTAATTTTGGTTTACAATTACCATGAAAATCTACATTTAATTAATTTTGGTTTACAATTACCATGAAAATCTACATTTAATTAATTTTGGTTTACAATTACCATGAAAATCTACATTTAATTAATTTTGGTTTACAATTACCATGAAAATCTACATTTAATTAATTTTGGTTTACAATTACCATGAAAATCTACATTTAATTAATTTTGGTTTACAATTACCATGAAAATCTACATTTAATTAATTTTGGTTTACTATTACCATGAAAATCTACATTTAATTAATTTTGGTTTACAATTACCATGAAAATCTACATTTAATTAATTTTGGTTTACTATTACCATGAAAATCTACATTTAATTAATTTTGGTTTACAATTACCATGAAAATCTACATTTAATTAATTTTGGTTTACAATTACCATGAAAATCTACATTTAATTAATTTTGGTTTACAATTACCATGAAAATCTACATTTAATTAATTTTGGTTTACAATTACCATGAAAATCTACATTTAATTAATTTTGGTTTACTATTACCATGAAAATCTACATTTAATTAATTTTGGTTTACAATTACCATGAAAATCTACATTTAATTAATTTTGGTTTACTATTACCATGAAAATCTACATTTAATTAATTTTGGTTTACAATTACCATGAAAATCTACATTTAATTAATTTTGGTTTACAATTACCATGAAAATCTACATTTAATTAATTTTGGTTTACTATTACCATGAAAATCTACATTTAATTAATTTTGGTTTACAATTACCATGAAAATCTACATTTAATTAATTTTGGTTTACTATTACCATGAAAATCTACATTTAATTAATTTTGGTTTACAATTACCATGAAAATCTACATTTAATTAATTTTGGTTTACAATTACCATGAAAATCTACATTTAATTAATTTTGGTTTACTATTACTATCTCACTTTATTTATCTTTTTTTACAAAGCTTCTTAGTAATAATTTCTTAAGAAAACTGAATTAACATTACTAAGGTTTATTTATGTAGACATTTTATAGTGATATATTGTGGCTTTTTTATTGAAAACTATGCAAACACTAATGCACAGAGTCCTACACTGGACAAAATAAAGTTCATCATTAGTATCTTTCCTGAGCCAAAGATAAACACTTTAACGTTTGAATCTTTACAAGCACCATCAAATTATACCAGCTAGCGGTCACAATCCTCTGCAGTATACAACTGTAGTACTGCGTGTCAAGAAGGCCAGCGAGTACGACCCAATGTACACGTGGCGCCACCTACCACTAGAGCACTGGAAGCACCAGCTGACGTTGACGTGAGCGTGGTGTGTCTGTGACTTGACGGGCTGGAAGTGTTCACTACAGATGATGTTGAAGCCGGCCAGGTAGACGGTGCCCGCCGCCACACAGAAGTCTCCCACGTGGTAGGCCGTGGGGCAGCGCACACACCGGTACATGCGGCCTGTAACCACGGCAACGGTCAACACAGCTGACATGGCCAGAATTCAAATACCTGTGTGGTTACTGTTACGACTGTGCAACTTCATTATTGTGAAACATCTTGCCTTCTATTCATACAGCATAGTGTGCGAGGAAAAAAATGACAGACAACTAGACGGGTGGAACATAAGAATGACATACGTCACATTTGACATTCACTGGCAACAACAATTCACCAACAAGTAGCTATACAGTGGACCGTGTAAAGTCATCGATAAAATTAAATTTGGACAATGCCACATCATGTGGCAACTGGCCCAATGGAAGGGACATCAAATGGTCAACCCTTAAGGTGACCAGGGCCGAAAATCGGCCCAACAGCACCTGCCACTGTTGTAACAATTTTCATTTCAATCACATGTAATCGACACGCGAACATTTGGAATCATTGCATAGGTGACAGATTTTTCTTGATCGTGTATATTTTTCCTTGCGTACATTCAGTGAGAGATTTTTCACAATCACCTTTACAAAGCACTTAATGCTGCCCATATTTGGCAGATTTTACTATGCCCTAATGCATGAGTTTACGCATCCGTTCGTAAGTCTACACCCTCATACATGCAGCATCAAAGGAAAGCTCTGTGAGTGGTCAATCTGCCAAAAATAAGTCACATGGGTTCAGTCGATTCAGTCAATCAGAAGGAATCTGGACAGAGGGTTGAAGTCACTAATGTTTAACCACAATGGCCGACAAGAGCGTTTTACTTTCAAACCTGAACACACTGCCAATTTTTTCAAAACAGAATAGAATAGGTGGTTATTTCTGTAAACAGATGCCAAAGGCGTAGCACCCAGTCAAATTCACACATGTATTCAATGAATGCATTTAAAGGGCCCATGAACCCACCTTTCGTGGCTTTGGTGTTCTTTGGGTTGCCGCCAGCGCAGGTGGCACACGTGTGGAGGGGGCAGTAGAAGTGGTGGTTCTCGCTGCGGGTCAGCGGCAGCTTGACCACACACTCCTGGTGGTAGAACCGGCCACACAGCGGCACCCCACACCGCTTCATCTCAGGACCCGTCTTCTTGCACACAAAACATGTGTGACTGCCTGTGGGCACAAAACATGTGTGACTGCCTGTGGGACAAAACATGTGTGACTGCCTGTGGGACAAAACATGTGTGACTGCCTGTGGGACAAAACATGTGTGACTGCCTGTGGGACAAAACATGTGTGACTGCCTGTGGGACAAAACATGTGTGACTGCCTGTGGGACAAAACATGTGTGCCTGCCTGTGGGACAAAACATGTGTGCCTGCCTGTGGGCACAAAACGTGTGTGACTGCCTGTGGGACAAAACATGTGTGCCTGCCTGTGGGACAAAACATGTGTGCCTGCCTGTGGGCACAAAACGTGTGTGACTGCCTGTGGGACAAAACATGTGTGCCTGCCTGTGGGACAAAACATGTGTGCCTGCCTGTGGGCACAAAACGTGTGTGACTGCCTGTGGGACAAAACATGTGTGCCTGCCTGTGGGACAAAACATGTGTGCCTGCCTGTGGGCACAAAACGTGTGTGACTGCCTGTGGGACAAAACATGTGTGCCTGCCTGTGGGACAAAACATGTGTGCCTGCCTGTGGGACAAAACATGTGTGACTGCCTGTGGGACAAAACATGTGTGACTGCCTGTGGGCACAAAACGTGTGACTGCCTGTGGGACAAAACATGTGTGCCTGCCTGTGGGCACAAAACGTGTGACTGCCTGTGGGACAAAACACGTGTCACTGCGAGTGCCTGTGGGGACAAACAAATACACAAATATACTACTGTATTGTACAATGTAGGACAACTTTCAAACAAATGGAGACATATTATAACTAATAGGTTTAAAAATATGCTGTAAACAAGGAACAAAACCATTCACTTAAACTAATAACTTACAGAATCTGACACCAAACAAACACGCATTTTCACAAATAGCACTCAAGTGCGACTACAGAAACTGCCAAAATACAAATATACCTGCACCCACAATAACTGTGACAATACCACGATGAGTGTCATGAAACTGTCCTGACACAAACTGTAATGACCCCTCAATAATTGTAATGACCCCACATCAACTGTAATGACCCCATACTAAGTGTAACAACTATTCAGGTGTAACAAACCTACAATAAGTGTAACAGCAGTGTATACACACTAAGTGTAACAAGCCTACATTAACATCTAGTGTAACAGCAGTGTACACACTAGTGCTGGTTCGATACCAGGTTTTGTTCGATACCGATCGATACCTGAATTTGGTTCGATACTCGTCTAATATTCACATAGAACACAGTTCCCTGTAGAAGCACAGTATGCAACAGCAGTAGTGCTGGTTCGATACCAGAATTCTTCGATACTGATCGATATATTGCTGGTTCAATACCAGAACTCTTCGATATCAATCGACATTAGATTTTTATTCGATACTCGAAATTTACTTTGTAAGTGTAATTCAGTACAGTAGAGACCTCCAAAGAAACACTACTATCCACTTAGACTAATGCAATTCTTCACTTGTATGGAAATATGTGATAATAAAATCATGCAAACAATGATTTAATATGCAATTTAATTTTTCAATATAATTGATTACTGTTGTAAAACTAACCGGTAACTGTAATTAAATATTATTAAAAAAATAAATATAACTGCAATAAAATATCTAGTGATAAATTCATAAATTGCACTGAATTATTTTAAATTACTAACAGTACTTCACCCCAGCTGTTTGTAAAAAAACACTATAACATAGCAGCTTAATTTCAATTCAATGTGTCTCCTAAAGTAACCATCAACAAATACAGCTGAAACATAACATACAAATAATGTTATTATTATACAAAAACACCTATCACTTATAATAGTGCCACTGCCAGCACAGCTGAACACTCACTGTTATAACTTTTTATTATTAATTTTATCGTAAAGATAATTGTGATTTAACATAAAAACTGTATAGACGATTACAATAAAATAACACTAATTAATAATATAAAAAAATATTTAAAAAAATTACAATTGTACTTCCCAGTTCACACCAATATTTTTTTATTATAAAACTTAAATTACCACGTTATCAAGTACACATAACAAGTCCCATAATGTTTTTGCAACTGTTTTCAAGAACAGGTCAGTTTCTTCTTCTACCTCTGGCTCGGCCCGGCCAGTGGTGAACCTGTTTGGCCAGTGCCAGTGTCAGTGACAGTAGACTAGATGCAGTAAGCGAATCGCCATCGTTAATCAGTCAGTATGTTAATCAGTCCGTGTATGTCACTTCTTGACGATGTGGCCGCAGTTACTTAGTAGATTCGGCAACCGATGGCGATTCGCTTCGACTGTAACTAGATGTCCACTGTTTGCTTGGATTGTCTAATATTTCGATAGAACACGTTCTCGAGTCAATGCCTGGCAATGCGACTTTGTCCACGTCCGCGACGTCGACATGCCATACGATGAAAGTTGATCATCACGTTTTGAGAGCTTCTTGAATGGTGACATGTTTCGTCAAATTCCATGTATTTCCCTCGCTATCTTTGAGACACCTCTAGCATAGCACACTCTTTGTTGGAAAACTGCCAAATTAGCGATGAACGTTGCGACTTGTTGTCGTTCGCCTTGGTTGTGGGCGTCGTGTACGGCAAATGGTGGCGCCACCAAACGGAACCCGGATAAACATAGCCTCCGCATCGCGCTCGAATAATTATTTATATTAATAATAATATTATTAAACTAGTTTCATAAATACTATTGCGTGCAATACAAAATACTATAGGATGTGTGTTTTTGTACGAGTAACCGTAAGTAAAGTAGGGAGAAAGATGGCATGGTACTGCCACCAAACGAGAGCGTCACGTACGAACCTTGGTTTGGATAGCGAGGCTAAGCGAAGTGTGGCCTAGGCTAAGATCGCACACAGAAAAAAGTTATTATACACACTAATTCTACAATAAAATTTTAGAAAACAATTCACATTTGATGTTTTATTATTTTTTAAACAACCACGTCTAAGTCAATTTAGGCTGCGAAGCGCTGTAGTGATAGCACCCGTAAACAACGTCGTCATCAACAACGATGTTGCGCCGCGCCACCGGCTTCGCATCGACGTCGTCGAATGGACTCGATGTCAAGTATCGAAATATCAAAGGTATCGAAACTATCGTAGGTATCGAAGAGTGGGCGTTCGATACCAAAATATCGAAGTATCGCGATACCACTAAATATCGGTATTGAACTTTTGCAAGCATCGCGATACTTCGATATATCGAATCAGCACTAGTAGACACACGAAGTGTAACAAGCCTACATTAAAGGACAAAAAAAGGCTACGGCTTCGTGTCATACACCTAATAGAGTTTATACAAAGTAACAATTTCCACATATACTCAATTTTTTAACGTCAGCGGTTTACTCAGAATGTGACTTTAAAGTCTAAAATTCTAACGAAATCCACGATGGTCTAGACGCCGCCATAGGTGAAGGGTTAATTTGGCTTGGCCATTCAGCGCGCGGCATTCTATATCTCTGTCAGCTTCCGGCGACGTCGTTAAGGGTCAACAACTTCGAGTCTTCGACAGTTCGTTCAGTTGGCGTGACATCTAGCAGCTGCTTATAGACGTATATCTAAATCTGTGGTTAAATCTATGGTAAACTTTAGTAATTATGCCTTCGTGTTCGGCATACGGTTGCAATAATAGTTGAAACAACCGGTAGTATTGAAGCAATGGATTCACGTTGGTGATTTGCGGGCGTACTGTTTGGCACTTTGCTCGGTCCATTTTGGGGAGAAATGCTTTGATGTAGACATGTATCATCAGTTGATGGGATGTTTTCTGCGATAACAATAATAGACAACTTTATATTTACCGTCATCAGCATGTTACGCGCGTTGCCGAGTTGCAGCCATTTCATGACAACAGCCAAACCCTATGCGTGGAGAGCGCCTCGATCACCGTCGTGACGTCATTCTTCGTCTAAGATTGGGTAGCGCATAGAATTTGGATGGCTGGGTGTTAAAAAATATTTTTCTGGTAAACCGCTGGCGTTAAAAAATTGAGTATATGTGGAAATTGTTACTTTATATTAACTCTATTAGGTGTATACACACTAAGTAAAGTGTAACAAGCCTACATTAACATCTAGTGTAACAGCAGTGTATACACACTAAGTAAAGTGTAACAAGCCTACATTAACATCTAGTGTAACAGCAGTGTATACACACCATGTGTAACAAGCCTACATTAACATCTAGTGTAACAACAGTGTATACACACCAAGTGTAACAAACCTACACCATGTGTAACAGCAGTGTATACACGCCCAGTGTAACGACCCTACACCAAGTGAAAAAACACCACATCCACACAAACCGTAATGACCTTACAGTAAATGCAACGACAGCGACCATGCACAAACGTCAACAACCCCACACCGAGGGTAACGACCTACACCCACTACAACGACAGTGACTGTGCGCCAGGTGCAATAACACAACAAACTGTTGGACAAACCTGTCGTACATTCGTCGCAGACAAACGGGTCGACGGGCACGGACTTGAGGCCGACGCAGGAGAGATGGAAGGAGCTGTGACAGGCGGTCGTGGGGCCGTTACACGTGATCAGCTCCCCCGGCTTCTCACACAGCAGACACACGTCTGCCTTCTTCACCGGGCCCGCGTTGCTCAGACGGAACAACTCTATCTCCTCCACCCCTGGCGACTCCGACGAGTTCATCTTGTGTCTCGCGGCACTTCCTGGTGGAATCTCCTCTGTCTGGAGGTAAAAATGTGAATTAATTCAACGTGTATGCAGCTGCATGGTGTATTTGTATACATGTGTTTGTCTATGTATGTATTTAATTTGATTCTTAGACAACGTAGTTGATTTCATTTAGTAGACATACCTTGACACTGCTGGCCTGAGACTCTGTGTCTTCACTCTCAGACTTAGTGTCTGGTGTCTGGAACACAACACATCCTTCATGAGTAAACACAACACATCCTTCATGAGTAAACACAACACATCCTTCATGAGTAAACACAACACATCCTTCATGAGTAAACACAACACATCCTTCATGAGTAAACACAACACATCCTTCATCAGTAAACACAACACATCCTTCATGAGTAAACACAACACATCCTTCATCAGTAAACACAACACACCCTTCATGAGTAAACACAACACATCCTTCATGAGTAAACACAACACACCCTTCATCAGTAAACAACACAACACATCCTTCATCAGTAAACACAACACATCCTTCATCAGTAAACACAACACAACACATCCTTCATCAGTAAACACAACACATCCTTCATCAGTAAACACAACACATCCTTCATCAGTAAACAAAACACATCCTTCATCAGTGAACACAACACATCCTTCATCAGACAACACAACACTTCCTTCATCAGTGAACACAACACATCCTTCATAAGTAAACAACACAACACATCCTTCATGAGTAAACACAACACATCCTTCATCAGTAAACACAACACACCCTTCATGAGTAAACACAACACACCCTTCATCAGTGAACACAACACATCCTTCATCAGACAACACAACACTTCCTTCATCAGTGAACACAACACATCCTTCATAAGTAAACAACACAACACACCCTTCATAAGTAAACAACACAACACATCCTTCATCAGTAAACACAACACATCCTTCATCAGTAAACATAACACATCCTTCATCAGTGAACACAACACATCCTTCATCAGACAACACAACACTTCCTTCATCAGTGAACACAACACATCCTTCATAAGTAAACAACACAACACATCCTTCATCAGTAAACACAACACATCCTTCATCAGTGAACACAACACATCCTTCATCAGACAACACAACACTTCCTTCATCAGTGAACACAACACATCCTTCATAAGTGAACAACACAACACATCCTTCATCAGTAAACACAACACATCCTTCATCAGTGAACACAACACATCCTTCATCAGACACAACAACACTTCCTTCATCAGTGAACACAACACATCCTTCATAAGTAAACAACACAACACATCCTTCATCAGTAAACACAACACATCCTTCATCAGTAAACACAACAACACATCCTTCATAAGTAAACAACACAACACTTCCTTCATCAGTAAACACAACACTTCCTTCATCAGTAAACACAACACTTCCTTCATCAGTAAACACAACACATCCTTCATCAGTAAACACAACACATCCTTCATCAGTAAACACAACAACACATCCTTCATAAGTAAACAACACAACACTTCCTTCATCAGTAAACACAACACTTCCTTCATCAGTAAACACAACACATCCTTCATCAGTAAACACAACAACACATCCTTCATAAGTAAACAACACAACACATCCTTCATCAGTAAACACAACACTTCCTTCATCAGTGAACACAACACATCCTTCATCAGTAAACACAACACACCTGGTCGAATATTGTACATCACTGATTTTTCTGAAGTACCTACATGTTTACATGTCATAGTTTGGGAAAATTATTGAAATTTTAGTTTAATTTCCTTGCCAGAAATGGTGGTTTTAGGCTACATTCATGGCTCATGACTCAAAGAACAGATAATATTCCCAAAAATACCCAGCCGTTAGTTGTTGGATACAACACTACAATAGGGAAGTTTCCAGCCATTTTGTTCGAGATATTACCCAGATTTCTCCGGCACCAGACGCGACACTCTCGATGATGTCATCGATCTCCTTCTCAGTGGTCACATCTTTCTTAGCCTCCTCTGACTTCACAGGGGCAACTGTTGCTATGGTCTGTACACGAACAAGATCATTTATTACTGATCTACTCTACACTGCAGAAGACAAAGCAGTTGTCTGTTTCTACTGCAAATAACAATAAATCGTGATATAAACTAAACGTAACGTAATTTATAAAGCCGACAGTTTGTTAGAGGACTGGGAAAGCAGAACAACTTCCAAATAACACCAACTGCGCAGGTTTTTGAGTTCGCTTCAATATCACATTTCACTGTAACAACAGGACTCATTCACTCAAAACAGATTTTTCTGTGCAAAACAGGAATATCTATACCTTCGCAGTTTTCGGGGTTGTAGGAAATATCTCGCCTTCTGCTTCCAGCTTCTTCTTCGAAGGTCGACTGACACGCCCGGATCTTTGAACTACGGCTAAAAACAGCGGGACAGTAAGAACTGAAATGTGACATGTTAACTGCATCTATGCCAGGGTCACCTTGTGATCAGTGGAGACACTGGCCTGATGGTCAGTGGAGACACTGGCCTGATGGTCAGTGGAGACACTGGCCTGATGGTCAGTGGAGACACTGGCCTGATGGTCAGTGGAGACACTGGCCTGATGGACCGAGTCACTGCAACTTCTCAACTGACATCACACTTTCATGTTTCACCACAAACAACAGTCAACATCAACATTTTCAAAAAATTGCAGTCACATTTCCACAGAAATCCTAACACTCAACAAATTAAACCTGCAACACAATGTGCAACTGTTTACCCAAGTAATCCAATTTGTTCACAAAGATTTGTTCTAAATCGTAAGCATGAATCCTTCACAATGTAGTACAATCGAATAAAATTGTCAATTATAGCGGCACGCCAACACAAATATTAAGTAAATGCATTGTCAACTGGTATAAAATGGCAGCCATCAGTCTATAGCTGTGCTACACGTTACACAGACAACAAATCAACACCTTCAGTTAATTATTCACAGATGTAAATTTGTCATTTCCGACCGATAACTTACCACCAACCGACTTCGTCATCATCTCGGTAATGTTCGTCACATCCGACCCCATGGGTATGAACTTTGCCCTGTCCTCGTCACTCAGCCCTTCCCACAATTCCTGCAATCGCTTCTCAACCTGTTCATCGGAGTCCGCTGGGTTCTCGTCGCGCACAGAATCGCGCCGTTTCTGCCGAAAAACCGCAAACTGCGTCGCGAACTGGTCGGCGAGTTTCCGTGGCGACGACCTCTGTGGTCGGAGGTGACGCATGCGTTTACGGGGCGGTGACGCCGGCAGCGGTGACGCCGCCGCGTCCACCCCGCCCTCGTCAACCGTCTGCACTTTCCGCTTCACGTACTTTCGCTTTTGAACCGCGACACCGTTTGACAGTGCTGCCACCTGTGGGCTGTCGGGTGCTGACTTCGTTGCGACGGGCTCCGTCGGCTCGTAGACAAACGTGTACGTCTGCTGTCGCTCCAGTCTACTCATTGGGAGGGCCTCCTCCGTGGCCACCACCGCTACCTCCCACGCCTTGCGACGACTCTGCTTCACAACGTACCGGTCGCGGTCCTTCTTGTGCTTCGCAATCATCTCAACACAGAACCTCTCGAAGGCCTTCTTGCCCTCGAAGGGGATCATCGCCCCCTCCGACACCCACCCGCGCTCAGCCTCATTGCCGAAGAACTGCACGTGGTAGAGTCGCACCTGTCTCAGGTCACCTGGTGGACAAGCACACAGTAAGCACGACCGCTACTTTATGACATGGATCTATTTTCTCACATTTATTTTACATTGTAAAATTGTATATAAGTTGTATTAACAATTACTTTGGGCTCAGTCTAAGAGATATACCAAGGTGATATTGTGAAGGCCAATAGCTTGCATGTTATCTTGAAACAAGCACATTATACAAGACAACTTATGCAGATGTTTCCTGTAGATTACATTTAAAACAATCCCAGAAAATGTACCATGGGTTGCAAACAACGTATGTAACACGTACTGTTCCCTGCTGAAATCATCTATGATTTCTCTTTCTCACTCAAAAGCAAATTACCATTTCCTCACAGATGTAAACTTTTCTCAAATCTACAACTATTTACTTAACTAATTTGCCAAAAAACATTACTTTATGTCATATGAAAAAAATAACAAAACTGGCCATAAGCAATTTAATTACTACTCTACGTGTGGAGACAGAGGAAATAAATCTGAAAAAAAAATAAGGAAGTCAAGCAGACACAAGAATGCGGGACCAACGTGTAAACTACCTGCACACAGAACGAATGATCGAATGCAAAAACATGGAAACAATGACGCGATTATTGTATATAACTATTCTGCTAACTTGCCTTTGATGCGTGTATATATGCCCTGGTATGGATCGTATGCTACCATGCACGGCCACCAGGGGTGACCGCTGACTTTCGCCCACATCAGATCTCCCACAAGCCACCTGGCCGGCAGTTTCTCGGCTGTCACTGGGGGCGCCTACAACCAGCAGGACAACTGTCATCAATATATGGTTTAGGTGAGGATTATTAATGTGATAGAACCAAACCAAGATGTACACCATGACAAAATGCTTCTTCAAGCTCAAACTTGATAAGCCAGACAGATACGTCATGGAGCTGTAATGCAAGTTTTTAAACAGTAAAACTACAACATGTGAAACATTTTTTAATACCTAAGACGCAACAAATTTTTGATAAAGCAACAGAGAAAGCCCAAGTTTCAATGATAGTATCAACTTTACCCCTGGTAAACATTGCTGCACGCATTGTAATTTTACAATAACAAATAAACCCAATGACTTAATCTACTGGTAACAAATGCAGTTACGAAAAAGATTGCTGCAGAAAGAGGCAATACCACAAGGCCAGGGGTAAAAACAACTCCAAATTTTCTGGTAGCCAGCATGGCTACTTAGTTAGGAAATCTGGTAGTCCTCATATATATCTGGTAGTCATGGTCCAGATGTAAGCAAAATGACATGGCAAATAAAAAGTTTGAAAAATATTCCAAAATGTTGTGGTAGTCCATCGGACTACTGCTGTCATAACAGGGGTAGAACTACCCACTAGTCCGCACACTAGTAAAGATAAGGACGGACTAGTAAACCTGCCTAATAACTAGTCCTGTTGTCTTGTAAAGATCAATGTGTCATCCAACCCACCCTACATCAATCAATCAAATCTTTGTAGTCACAGTGACCCTAACCCCAACACATCCACAGGCTGGGGGATGTAGTAACGAAATCCCAAGTCATTAAAACGTTGATACATTGTTGCCAGTGAACAACTGGCTACAGCAGCTTCCTTTTCTCATAAATGATGACATAGCCACCAGCTATGAACTTGTCTGGGCACCATTTGTAAGATTAACTGCTCTTTGATGTCTATCATTTTCTCATGTGATTTTTTTCTCTCCAGTATTACAGTCCAATAGAGCATTTTTTTCATAACATTGTAATGTGAGCTGAATTTCCAAAATTATTAGAAATATATTAATATGATATAGAAAATTAATAATGGTAGGGTGATACTGCCGGTCAATGAGTGCAATCGGCATTCTTTTTCAATTGCGCAGTTTTTAATACAGATAATATATTCACTTTTTAATTAATAACTTTTGTTATTTCTGTATTATTTCTTTGGTACCTTTATAAAAAGTGCATTGTTATTTAACTGGGGTCACAATATGTACTATTTTTTAGTTTAAAAACAAATTGGAACGACTTAAATTTAGATTTTTTATTTTTACTAGTAAGCTTTTTGGCGGACTAGTAAACTTTTGACTTTACTAGTCCCGCTGTCTAGTAAAATAAATGCTGAAGTTCTACCCCTGCATAATCTTTGATAGTCTGACCGAATCATTGCTGTTTCGTCCCCTGATTAAGGATTGCGTTAATCATAAATATGACAACACATGAAAAAGTTAGAGAGGTGCTTAGTGTGATGCGTAGAGCTCTCACCAGGGCCTCCTGCTTGATGGCAGCATCTCGACTCGCCTCCTGCATCTTCCGGTCCCTCTTCTTCTCCATCAGCTGCTTCTTGATGTCGCCCTTTGTCTTCGCCCTGCCAAACCGTGTCGGTGGGAACCCCGCGGAGACAGACACGGCCAGGGGCGGGGCGACGGGGTGCATGGGTACACCAACAGTGGCTGGCGCCATCTGCTCGTGTGTCTGTGTCGTGGGGGGCGGGGTGGCGTGACTACACAGCGTACCCTCGTGGAAAGATCGTCGGATCCTCAACTTGATCGGTGGCGACGGGATCGGTGCCGACTGTGACGGACACGCCGGATGCAGCTTGACCGAGGGCGAGTCACAGGTCACTGTGGCGCCATCTGACGGTGGCCTTGGGGTGACCGACAGCGGCTGGGTGTTTGCGGCGAGGGTCTGGCCTTGAGATACTGTCTCCATGGGGACAATGTTGGCGAACTGGGGCGGGTGGTCATCCGTCGACAGACCGTGGCTGTTTGTCTTGCTCATTGCCATGCGGGGGTGCTGCGTGAGGGTGGGGACTTGGGGTAGGTTGTGGCGGATGACCGGCACCGCTTGACCCGTCACTTGGTCACCTCCGGTCACCCCATTGCCGTGGGGGGAGGAGGATGCCATGTCTACGTCGTCATCAACGTGTCACATCTACAACAGACAATCGTCCACATCAGTACAACTGTTACCGTTTTAAAACACGCCCTGTGCTATATATCTCCTAATGTAACAAAACATAACTTTTATGGACAGTTTGTACTGCCTCCTGACAAGTGCACCTAGACAGAGTAGACTATCATGGTCACATAGACTGGAATATTTATAATAAATTAGTTGTAACCAATTTGGACAACGAAGCTAGCATCCATTATCCGTCACTGGAAACAGTAATCTCTAATAACAGATGGGCACCAATAGCCAACCTATTATATTATAAATTAAATGTAAGGAACAGTACTGTAGGAACTAAATTCAAACTTAGAAGCAGGGCTTTATATGGATACCATTTTTAGTAGACAATAGGATGTGTAAGTCTCGCGCGCGAAACGAGGCTGGGCACAATTGGGGGCAGGAAGTCCATATTCTCCAAGTTAACGTATAGGACTTCGTTTCGGTTGTAATAATCGAACTGTTCCAGTCTAACTATTTTAGTTATACTATCCAAAGAATTATTACAAGCAGAAGCAGTGGAACACTTTGCCAGTGACAATGCTCACGGAAATCATGAATTTTAATCGATTATTATGATAGTTGGGCAATTCCACGGTAACGGAATTACAATTCACAATATTTTTTGATTTAAAATGGTTATATTTTCCCATTCAGCATGTATCTACAAAAGAAACTTAAACATGGTTTGAAGTCCACACTACACCCTATAAATACCAGTGGTACCTGTTAAGAAATGTAAAATAATTACAAAATTATGGCTGTTTTAATTTTGGTAACGGAATTACTCAGAGAATTTGAACATCAGTTTTTATTAAATGTCATGACATATCGTCTGAAATCTGCAATCTACCAGGGCCAACAACTAGCATTAATAAATAGACATATAACATGACCTTGTAATTGGATAGAATTTTACTCATGATATATGTACTGTTTTTTATAGTGAACTGGTTTTGATCGGTAACGGAATTACATGCAATAGTAACGGAATTACGAGTCTGACTATTTTTGGAATAAAACATCAAATAATAATTGATGCTCATTTTTTCTTTTTTGCAAGATTACAGAACACCATAACTTCATGTTCTACTAAAAATAACAATTGTACTGGCCAATAATTGTACACACAGTACAGCGGTGTATTTCACATTTAACTCAAAATCAGTCGAAAGCAGTTATTGAACTCCAGTCCATCTGTGGGTCAGGGAGAATCTAAATGTCAAAATCTTTATCAGTAGAGGCAGTCAATATATCTTCAACATCAGGCCACATAAATTTACATAGTTCAACACACTTCAAGTAATTTGTCACCTTAGTTTAAAAAACCCGGGAAGACACTTTTTTGCTTTTTTTTTTACAACCATCCACTTTAAGTCCAGACATTTTGGCAAGGTCTTTTCTGTATTCTCAAGTTTGATTACCCATGCTGTTGTCTTCTTTGTCATCTTCATTATTTCAGTGTTTTAATTTTGAAGAAGTTCCTCGTGGATTATTATTTGACATGGTTTTGTATAACAGTCACAAACAATGTAATCGACTACCCTCTGACTCTTTGCAACTGCTTAATGTTGGGAATTAGACTGATCTCATTCCAGTCATATGAACTTTATCATTTTTAATTCAACCATGACTTAGTTGATGCATCCATGTAAAATATTCTGACAGGTCCTGGCAGCAACTTTGTTAAACTTATTGAATGTGATCGCGCGATATCGCTCCAGAGAACAATTGGAGTCATAGTCTTGGACAATAAACCTTTGCCATGTGGTAAAGAAATACTGTGTAGAATTTCTTTGAAAGTCCATGAACACATTCTGCAACTGATCTTTGATAGATAATCTGGCCTATCTCGTAGATTTATATGGATCACTGCTGCCATTCCATGTAGTATCACGTTTTTTACAGATAGTACATGTTACAAATAGTGCATGTTTCTGAATCCGTGGACAGTTTTCATAAAGTCCAAAGATTCCATTCATATTTTACTGAAAGTCTGAAACATTGTCCCAGTGCCTGTGCTGACCTATAATGTACTTAGGTCCCATTATTAGTTTCATATTATGATTTATAGTGCAAGAGAAAAAAACTTGTAATTCTGTTATTGTAAGTCCGTTACCAAAATGTAATTCCGTTACCACGATTCCCGCAAGATGAGAAAAGACACACATAAATTGTGTACTCTCACCTATTCGTGGGTGTATCTAATAAGAGAATTTCAAGTAACTGTTAATTTTGATCACTTGTTGGCTCTCAGGAAAACTTTATGTACTTTTTCGGTAACGGAATTACATAATAAATATATGAAAATGTGTGACTACCCATATCAAAATACAGCTTATGCAGTACAAGTTGCTTTCTGAATTTTGAACACGTACAGTATGAACTTTGAAAATATATAAAACAAAGGTAAATTAGTTTAAGAGTTAATGGTAAGATGGGAGGGGTTTCTGTTGGCCCTTGTTTTTTCATTAGTTTGACTGCTAAGAATTCACTCCATTAGAAGCGCAATTAAAAAAAGTTGGGAACTGACGGCACCATTTTTTTTACTTGGGCCTGAATTTTTACGTATGTTTTACATCAGTGGTACAACTTTTACAATGTTTCAACAAGATTTAATTTTTAGCAGTCTGGGCTCTCCAATATGGAATTGCCCAGTTGCCATGTCATCGCCGGCTTGTACTTGTGTTTGGCGATCTTAACTAATAATGAAAAGTGCCATTTTTCGCGCAGTACTACCTGTTTGGGTCAAATGTATACATGTGTTATGATTATGTGCATTTAGACAACTTGTCAGATATAAGTGCTTATCGAAACCATAACGTACAGCTATGTAAAATGCAAATCCCGTAAAAGACACATACGACCTAACATTGTGGGGAGTGTCTATTATCTGCACTACATAAATCGCTGTCTATGATTGTGTGGTAAACTCAGTATTAAATCGGACATTTCAGATAAGAAAGGTATAACACAATATATTTATGTCCTGATCTTCCTAGTATTCATCAGTCGGAAGTTACAACTGTCATCCATCGAATATATTATTCTTGTGACCAGTCCCCAAATCAGCTTCAGTCGCGCGGAGTCTCGCCATGTATCGTGACCCACTTACGGGCCCTATAGACATGTGCATGGTAACTCACATACGTATTACACACAAGCTAGTCAAGATGAGTATTATGTCTGACCTAACATTACATAAGCTACAAACATGTATGACACCCTAGTATAACTGACAATATCTATGATTTTAGAAGACCCTTTTTGCTTTTTTTTACCCATCTATCAGGTGATATTTATATAACCGCTCAAAAAATGTTTTCAATGTCCAAATGACGGAAAGGTGGGTCTCAACATCAAGCTATGAAAGTAAGCCATAAACATAATCACAACAACAATGTAACTTAAAAATCAATGTAATGTTTGTCCGCCATGCGTTATAGATCTACCAAAATATGGCCTGTTTTGGTCAGATAAACATGCTATTTTGTATGTCATTCGGACACAAGCTACAGCACAGAGTGCAGCTTTTCAGCAGACAATATGTCAGCCCCACCCTGCTGCACACTGAGGAAGTTACTCAGATGACATTGGGATTTCATGACTGGAGTACCAAAAAACAGATAAAGCACTAGTTTCTGCAACCAATGTCTACATCCAAACAGAAATCAGATTAGTTAATTCTTTTGTGCTTGGTCAGAATCTAATCCTAACCCTAATCAATCAGCATTCCCAATATTTGTTTTACAAATATTACGTTTCGAAACCCAACTAGCACTCCAATTTGTACAAGCCGCAAACGCAGAGGCCGTGTGTTGCTGCACTGTGCACGCGGAATGAGCAATAAACAGTTTGTTTATGCCGTCTGTTCCATCTTTTCAGCCTCAAAAGTACGCTAAGATGCGATATAAATAAAAAAGATATAAAATGATTAAATTAACAAAATTGAGTATTAAATGTTGGCAAAGACAGTTATAACAGCAACCTTGAGATGGGTCCGTATTCTACACGTCATGTGCCATGTATCGCCATGATATATCAAAAATTAGCTCAAAAAATTTGCCACAAGGAATGAAGTCTGAAACATAGTTTCGATGCATGCACTACGCTATAATTTGTGATTGCACTTGCGAGAGATGAGAGCTGTTAAATGCGGTCTGATTCACTACAAGAACTTTGGTTTTGACTCTTTCTCGTTATCTTTTTTCCGCTTTTAACGTTGGACAAGAGCCAAAGATCGGACGTTGTAAAAGAAATTCAGAAAATGTGCACAATTAATTAACTGAAATAAGCCAAACCAAAACAAATCAACGCAACATTTGTTGTTGAAGCTACATCGCGCGGCTGGTCACGCTGTCGTCGATACAAAATACTATGGACCCATAAAACCGGATGAGTGAACATTCAGAAAGACATACATCCCGATGTGCGGCCATGTTGGATACGCACTCGTCAATTTCACGGAAAACATGCACGACTTATCACAATTATCGCGCAATTGCACACCGATCAGACGATATGCGACGCATGACGTGGAGGTGGACAGTGCATTCCACAATGAGATGCAACATTGGGAGATATTTACCGATGGAATCGTACGTTTTCGGCGGTAATATTTTACACCCTACAATCTTCTTATCAGCAGCCCGACGAGCAATCGATGGGGGTCAGCGGGAACTTCGCCACATCTCATTGGTCGGTTTAAAATATACGGCAAAATGAAGGTCAAGGGCGACAGGTAGCGCCGACTAGCGAATGTACCGGAAATAATTATGTGCCTTTCCGTTCCTCCGCTAGGTGCTAAAAGCTCATACATAATTTTATATACATGCACACATGCACACATGCACACATGCACACATGCACACATGCACACATGCACACATGCACACATGCACACATGCACACATGCACACATGCACACATGCACACATGCACACATGCACACATGCACACATGCACACATGCACACATGCACACATGCACACATGCACACATGCACACATGCACACATGCACACATGCACACATGCACACATGCACACATGCACACATGCACACATGCACACATGCACACATGCACACATGCACACATGCACACATGCACACATGCACACATGCACACATGCACACATGCACACATGCACACATGCACACATGCACACATGCACACATGCACACATGCACACATGCACACATGCACACATGCACACATGCACACATGCACACATGCACACATGCACACATGCACACATGCACACATGCACACATGCACACATGCACACATGCACACATGCACACATGCACACATGCACACATGCACACATGCACACATGCACACATGCACACATGCACACATGCACACATGCACACATGCACACATGCACACATGCACACATGCACACATGCACACATGCACACATGCACACATGCACACATGCACACATGCACACATGCACACATGCACACATGCACACATACACACATACACACATACACACATACACACATACACACATACACACATACACACATACACACATACACACATACACACATACACACATACACACATACACACATACACACATACACACATACACACATACACACATACACACATACACACATACACACATACACACATACACACATACACACATACACACATACACACATACACACATACACACATACACACATACACACATACACACATACACACATACACACATACACACATACACACATACACACATACACACATACACACATACACACATACACACATACACACATACAGGGGCAGAAACTAACTTTTTTTGCCACTAGTCCACCGGACTAGTGGCCAGGAAAGTTCACTAGTCCGCAGCCAAATCCACTAGTCCCGTCAAATTCATCAACAAGGAGTCAACATGACCAAATTATACGCAAAATTTATTTATGAAAAACATACCAGGTAGTAACGATAATACACCTCTCAATCTGCACCATCCAAGTACTTGTCACAACTGGCATCGTTGTCCCACTCTACACAATACTGGCCTGGACATTAAGCTTTTGCATCCACGGGCCCGGGGGGCCAGTATATTTCAAACGTTACTGCTCCTAAAAGTTACTGGCACAAATATTGTAAACAAAGTATGCTTCTACCGAGGTGCCCATCACTTTATAAGACCAAGTTAATAATAATAATAGTTTATTTCTTATATAGCGCCCCATCCAAATAATTGTTCTGGGGCGCTTTACAATGATTATTCCTAAAATAATGATACTAAAAATACATACTAATAACATAATAATAATAAATATATATATATATATATATATATATATATAATAATAATACTAAAACGTTAATACAATACTACTTTAATAAAATGAGGATATATATACTAATAAAACAAATATGTTGCTTTAAAATACAGACTCAAATTGGCACACAACTACACACTATATTAAAAATGAATAAATAAGAAAAATAGTATAAATATGTTGTAAATAGTAAATAAAATAAAATAGTATAAATATATGCTAATTAAATGAATAAGTTAATTAAAATAAATGTATGAATCGTTGACTGATTAACTGTGATCACAGACTGTCAAAATAGTAAGCTGTAAACAGATGCGTCTTGAGTGCTACTTTGAAATGATTCACAGTCGTACATTGTCGCACTGCAAGGGGTAGTTGGTTCCATGCCCTTGGAGCTGCACAAGAGAAGGGTCGTTCGCCAAGTTTAGTTCGGGAAGTGGGCTGATTAAGTAGTAACTCGTCAGAAGACCGCAGACTGCGTGTCGGGCAATAGGGAGAGAGAAGTGCTGATAAGTATGTAGGTGCAAGACCATGGAGGCATTTAAAGGTGAGAAGTAGGGTTTTGAATGTGATGCGACACTTAACAGGAAGCCAGTGCAGCTCCAAGAGCATGGGCGTGACGTGGTCTCGTTTTGGTCGAATTAGTATAACACGAGCACAAGCATTTTGGACGCGCTGTAGTTTTTCAACTACCACCACTGACACTCCATTCAGGAGGCTGTTGCAACAGTCAATTCGTGATATGACAAGGGCATGCACTAGCTGTTTTGTGTGCCCTTGTTCTAAATAACGACGAATGCGTCCGATCAATGCTGTGGAGATGGTAGTATGCTGTTCTAGAAATGTTTGTTACATGTCGCTCAAGGGACATATTGCAATCGAATGTCACTCCCAAATTTCTGGCATGCGTGTTGGGTGTCACGTCTGTGTTACCGATTCTTACACTTTCGGGAAGGAGGTGTTGGTTTGCAGATTTCGGACGGATGATGAGGATCTCTGTTTTGTCGTCGTTCAGCTTCAGCATGTTGGTCTTCATCCACTGACGGATATTGGTGACACAGCGTTCCATTTTCCTGACGGCAATCTCGGGTGAAGTGTTGTCGCTTAGGCTGAATTCTTGAAAAGGTTGGGTGTCGTCGGCGTATAGGTAGTAAGTCATGCCATGAAGTTTGAGTAGTGACGCAAGAGGGGTCATATAAATCGTGAACAATAGTGGTCCGAGGACTGACCCTTGCGGGACACCACATGTCAGCTTGTGTGGTCTTGACTGCTCGCCGGCAATCAACGCCGTGTATTGTCTGTGTTGTAAGTAGTAGTAGTAAGTAGGCAGCGAACCATGACAAGCAACGATCCTTGACGCCGATGGTGTTACTCAATGTGTTTAGAAGAATATCGTGAAGTTTCGACAGGAGTGACATCATGAATACTTTCTGAAGCTCTTATGTTGCATGCGTTTATTTTTAATGTACATTATTCAGATTGCAACAATAAAAAGAGAGAACTCGATGTTAAATGAAATGTTTTAATTGTGGTGTAAGTCTGGTAATATAAAATCTGAGGCAACATTCACACTATACAAGTTTAGCACATTTATTTATAAACTTTACATGGATTAAAATTAGTACATATTATGAGAAATTAAATATTAACCCCAATGTCAATGACAACAGTCAACGTCTTCTGTCAGTGTTGTGTGTCTTCGAAATATTAAATAATGAAGTCAGTTTAAATTCGATAAATAATATAAAACAAAAACGTGTTTTCATATTTACATATTTAATATTAACAATTGATTTGCTCGTTGGCAATATCCATTAATTAATAGTTGGTTTTGCATAACTGCATTGAGACTAGTCTAAAGCAAAGTCGGCGAAGTCGAATTCATGACTGACTGTTTTGACATGTTTGAGGCTTGAAGCTATAGCTGTCTGTCATGAAAAACATTTCTTAGTTTTGGTTGTACCTGAAAACTATTACTGCAGAATCAGGCATACATGATACCATGATAAATTAGCACTAGAACGCGTATAACCTGTGCCCCATCTAATGACAAGCTAGCCTATGACTACGTAAACATCGCGTTTGTGTGTGAGGCCGAGAGCCCACGTGCGCCGGTGACAGTGTGAATGCTGTCCAAAACACTTGTCCTCTTTCTTCCAAGATTGTTTTACAAAATCTACCGCTGCAGGAATGGTTGTTTGCAACACTATCAAACGTTTCATAGTATAATTACGTAGATGTCTTTCCACTATGGAATGTGAACTAGCGTTTTATCATGCAGACAACAACGACATCGCCTGCCACCCATAGCCAACGGCAATGTGTAACAAGATCGCTGATTGGGTGAATAATGAGTGACTCCCGCAATTTGCCAATCACGCAAGCATTTATAAAATATGATTTCCACAGTACATGGAATTAGTTGTGTTCGCACGACAACATTTTTAGACATATTGCGTAATAAGTTATATATAAAATGTAACAAAACGAACATTAATAAATAGACTCATGTTATTAAAGTCGTTCCATTTTTCTGTGATGGGTCGGGTTACGGAAACATCGACGGTGGTCAGTAGGAGATTGAAACCATTTGATATTAAATTTAAAAATTAGTGGCCCGAACTGGCCCGACAGCTTTAAAACACGCGTCGGGTCATCGCGCCAGTGCCAATTTCGATCCCGGCCGATAATACACGTTGCTGTTCTTACGAAAAATTACGCGAAATTGGTGCAAAATGGCGGCGTATTTCAATTATAAAATTATCAACGTTTGAAACACCAGGTGGTGCCACTGACAATTCTAATGAATTCAGTAGTCCACCGGACTACCAAGTTGTAATATTGACTAGTCCGTGGCACAATCTGGTAATCTCGGACTAGCGGACGGTCCTTAATTTCCGACCCTGCACATACACACATACACACATACACACATACACACATACACACATACACACATACACACATACACACATACACACATACACACATACACACATACACACATACACACATACACACATACACACATACACA
>OZ024864.1:32791431-32806431 GCA_964017155.1 Oasisia sp. SBJ-2009 | reverse complement strand
GGGGTGAAGGTGAAGACGTATCAAAAAGGCCACTGAAGCTGTAGGTAGGGGCTGGACCTGCCCAAATGTTTACTGGAGCTGAACGTTTGCCTGAGGACGTGTCTAAGTGATCACTGGAGCTGTACATAGACTGAGGACGTGTCTAAGTGACCACTGGTGCTGGACGTAGACTGAGGACGTGTCTAAGTGACCACTGGAGCTGTACATAGACTGAGGACGTGTCTAAGTGACCACTGGAGCTGTACATAGACTGAGGACGTGTCTAAGTGACCACTGGTGCTGGACGTAGACTGAGGACGTGTCTAAGTGACCACTGGAGCTGTACATAGACTGAGGACGTGTCTAAGTGACCACTGGTGCTGGACGTAGACTGAGGACGTATCTAAGTGACCACTGGTGCTGGACGTAGACTGAGGACGTGTCTAAGTGACCACTGGTGCTGGACGTAGACTGAGGACGTGTCTAAGTGACCACTGGAGCTGGGCGAAGGCCCAGGACGTATGTAAATGCTATCAAACCAGATTTAGTTTTTTACAAACGTTATCTACAATCACTATGTAACTCATAAGTCTTAACATTACTTGTGCACTTTGAGCCAGTAAATAAAATGTAATCATTCTGACGTCTTGGTGTAGCATGAATGTACCAAGACCAAGATGAACGTGTGGACGACACATTCAACGAATCTGTGTTCTACTTTCAGACACACCTCCGTTGTGGGTGGCCGACGAACCGGAAGTATGCAACAGATCTTGCGGTGCGCATGCTCAGTGTCAGTGTGACGTGTTGCGAGGCGTCTCCCAGTGTATGTGCCTCAAAGGATACTATCTCAAAGATGGACATTGCGCCGGTAAGCTGAACAAACTATCATAGGAATAAATTAGAATTATATCGATCGGAGTGATAGTTATATTTATACCTTTACCAATCGCACTAGGTTTTAGGAAAAATACAAATGAAATGAAAAAAACATTAACGGATAAAACACGTTTAAAATGACTGTTCATAATTTGTTGGTATATTTACCTCTCAATGAAAACCTTTTTCTCTGTATTATTTCTGTCACACCTGGCGGACTTATTCAGCAAACTGAATTTGCGTTCGCGTCACGTGATCGTCATCATGTGACACAAGCTAGAATATGACTGGCGGGAGCTCCTGGCCGACATGTCTTTTTAATGACGTTATTCCTTCTGTTATTCCTTCTTATTCCTTTATTTATTTGTTTCTAGTGGCCTATGTACCTGCAGGGACAATCAATTTCTTAAGGGATCAATATACCAAGTATTGTGAAACTGAAACCAGACTATATATATGCATTCAAGAAGTATTCTTCAGTTCTTTCTAAAATGGTTTTTATATATTTATTTATATATTTTACGTGTATTATTTTTATCTATATATTACGTATTCTTTTTATTGATTATTGTAAACACTTCTGAACACAGGTCTGCTTTGGATGTTAATACATAAATAACCTTACTGTTATAATTATTAAAGTATTGTGACATTAAACGTGAAGACCAAACGCCTGCATGAATCCTTAATTGCCATAACTTGCGACTCGATCTACACTGCTGTCAGAACATTGTCCACGTGAACTTGGGGAACGTTGACTTAAGATTTGACTTAGAGTTCAACGAGAAGATTCTCCAGTTGGACTTGGAAATTACTTACTTATGACCTGAAAATAGTATCCACTTCGACTTGAAGATCATTGATTTATATGACATGATTTAGAGTTAAAACTGCGATTATCCACCTGTAGTTGAAGATCGTTGACTTCTGAGTTGGCGTAGAGTTCAACGAGAACATTCCCTACTTAAATGTGGAGATCTCTGAATTGTCACCTTTTTGCGATCTACTCTTGTACTATCAAATAATGTCATATATAGTAGAAACCTTTGCGACCTTCTCTTGTAGTATCGAATTATATCGTAAATAGAAGTAACCTTCTCATGTACTATCGAATGATATCATGTACAGGAACAACGATTGTTGTTTCGGTTACAGAGTGCGCATTAAACACGTACAAGACCGATATCGGCAACGAAGTATGCGAGCAGTGTCCAAATCTGATGGTGACTAGCAGCACTGCTTCGGATGCACTGGACCAATGCAAGTGCCCAGAAAGCACCACGTGTACTGGTACGTAGTCCCATATGGCATTAGTACACATTTAGAAATTAACACCGTTTGTGGTAGCAAATTAAATGGGAGAGTCCATCTTAAGCTAATCATACATAACAAGTGAGCATTTTTTCAATGTAAACAAATAAAGTGTATAAAAGCTACAGACGACCAATACTGATGTGACAGAACGAAGCATTCCGTAGTGTTATCATTAATGTAATTGTCATTAGCAAAATCACTGTTTGAATCAAGCGCTCTCAATGGGGCCTATTAATTTCTATTAGTTTCCTTCCTATTAAATTTATGTAACAGATAACTTAACTTTTATGCAAGGTTCGGGGAGTTGATTATTTAGAACAATCTTGATATTGCATTACAGGCTTAAAGTATAACCACCGAAGGGTGTTTATTGTTTAAGAAAAACTCAAGTGGCACATTCAAACTGCAAAAATCAAACATAGCTCATCTGTTTTCAGATCCTTGCATGCCGAATCCGTGTGACAGTAAAGCAGTTTGTAGACGGAACGGTGCATCTTACCAGTGCGAGTGCCACAAGGGTTGGACAGGGGACAACTGCAGCACGAACGCCAACGACTGTCTGAACAACGCCTGCCAACATGGCGCCACTTGCGTCGACATGCTCGGTGACTTCATGTGCCTGTGTAGGTGGGGCTTCCACGGACGTTACTGCGAGTTGAACATCGACGAGTGTATACAGGAAGAAAGCCTGTGTCGCAATGGAGCCACGTGTGTAGACCTGGCCAACAACTTCAACTGCAAATGTACCAGAGGCTGGATCGGTCGCTTTTGCCAAGACGAGGACAAATCGATACCGAAAGAAGAGACATCAACAGCAACTACCCCAAGCACTACACAATCAACTGTAGTCACAGACGTTGCAGCAACTACAGTCGAATTCAACAGCGTTCCATCTGAAATTACTGAAACTTCTAAGAAAACAACAACAATCGAATTCAAAGGCGTTTCATTTGAAACTACCAAAACACCAACGACCACTGTTTCCGACAAAAATTACAGCAGCGTGACAGGTAATGCAGTAATAGTTATTCTAGTGAGGACTATAGCTATATCCATTACATGATCAATTATCAACTCATATACCTTGCAACTGAAAGCGTTTCCCTCTTACTAGTTATTGTCACCAGTTGCCAACTACGGCGGTTTATGTATGTCTAGCTCCGTAACTACAAACAAACTGGTGTTTTGTGCATCGCCAATTGGTAGCTGAGAGGCCAATGGTTCAAATAACGGATGTGACATTATTATTATATTATGGATTTTGATGTACATATTTTGTACCTAAGTAGGAAGATATAACTTTGTTGTGTAATTCAGCTAATGTTTTCTGGAGGCAAATATTTTCTAATGAATTTTACAGAGAAAATAGAGCTAAATTAATAACAGTTCTGTCTTTATTTTACTTTCTCGTCAAAAAACAGTTACATTCACAGAAGTGTTGTCATTGGAATAATATCTGTGTTATCTATATATGGCTGAAGCATGTTTTTTCTTTCTTTTTGCCCTTGTGACTGGAATAGCAACTCCCACATTTCACATTCTGTCCGAGCACATAACAGGTGTTGGCAAAGGGTTTCTTCTCTGAACATGGATTTAGCGCAAAGCTTTGGGGAATAATACTTTATATTTTGGTGGAAGTCATTGTTGATTAACAGCATCGTTGTGTCGTGTACATTCAGACATTCGCATGAAACTCTTTCTGTTGGTGTTATATCTCTAAGTCTTAATATCCTTTCTAAAACGTCAAATAAACTTACGTTTTTAATAGGAACGCCAGAAAGTTTAACATTAAAACAAACAAATCAGTGTCGTCTTTGATTCAATGTAATTTCGAGTATACATGTTCGGCATTGCATAGCGGATAGTCGAAACAAAGTGAAATGCAGAATGCAGTGTACACAGAACACGATTGTCAGAATTGTTTTAATGATCCACCGAGACTCTATGTCGGTGGTATTGGATTTAAGGTCGTTGTATTACTCCCAGTTAAATATAGAGTAGAACAATTAAAAGTGGGTCACATGTTCGATATCATAAAAGTAAAGGTACCAGCTTATTTAACAACAAATGTTAAAATGGTACACCATAGGTACCTCACAAAACCCAGCAACTTGGCATGTGTTATTCCCCGAGTGAAGGTTTGTAGACAAAAGCCCTTCCTTTATACAGTCATATGCCACTGGAACAACCGTCTATCGAAATAAAAACAATGTCGATCTAAACCTAGTTTTAGGAAAAAAGGTATCGATCCTTCTATATATAGTATATTGGTGGCTCATGAATACAATCTTAATGTTGCATCTTCATATATATTTTAGTAACATCGTTTTACTATGTATTATCATGTTATCGGTTACTTTTTAAGTTAGCACGTTGTGTTTCTGATAACATTGATATACCTATGTTTAAAACTATTTATATTTTAATTATTTTGTCATTGTTTTTTATTTATTTATTTATTTATTTTCTTAAATTAGTTACATTGTATTTGTATTCTTGACGACCACAGTACAAATAAGTGTGCTTTAATGTGTTATCGTCGGTATTATTATATATTTACGTTTTTCTTTATTTGCTTTTGCATCGAAAGTAGGTTTACTTGCGTGTATATAGTTTTAATAATAACCTCTTTCTATCAATCAAACATACTAAAATATAAAACATTATTGTACAGTCTAAGTAGTTATTGCAACAGGACAATTCAGTACCTGCTGATTCCCTTTGTAAGGGTACTCGGTTGTTTTCTGTAAACTAAATTATTATACAGGATATGTGCGAATATTTTTGAATAATTATACACTATATATATATATATATATATATATATATATATATATATATATATATATATATATATATATATATATATATATGTATATATGTATGTATATATATATGTATATATATATATATATATATATATATATATATATATATATATATATATATATATATATAATATTTTTTATTGGTTCTGTCTGTTCTGTTTAAAGCTTTATTGTCTCTATTCCGAAGTTCTCGTAGTTGGTGGGGCGGCGGTTGGAGGCTTTCTCGTAGGCATTGCTGTATGCGTGGTCATCTACTGTTACCTCAAGGCATCAAGAAACAGGTATTTCCTTTGAGCATTTATTCTCATTACAAACCCTTCTATATTTGTGTGGACGAACGATTCCCAAAATAATTGCAACATAGTTGAATTCCTGCTGTCAGTAAGCGTCGTGCCGTTGATGTGTGGAGGAGTGACTTGACAACTACACCGTGTCCACAGGGCGGCGACAGACGCTGAAGATGCACGTGACACCACCAGACAGGAGCAGCCAGACGCCAACAGAACATCACAAACGTCGCATGACTACGTAAGTCTACAATGTCGTACACGGTTGATTAGGATTGTCGCCTAAATTGTATGCGATTTGGGTCCTCGTGAATGTTTCGTTGGCGGGCAATGGAAAACATATTTTTAAATCGTACGGTTTCGCATAGAATTATTTTATAATGGCCGTTATACATCTCAGGCAAGCGAGCCGACCGCTACTGGATTCGGTTTTTGAATTACAAAACACTCGAATGCTAAACAATACGATTTCAAAATATATGTGTTTTAATAAGGGCCAAAATCCCATATGATTTACGTGATAATTGTTTAAGGTGTATAAGGGGCATAATGCAAAAACGAGATATAGATGTAATACATTCAACCAGCTATACCCCATTCCAAAAGACAATCCCAGTAAAATATTTACCAGTCAAACCATTCACATATCACCATTCACATATCACCATTCACATATCAGTGTTTTATTCACTTCCAGAACATTGCTGTAGGTATGTGTATGATCAGCTAAGATTGGATAGAACCTAAAGTGGCCAAGAGACGAATGGGTAACGGGACCAGCTTATCTTCAGCGCTTGGACAGTATGCTCTGTCAGGGGGTTCGGAGAATGTAGAACAATCGAAATCGTCTCTGGCGTGTGGGGATGGCCAATATTGTTCTGTGTTTGAACATGTCAGTGCATTCAGCTTAAGTGTGGGAGATACGGTCGGCCACGGCCAAAAGACATACGTCGGTCTCAGAGACGTCACCATTTCAATAATGTTGATGTTAAACTTGTTCTCGTTGATCATTTTATTTCAAATGTCGCCAGTTACGTAGGCGACAATAGGAAGAATGTAAGAACACAGTGACGCACTTGGAGAGAGGCCCGATTGGAAGGTTAAGCTGTACTGAAAACACGTAAGAGAACAAGGAAAAGGAAACAGCGAACAAAGTATATGGCGAATGAACCTGATCATTTGGCAATAGGTAGTGAGTTACCGAAGTTATAAAAACGGGCGCGTAATAGTGGCTTTGTTAAATTGTTTCTATCTGGGGTGAATCGATGGCTATCTGATACCACTCGTGCGTAACAACTTTTTGCATGTGTAGTTTCGCCAAATTCTATTCAGCAACGTTATTTAGCAGTAAGTCACTACAGCGACGGTGTACACATATTTTATTCTGATACAGGGACATCTCAATGGCGCCAGGGACGGAAGGCCGAATGTCTACGCAGACCTACAACTTGACACCCTGGGCCCTGATGCCGGAGTTGGTAGCGCTGGCACCAATGGATACGGGCAACTAAACACCGACACATCAAGTGAAAGACCGAACACTTACGCTCGGCTACAACACGACAACACGAACATCAATACCGGCTCCGACACCGCTGACACCGACGGACACGGCAGGCCACATGCAGAGAGGGCAACGGAGAACGACAGTCCCTACGAAATGATAAATGACGGCTAGACGGAACGTAGGCCGGACGCGAGTAACTATGATGTCAGAACATGGGGTTCGTTGTGTGACTGGTTTTTTGGTATCTGTTTTGTAACCGGTATGTGTGTGTATATATATATATATATATATATATATATATATATATATATATATATATATATATGTATATATATATATATACATACATATATATATGTATATATATATATATATATATATATATATATATATATATATATGAGTGTGTGTGTATATATATATATATATATATATATATATATATATATATATATATATATATATATGTGTGTGTGTGTGTGTGTGTGTGTGTGTGTGTGTGTGTGTGTGTGTGTGTGTGTGTGTGTGTGTGTGTGTGTGTGTGTGTGTGTGTGTGTGTGTGTGTGTGTGTGTGTGTGTGTGTGTGTGTGTGTGTGTGTTAAATGCTCCACCGAGATTCCATGTCGGTGGTATATTGAATTTGTGTGCGTGGGCGTGTGCCTGTAATGTTTTAGTTACGTCTGTTTGAGTTTAATTACTGACATTGATGAGTTATTATTGGACATCGCTCTGTGTATTTATTCAGGAAGAAAACCTTCATTGGTTCATATAAAGATATTAGTTAATAACGTAAGACTAGGTCAATTCCAGGAAACTCATGCATGCTTCCTGACGACAAATGCCATATATAAGGACAGAAATTGACGCACGGTAGACATGTTTAGTTGCACGCAATCTAGACTATTAGCTGGCACGCAATCTTGAAGCCACACTGGCGACATCTGAAGATCTCAATTCGTAAACTGTTCCAGGGGTGAGCAGTATCTACGTAGTTGAATAGCTCTAAATAGCCACCGTTATGTTTCTTTCAATGTCTTGAGTGTTTGACCAGTGTTCAGTGAACTAAAAGAACGAATCAACATAGAGATACAAGTGAATCAGGCCACATGTTAAAAACTAATCGCAAAGACAATCGAATAAGACTTACAAGTGTATAATATATATATGTTACCAACATAATGTTGTTTTTCATTCTCTTGCACCTTTTCGATTCTGCTGAACTAAAGTAAAAATGTGATGACGTTGGTGGAATGAGGTAGTTATCGATAGAGAACTAGGACAAGAAAGAAGACAGAGTAGGTCAGTAGGACAGTCATTGGTCCTTAGTCCTGTAGAGCATGGAAGGAGGATGTATATAACTTAGAAGCATTTTTATACGTATATCATCAAAACAGTTTTATTGGTTCAATGAAATGTTTATACAGAAAATGGTTGTTTGGTGATACCGTTTCTTAGGAAACACAAATATTTTTACACTGTATTTTTTACGTTGTGTTAGCAATTACTTTGCGCGCAGCCTAAGAGAGATTCAAAGGTAATAATGTGAAGACAGTTGCTTGCAGAGTTGACTGAACCACTTTGTACCATGCTACCCCTGGCCATTTGCATGAAAGCTACAAACCGCTAATTGTGTAATTGTGGTGCGAAATTGTGGAATATGGAAACACTAAAACGACCTCTGGATATATTAAATGAAGTAGTATTAAAATAAATAAAACGCCTACATAACTGCTACAATTCCCTATAATTGTCTAAAATTCGAGTCAGAGATTCTTGTAAGACGTATATTATCGATAATCGTGACAGTGTTTAATAAATATTATCACATCAACTATATTTATTGCTGCATGAACGATAGCAGTGTGTATTGATGTAAACACGTTGCGTCTTAAACGTGTTTTCAAGTATGGAATCAGTTTGTCGTCCATTTATTCGCCGACAGTTGGTACAACTGATCGGATATGTTCGACTACTCAGACGCCACTGTGTGGAGCCACTGTCCGTCGCCACCTTGAGAACAAACGGAAACGACAAGAGGAGCGCGAAGTGCTGCCACCTAGGTGACCCAGGCTAACGAGGGCGAGCAAACACTGACTTTGCACCGCGACAGAAATAATTAGTTACCCCGAATTAGCAGTAGAAATGGATTTGCCCATGACCTATTTGGACCTATTTGAACCTCTCCCATCTAGTCGCCGATTCAGATCCATAAAAACCAGGACCAACCGCTTTAGTACTAGCTTTTTCCCCTTAGCCGTTCAAGCCCTGTCAAAACAGAAGTGATTTTCTCCCACCCGCAGCAAACACATAGTCCACTTTCCGATGAGTTTTAGTATGTATATTTTATCATAATTTATTATATTTTATATTTTTATTTTTTTATTTCATAATTTAAATTTTAAGCTACTATATTTCTACTAGATCGTATCAATTATTTATCGATGTTATAATGAGCAATTTTTTATTCGGACCTTTTTATGTGATTGTTCTTATTTATTTTATTTAATGTAGTAGTATATTTTAACATCATTGTTTGGTGCATGCGAATGTATTGTCATGTGAATGTACTATTACGACGACCAATATCATTACACATTCCAATGTTTTATTGTAACTACAATGTGAACACATGGCAATAAAGCTATCTTATCTCTTATCTCTTAACTGACTTTTGTGCAAAACCACAAAGTAAAACTAATGTTTCTCCGCATATCACATACACAATAACAGTGAATTGCAAATGACAATGTTCAGTTCGCAAGGTCAAACCGCATGACATTTAACGTGTTTGACACATTTGTGTGGGATACATTTGAGGTTCTATAAAACTATTAGACACATAACGTTTTGCATTACGTATAACGTCTATAATATATCATGAAATCTAGATTGTTTTCATTAAATTGTACAAATATTCCAGTTCAGTTCAAAAATAATGTAACCTAGTCACCAACGCCATAACCAATGTGTACATATGAAATAGTTCTATATTATAGATTATACATTATTTGTCATTTTAGTCTATGAGCAATGATCAGTTAAGCTTTATTACTTTAATGGACCTAATGATACACAACATGGAAAATGTGACGTCAGCACGATATAGCCTATTACACATTGACGAGGCGATGAATGATATAATAAGTTTGATAATATTAAATAATTATATAATAATCATCATACACTGTCTCACATCAAAGTTTCCTATAATATTTGTGGTAAGCAGCTGAAGTATCTTAATATGTATCTAAGTAGATTACATAATATTATAAGCACCGATGCACGAAATACGTCTGCACAGCGGGTGGGGCATGACCGCACAGGCCTGTGCGAACATGCCCCAAGCATCCAACACGTGAATAATTCTGAATTGCGCGAATATGCTACTTATGAAAGTATCCTTTATTTCACACATAATAAAACATTAAAATGCAATTTGGAATTATGAAAGAAAATGTATATGCACGTCTTACAGTTAAAGTAATACATATAACAGCATATATGAGTAAAATTACATCAGTGTTTACGAAAATAACACTTTATGTTATAACTTTTTAATTATTCACTTCTATCAAAAAGTATATGCAAGTGGATGATTTGAGGGTTAAACGATGCCGCTTAGCATGATTCCACTAACCACATGTTACGCGATGCGCAAATAATAGGGTGTGCGGACATGCCTCAGTATGCGGAAATGCCCCTACTTCCCCTATGTGTCAGCCACTGCCTAAGTAATTACTGTTTCTATGATTTTGTACTGACCACAAGGAAATGTTTTCTCCTTTGAGAAGTGTAATAAACTATCTTGTATCTTGTGTCGTGTATCTTCAGGTGCCGAAATGAAGTACAGTCGTCTGGTAGCATCAGGTGAACGGATATCTGCGGTCGAATTCCCCCCAGGGTAACATGGTTCATCTGTCTCACTCTCCACCTGACATTTTCACTATATATCTATATATATATATATATATATATATATATATATATATATATATATATATATATATATATATATACGTATATATATATATATATATATATATATATATATATATATATATATATATATATATATATATATATATATATATATACTTCTTCCGTCGCTATAATATATCTCTCATGAGGAGGGCCTAGGGTGTAGGAGGTATCGTCATTTGTTCCGGTCTAAATGCTTCTTCACATTGTCTTTCTACCTTCGGACGTCTCTCGATTTATGTACTTTCAACCCCCGCTAGATGTCGCAAATACCCGTTTGTTTAATGTTCCCGGAGCGAGATGTCCATCACCCACCCATCTGATCACCCGCATCTCAGTTCGCACGAGGGGGCGCTCTTCTCGTCTCTTCTCGTCTCTTCTCGTCTCTTCTCGTCTCTTCTCGTCTCTTCTCCCCTCCGTGTACAGGGACTGGCAGAATCACGGCGCTGTAGGTCTTGGTCTTCAGCGTGCGTGGTAACTGGTCGTCACGTCTGTTACTGTCAGTTTACATAGCTAACATGCGGCGTTGTAAACCAAATGCACCTTTCTTATACACTCGCCACATTCTTGCTCAGACTGTGACGTCCTGTCACGCTTGAGTGGTCGTGGTCAACAATACGACAGTCCACTACGGGCGGCAGCGTTGACCCAGCGGTATTACCAGCGACATGACTCAAGCGGCAATGTCAACAAACAGCGGGACATCATAAATCAGCAGCAAACATTCACTATTTAAGACATTAGTAGGTTTTCAACTATAACTAAATATTTCGTATGTGTGTGTGTGTGTGTGTGTGTGTGTGTGTGTGTGTGTGTGTGTGGTGGTGGTGGTGTGTGTGTGTGTGTGTGTGTGTGTGTGTGTGTGTGTGTGTGTGTGTGTGTGTGTGTGTGTGTGTGTGTGTGTGTGTGTGTGTGGTGTGTGTGGTGTGTGTGGTGTGTGTGGTGTGTGTGGTGTGTGTGGTGTGTGTGGTGTGTGTGGTGTGTGTGGTGTGTGTGGTGTGTGTGGTGTGTGTGGTGTGTGTGGTGTGTGTGGTGTGTGTGGTGTGTATGTGTGTGTGTGTGGTGTGTGTATGCGTGCGTACTTGTAAACTGAACATCAACAGAAACTGGAATATTTCACAATAATATACGTCGCTACTCCGTGAAAATGCCGACCTTTCAACAACCTGACATGACATAGCTAAACGTGCAGGGTGATTGCTATGTTGATAATCACGTGGGTGCAGGTGAGCATTGTCCATTTTCTTAACACAAACAATCGCTAATGGGGGCAGAAACGTAGCGCTGTTCGCAATAGCTGACCCCGATTGCCAGCTTGCCTTCAGTAGCTTACACACAGACGGCGGCCAGGTTGGGTTTGAGAATACCGGTCATAGAGTGGTGTTGGCGGAGGGTGGTCCTCTCTACCGTGAGAGCCCTGAACACGTGTCTTGTTGCTGTGTTAATCTTCATCTCTAACGCGAGAGCCGTGAACACGTGTCCCGTTGTTGTGTTAATCTTCATCTCTACCGTGAGAGCCCTGAACACGTGTCCCTTTGTTGTAATAATCTTCATCTCTACCGTGAGAGCCATGAACACGTGTCCCGTTGCTGTATTAATCTTCATCTCTACCGTGAGAGCCCTGAACACGTGTCCCTTTGTTGTAATAATCTTCATCTCTACCGTGAGAGCCCTGAACACGTGTCCCGTTGCTGTATTAATCTTCATCTCTACCGTGAGAGCCCTGAACACGTGTCCCGTTGTTGTGTTAATCTTCATCTCTACCGTGAGAGCCCTGAACACGTGTCCCGTTGTTGTGTTAATCTTCATCTCTACCGTGAGAGCCCTGAACACGTGTCCCGTTGTTGTGTTAATCTTCATCTCTACCGTGAGAGCCCTGAACACGTGTCCTGTTGCTGTGGTAGAGTTCATCTCTACCGTGAGAGCCCTGAACACGTGTTCTGTTGCTGTGTTAATCGTCATCTATAACGCGAGAGCCCTGAACACGTGTCCTGTTGCTGTGTTAATATAGCTTTTTATCTACCGTGAGAGCCCTGAACAAGTGTCGTGTTGTTGTGTTAATCTTCATCTCTAACGTGAGAGCCCTGAACACGTGCCGTGTTGCTGTGTTAATCTTCATCTCTGACGTGAGATCCCTGAACACGTGTCCTGTTGTTATGTTAATCTTCATCTCCAACGTGAGAGCCCTGAACACGTGCCGTGTTGCTATGTTAATCTTCATCTCTAACGTGAGAGCCCTGAACATGTGCCGTGTTGCTATGCTAATCTTCATCTCTAACGTAAGATCCCTGAACACGTGTCCTGTTGTTATGTTAATCTTCATCTCTAACGTGAGAGCCCTGAACACGTGCCGTGTTGCAATGTTAATCTTCATCTCTACCGTAAGAGCCTTCAACACGTGTCCTGTTGTTTTGTTAATCTTCATCTCTAACGTAGGACCCCTGAACACGTATCGTGTTGCTGTGTTATTCTTCATGTCTATGTGTCCGCTTCCCTTTGGGGAATAAATGAGCCTTGCTGGAGATAGTTGCATAAACGCGTAACGTATCCAAACATGTATGTTCATTACTCAAAATAACTAGCATTACGTTTCGGATAGCATCACCAATTGATACATCAGAGACCACTGATCCTAGAAGACGAGTGGGCGTAACAAGAGGCGAATGGACCCCGGCGATATATGACTTACAGTTAGACGAATTTTGTCGACGCAAATAATTTTCCACACAGCACAAAGCAGAAATATTCTTGTGTCGAAATTGCAGTCCCAACTGTCACATTTGCTTGGGGCCTGCATGTTCTCTGATTATATCAAGAATATGTTGAATGGCGGTGATAACAACGTCTGACTCCCAGTCGTGGCCACATTGGCAAAACTAGCTCTTCTCCGCTGGAGGCGCGATTACTTCACAAGATGGCGACAACTATCTCGAGTTCTGGAAAATGTTGTTCATCATCAAGTTCTTCAGTAATATTTTCAATGGCACTTGTTGACTTGTATACACAATGTCTGTTGTGTATATGCAATTAACGCAAAGACTTGCCCACTCCAAAGATTTGCTTTGTCAAGTACCTTTTGTTACAAGAGGCAATATTATAATCTGGGGGTGAAGTGTTCCATTACTGTGTTCGTGGGGTTGTGTTTAGGATTAACGGGTCTTTCCGGGGTGAAATGGGTGAAGCTTAGCGCCGTCAATGACCAGAACTTATCACTTTTGCTACATTCAATCACTTGTTCCGTACAATTGCGTGTACGCAGAACACCCGGATATAATCATAATAGTGCACGATGCCGCGAGTCATTGACATAGTGGGCCGTGATATTAGATGGCGATTAAGATAACCCGCTGTATGCTATCGCAACGCCAATGAACTGATTGCGCACTTTGTACAAATACAAACATTTTCTAAACTTTCCCTACACGCCCACGCATTAGGTCTTTCTGAATAGCGACTCTCGTGTGAACTCGGTACAACTGGGGCAGTGACTTAGTCATTGCACGGGTAGTTTATTCTCAATTATTGCGCATTTATCATTACACAACACCACGTGACTTCCATTGATACCGAGGCTTTCGTGCGTACTGCGTCAGATGCAGTGATCTAGAAGAGGATATGGTGTTTTGGTCTTACTCGTCGTGAGAAACAAATTTTATCTGATTCGATGGTCCATGTCTCAATGTTGCATAATGGTATTTCAATGCGAGTGGAATAGTAGAATCCGCCTATTCTAGCGTCTAGTATGGTCTAGGCGCTGTGAATCACGACGTAGTTTAATCAGAGGATAAAAGAACATGTCCGTGTAGTGGAAGACTCAACCGCCTGGCACGCATGCCCTCTGGGTGCAAACACCGGAGTTGTATTGGTGTACTTGGTTTAAAAACCTGGTTCTCACAAGTCGGGATTTTGTATCCCTCGTGGCTCGTTGATTAGTAGCGGTCGTGTCACAGTCTGGGATTTAGGAGAACAACTGATGCCGATAACACACTGGCAAGCGACACAATCTCTCTCCCTCTCCCTCTCTCCCTCCTTCTCTCCCTCCTTCCCGTATGGTTCCAAATGGACAGAAGTGGCAATGTTTGTAAACATTCTTTTGTTTTTATGCAATTTAAAATTAGAATACATTTTCGGTACCCCGTAAAAAGAGTAAAGCGGTCATATAATTACTTGTCATTCTACGGGGAACTGCTTGTATACTGTCACCGTAAATGCAAGTATAAAATGAACA
>OZ024864.1:32768931-32786431 GCA_964017155.1 Oasisia sp. SBJ-2009 | reverse complement strand
CTGTGATACTCGTGGATGTGGCACCCTCTTACCGAGTGCGAAAAAGTGCAACGTAACACGTCTGTTATGAGTGTGTAATGTGCACTGCCACATTCATAATGACAAACTATCACTGTTACAGTGTCATCCGTCCTTCCTTAATATTACAGATTGTTGGGAGAGAGAGAGAGAGAGATATATATATATATATATATATATATATATATATATATATATATATATATAGAGGGAGAGAGAGAGAGATGAGGTTGAAGAGAGATAGAGACGTGAGGGGGAGAACCGGTGGAGAGGGAGTGTGAGAGAGGGGTGAGGGAGAGCAGAGTGATGTTAGAGCTAGGGATGAGAGGGAGAGGAGGTGAGTGAAGAGAGAGAGAGAGAGACCGAGACAGAGGTACGATAGCAAGAGAGAGAGCTACAATCCTCAAATCCTAAAATTGGCGGTCGTTTCAGGCAACGATTTGTGTATATCCGGAATCTTTGTTACCCGCGTCAACAGCGTCAATTGTATATATGCAATATGGATATGTGTAAAATATTGTTAATCCTTAATTTATTCTTTAGATCTATTTATTTTAATGTTTTTAAGTATTTATTATTTTTAATAAGTTTAGTCAATATACATCTCTACATTTTAATTTATATTTATGCAAATGTCTTAAATCATACATTATTTCAATCTATTTTAACCAATATACTTTGCATGTTTTATGTATCAAAAACAAAAACAACAAAAAACATTATATATATTATACATGCATGTATTATTATATTTGTCTTGTACTCATTACCCTATTCTATATGTATCATTGCTGTCATTTTAAATATTCTCTATGCTTGTTATGGTTTTATGTCTCATTGTTTTACTCTCGTTTTGTCGGAAAATAGCTCAGATGAGCTAATGTTACCAAAATTATCATGTAACCGACGTTAAATAAAGATTCTTGTATCTTGTATCTTGTATCTTGTAACAGCAAATTATCTGAACAAATACATGAGAGTAACGGGCGTTGGCAATCTGTTGTCTATTAATAACTCCATTCCGTCACACGTGACAAGACCACTCGATTGCCTGTGATAAACCGTACACATCCGACTGTCCTGGTGCCAATAGGGCGTGTCTACATCGTTTGGATGACTTTGTGGGTCAATTGAACGTAGAAACTAACTAAATCAGTTCCCTGTTGGACTTCGCGACCAGTAGATATAACTGCGGTACTTGTAAACTGATAGAACTACGTCGGGTGTAGTCACGACGGCGCGGTAACGACACTCGACACGCGTGGCTGCACATGATACTCGACCCGCGTGGCTGCACACGAAGATACAGGTGGTGAGTCAACCGCGCTGTTGTCGCTGAGCAGCGCGCGGACGCAGGGACGGGCTCACAATGCGACGCAGTGAGGCGTGACATCGCCATAGGGCCAACTTCGTGAGACATAGTCAGTTGGCAAACAGAACAGACCGCGCGCGAAGTCAGTGCTGCCGCGATGCATACGCACACCCACACACGACAGTTACGATGACCAGCGTGATTTAAGACGACCGGACACTCGGTGGACGTAACATAACTACGGGAGAGTTTGGACAGTCCGAAAACTTGTTGACTGCTGCGGTGGACATTACACACGTGTGCGTAAACGTACGTACACATACACGGACTGCCAGCAGTGCGGGACACTGACAGGGCGGACACTTGGGCGAGTTTGTTCACGCCGCGTTCCGCTGATATCAGTGTTTGTTTTGGTCGGACGTTGGTCTGGGAGTTTGTTTAGTGCTTGGATTTAGACACAGCAACTCAGCGCCTACCTCAAGGGGTGCGATTACGGGGGTTGTTGAAACTTCTCCACGTACAAAGGCAACGAAGACATTAACTGCGATCATTTAGGCGCCGACAACGCGTCGTGTTGTTACGGAAACGAATCAGGTTTACGCAAATTGTATACAATGGCGCACTTACGTACTGCACTGGTGATCGTCACGTTATGTCTGTTGAGTTGTTTCCAGTCTACGGCCTCCGAAAACAGCGTAGTCCAACTACAGATCGGTGACTTTGCCAATGACGTCGGGCCAAACAAAGTGGTTGATCTGGTTATGGTCGTTGACCGATCAACAGGAATGGGTATTGAACGGTTCATCATGAGTCTAAGCAAGTTGGCAGGGGCACTACTGCAGCAATACGCCGTCATCCACCCTGACTTCACTCGGACCGCCGTCATCACATTCGGTGGAGACAGTCGGGTGATCTTCGATTATATTTCTAATAAAACAACAACGAAATGTGGCGTATTCGGAGGGGACAGTCCAACGCCGTGGGAAAAAGTGGCGTATATACAAAACGATACATATTCAAAGGGTACGAATTTGAGAGAAGCATTCACACAGGCAAACCATATCTTTACAGCCGGCAGAAACAAGAGATCCAATGCAAAACAAATTGTGGTGCTGGTAACTGACGGGGATTACAGCACCCCTGATGACCCGATCGATCAAGTAAAAACGCTAAAAGACGCTGGCGTCACCATCTTTGCCGTCGGAATTGGAAACTGGTTGAAGCCTGGAAATGTGCGCATTCTGGCAACTAAAAATGCGTATTATGGTCATGCAAAAAATTGGACTGACATGGTGACGAACTCGAAATTCACATCATTCTCTATCGGTAAGTTGTTCTACTTTGTATATCGTACTCGTGGGTGTGTTTCAGTTATAATGTGTTCGACTCCTACGCGCGTTTATTTGAGCATCTTCACACATTCAGACTCCTATTTCTGTAGTTCTTTGAATACGTCGTTGAAGATATGAATATCCGCTGGCTGGTCTTATGTGTATCTAATTTAAAAAGTTTCTATATTTTATCCATTTGAGTTCCATGCCAAGTGTACCCTTCGTCGAGTCCCGTACAAGTTTATTTAAATATCTTCTCGGATTGTGAGTGACTCTTACTTTTGAGTTTTAAGAGTATTTCTCTAAAGATGTTAAACCCCCTATACAACCTCTTGTTGGTCTTACTTGTGCGTCTATATGTTTATGTAGTGGATTCTCTTCACGAGTGCTTTTGATCAGGTCCACCATGCCGACGACTTCGTTGCTTGTTCTCCGTTGTCTCTGACATTCAGAAGCGAAATGCAGTGATGGTATTAACGATGAGAGATGACTACAATGCACAAGATGCATTTTTAGCTGGGAAAGGGAAGCAGCGGGACCTCCACCAGATCTCTTGTGAAAACTTCTTTTTGACAATCACGCTGCCATTTTCATACATGAGAAAACATGGATGCTTCCTAGAGAAGCTGCGATAGTGTTCGGTTGAACAGGGCTGGCAAGGGAGTAACATGTAAAATGCTTTAAACAATCCTGCGTACCGGGTACTGCGTTATAACTTTCTATAAGATAGCCTAACTTTTTGCTTTTACACAGTGTTAACTAGTGTGTAGTACTCTGTATTCTTCCTCGTAATTCTTCTGTAGATGATGTTTAGGTCTTGTAATGTTCTTCTTCCGAAGAACATGTTGAGGAGACTGCATTCGTTATTCAGCTCTTTTTGTCCCCCCCCCCCCCCCCCACAGCCAATCGTCAGCCAATTCTAGGCGCTTTTCAATATCCTTGAGACAGCAACGTATATGTTTTAATCTTTTATCCAAACCATAGTATTTTACATCAGGAATTACAGTAGACCTAGTGCGTAAGCAACCTTAGACGGTTAGAACAAGTGTATGTGTTTTATGACAGAACAGTGTGTGTGCTCGCGAAATTGCTGTGTCAACCGACTTGTGGTGTGTTCTTTGTTCAACAACACATATAAACTGTTGTATTTAATACAACAATAGCTAGTGTTCACACCCACCCGTACAATGTACTGGAGAACATGCGTCAGATGTCGAACAGTTTCTTAAACATCAAACGACACAGACTCACACGTCTTAGTCACCCTCTCACCCACGTGCTAAGATGACCTTAATTAATCGTGACGCACGAATACAGTCAAACTGTCGGCTACGAATTGGGTGTCGGTCACGCTTGACCGGATAACAAGCTGAATGGGCATTCTTTTACCATTACAACAACACATCGGCTTGTCGATTGTGTGGGGGTATAACAGTAATAACATAGCTGTGACTCACTTAAGAACATTGCTGTTGTTGGACACAGTTGTGTGGCTGGAATCGACGATGTGTCTTGCCCTTAATGCCAGTTTTCAACCAACAGCATTTCTAATCAAAATCAGTTCCGGAGCCATCCGCTCACAGGAACGTGGACATATTGTGTCGAACGAATGCTTCTGTAACACATATTATTACAATTCATTTATAGAATGATTGATTACACCGACACCGTAAAGGTGCACGCTCACACTGACAAACCTGTCATTTATGATATGATAATATTAACAGTGTAATTGATCAGCCACGTTCTTCACACATTCTTAACCACAAGTTCGCAATTTTATAGCAGGAGTACTAAGACCATAATTTATCGTAACTGTTTCTGTTGTCAACAGACTGACTATATCTGTCTTTAGCTGGAAGCTGTATTATTTTCAAATACCACCAAAGCTGTAATCAGAAATACAAAACTCGTTCATAAGACCTTGCCCGGAAAGTGTCAGGCGCGCGCACACATACACATGTACAGATGCGTTCTCTCTCTCTCTCTCTCTCTCTCTCTCTCACACACACACACACACACACACACACACACACACACACACACACACACACACACACACACACACACAAACGCACACACACTCACTCACACAACACACACTCACTCACACAACACACACTCACTCACACAACACACACAAGCATTCAACATATCTTAAAGAAAAAATACACGCACGTACGCATAAACATAATCATTCAACTTGTCTTGTAGAAATACACTCAGCGTGTTCTCCATTGTACAGCTGCTGTCATGATCCATGTAAGACAAACCGTTTATCTCAGCGATAAAGCAATGTTGTCAACGGCCATTATTATCCCTACGCAACAGATATCCACACCCAGATATACTGCCAACACACTCCGTGCTTGTGACGGTTTCCTTTGCGTGATTGTTGCTTCGTCTACCCGTCTGGCGACACAATGGTGTCCTAATAGCGTCCTGCCTCGGTGTGCAATTTGCGCGAATAGTACACCAACGCGATAACATCTTGCCGCATTACCGACACCGATGCGATGTTACGGAGCCCAGACACACAAGATGGTCTAACAACGACAAGACAGCTCCCGAGGACCCGCACGGTGTGTGCCGACCACGGCCGCTCACACCTCCGTCCGCCCCGGCGGAATCTTTTCAATTCTCGGGTGAGTCGTTACGTCGCCGATCACCACGGGTATAATTTCGCGACGCTCACCTTTATGTCCTCTTGATTTATGTTGCCCGTGCGTGTGACGAGACCTGACGGTGTGCGACCTGAGGGAGGTGTGCGCCCTAGGGGGAAGTGTTGACGCGAGCAGGTGGAATGCGAGACGGAACACTGTCGATGAAGCACCGTCGAGGCACAGGACACTGCCAGACAAGAAGATCCCCTTGCAAAACTATCGTCAGAAATCCATATAAAAACCTACAGTAACGCGTACACGTAAGCATGCATTGGAATGTAGATAACAGAAAATGGAGACTATTCGAATAGACACCCACCCACCCACCCATCCACCCACCCATCCACCCACCCATCCACCCATCCACCTACCACCGACAAGGCTAAGCAATGCAGAATGCATAAACAAAACCCGACAAGAGTCCACATGCATTCTACAACTGTCGTCGTGATCTTTAGCGTGTGAACAAAGACAATCTATGATATCCGTAAAGTGTTACTCGTGGAAGACAATCTATGTTTGGAAACGTGTCACATCCAGGTCGGTCGATCTATTGTCCGTAACGTTTATCCAGGGCGGACAATCTATGGTCCGTAACGTGCCATCCAGGGCGAAAATCGACCGTTCATCAACTCGACGACCCGTGACAGGAACTCGACAAAGAAAGAGGGCTATTTTCACCCGCCAAGTCGATCTACACAAACAGGGTTGTACCTACTTCAATGCATACCCCGCTCTGACGTCAAAGCGACCCTGTTTGATAACGGCGATCATGATAAGTGACTTCTAAAAAGCATGTTTCTATCTTTGACAGTTGAAAAGGGGCCGTCGTTCATCAATCAGTATTTCGAGTCACGTGAAAAGGCTATTGCCGTAGGGGATACCCGGTGAATAACGATTTGTTGTCCCGTAAAGCACCTGTAAGTGGCGCGGCCGGGATGTGACGAGTGACAACGCGAAATGAGGTGAACACATAAGCGACAATATATCTACACAGCTACACTACACACCAAGACCGGACACCCAATGCCCTCTGGCGTACCGCGGTCATCGGTGTGACCAATAGTGTTGTCCACTTTGCTCTGTTTCTGCGAGGTGTTGATATTACATGGCATTATCACAGAGACCAGTGTTTCCAGTTACAAACAACGGTTTCCCTGTTAAGTGTTGATGTCAAGATGCAAAAGTATTTGGCGTACTTACCTGTCCCACGTATGGCAATTTTTGACAGTTTGTAAAGGGTTATTTTGTACACGCCTCTTTAGATGCTACATCGTACTTATCTCACTGTTGATGATGCTACGGTTGTTTGTTGTGTGATAAATAGTCTCTCGTTTATACGTTTTGTTTAGGCACATAACATGTTCATCGGCTGTAAAGTCGTCTGGTCGCGTCAATCAATCAATCAATCAATCAAATATTGGCCAGTACATTTGGAGGGGTAATACGACACGAGTGGTGTGTTATGGGTCGACATCCTCTTGATATACGATGCTAACATTCTTCTCTCAAATAACTGCGTGTAGATCTCAGTTCACTATACGAATGTTTACACGAGGGTGGCGACAAGTCACAACATGCACCATATATAATTCGTGCGGTGCGTCCGGGGATAACCAGAATAGTCTCTGTTTCCCCGAGCAAAACTTGTTGACTGTAAACAGAACGTAACTCTTCGGCCAACCTGTTGGATCTTGTAGCATTGTAGAGATGGTCTGGATACGAAGGGTCGTGGATCGGCAATCGACAGATGGGTCGGGCCGTAGGAGTACGACCTGTTTTGGTGACACATGTACTGGCCCGATTAGGTCGGGCATGACGTAGAGTCACCCAACCGTGACGGCTTGTCGCCGTCGCACGGCGCAACTTGGAATGCACAGCGATTGTCCATCGCGATCGTGCGTCTCTCCCATTCGTGACGACATAAAGGCGGCATGCAAGCGTAGCGTGCGTGCGATAACTGGATGTCTTTTTTTCCAAGGCACCTTCTCTGCCGATGCACGCAGTAAAAACAGCGAGCGACTATGAGTCACGAGTTATCTTCAAGTGTCGCCGAACGTGGCATTGTTTTCCCTGTCTGGGTTAAGTCCCGGCCTAGCCAGCCAGGTCCAGAGGTGGTCCGGTTTTTCTGAAAGGAACACATTCCGTTGGCCTGCCCGGACACGAGTCCTGCTGAGTCCAGCTGTAAATTAGACGTGAGCTACACGGACCGAATGGTTGACGCTAGAAACGGTCGACATTTGCAAGTTATCACCTGAGATCTATATATAGATAACTGGTTTTGACTTGGCAGGATTCAGTGCGATGCAATTGGTTAAACAAGTTTAATACGCCCAGCAACCACATCCTTTACTTGAGCAGTCGAACTTGACTCACAAGAGTGAGTCAACTTAAAGGGCTTCTTTGGGAAGAGTGAGTCAACTTAAAGGGCTTCTTTGGGACTCGGAACGGATACTTTTGTGTCTCAAATTATAGTGAAAATTGATATTTTTTATAACGTTGAACTATTTGTACTGTACACAAACCTGTTCATATACTTATTTTATGTAATTCATTAGATGCATTTATTTCATTGGAATTGTGTGTTATTAATCACTAGTAACCATGAATTATACGGATAACATATGCGGGTCGAGACCAAAATAAAATATCCGCGTACGTGGAGTTATTTGGAACACGAAACGTTTTTTTTGGGGATATTTTATCAGTGATTAGTCATCAGTAAAACACAACTTCAATAAAATGAAGGTATGTGGTTACGTGAAATTGCTATTATAAGTAATTTTTAAATGTGTGCACAACACGAGAGTTTGATACTCTCATAGTAACATTCTCATTGTAATTTGGCACCTGAAAGAATCCTTCTTGTCCCAAAGAATCCCTTCAAACATGATTAGTATCGGTAATCGATGATTTCTTCTTCACTTTCTTGATCACGGGGTACTGAGCACGGTATCTATCTACTTGAGCAAACATATGCACAGATGCATGTATGTTTGCGACATGTCTATGTACGTCTGCGTAGGTATGTTAGTTTTTCTGCCAGACGCTTTGTACATCTGGTTGCTCGCAGCATTAGGCGTACTTTCTGCGATTAATACGGGCATATTTATTAGCTTAATTGTAGTTTGTTAACAAATTACACGTTGTTTCGGGTGCATATGCACACATGGAACCGGGTATATACACAATTTAAATATCATATACTGATCTTATTTGATATTTAAATGTGCTATATACCCGGTTCCATTGTGCTCTCAGAGTAACGAATGCCGCGACATAACCGTGCTGGAAGAAGCGGCCGTGACGTAGAGTGCATCTGTCATTAGTATTCAGCCCCACCATCGACCATTTGTCTTGCTTCTTCATGGAGTGCGCTGTTGTACTATAGTTCCTGTTTATAACCAGGAAGTAGGCCATATAGAAAACACATCCCAGTGCAAGCGTTTGCACTCATACCGGATGTGCTTCTAATATAGTTTCCGGCATACACGAATGTTCTGCTGTGGTGAACAGTTGCACGGCTGCCACGGTTGTGTGGCACGACGGAAGGATTGTGAATGTTTATCATTCCATCTGTTTCGCACAAGTCGGTACATTTTTTTATAACTCCGGTGGTTCAGCTCATAAATCTTTAATTTCATTTCAAAACAGCTGCATGTTATTCAGTATAAGTTATCATGATATAAATACGAAAAATCCTTCTAGAGTTTTGAAGAAATATTTCGCAATCTAACGACATTCCTTGCCAAACGTCCATGGAACGGAGTAGATTCAATCATATATCCGTAAGTGATATTCCTGGTGTATGGCGTGTAAACATGACTCAGAAGTGAATGTCTTTCACGAGCACAATGCCGTCTTTTTATGGGTAGCCGGAATGTCTAAGGGCTTGGCGACTTTATGCGTGTCCGTCCCGAGAAAGAGAACGCGACAAAACAATCACACAACACGACCGGACAAGACTGTCACAAAGGCTGCCTGTCGCGGACACATTGATATAGACCAGACGGTGTCACGACATGAACACCGGCTAATAATTGTAATGTATCGGACGCATGTGTGGCATGTGCGCGTCTACACTGCGCACAACTGCGCAGAAGCCAACGCCTTCTGTGCAGGACAATAACACATACTGCAATGTCTTTGCTGCCGTCCTCCCTAAGACACACAATCAGTGCACGGTTCTGTCAGCGAAACTGCTCGGCTTAGAAAAACAACAATGCACAAACAAAGGCATGTTTATTCAAGAATAGTTATTTACATTTGTCATCAATCTGTTGACCTTTGTTAATAGTTTATTTTAATTTAGTGTGACACGTTAGGTATCAGTTGTGGCAAGTGTGATATACTTGTTATATTACACTAGCGTGAGTTGTAATTGTATTTTAAATATTTTTTATTATTTATTTTTAACGTAAGATAATACCGAATGGAAAATGTTATGCTTACGTGAATGAATTTCTCATTCCCAACACTAATAGATCATGATAATTAATGTATAAGTTATATATATATATATATAATTATATATATATATATATATATATATATATATATATATATATATATATATATATATATATATATATATATATATATATATATATAATGTAACCTAGTATACTATAGAACACCCCCAAGTCAGGGCAACAAGACGACGAGATGACGAGAGAGTTCAGAAACAGGTTGTCTAACAAATGTCTTTGTAATTGCAATGTTACGGTATGTATATCGACTTGTGGAGGAAACAGTGCCACAATGAATGTCTTGTCCTAATAGGATTGTCACGTGCTGCAAGAAAAAAGCTCTCCCAACAGGAGTGTCAAGGCGGTGCGTCGTCTTGCGGTGGTGTGAACTTGTGAGTCACTAAATGTATCACGTCGACTCGCGTATTCCGACCGAGTCATGCCGAAGCATACTTGAATCAAAACTAGGTGTGTTTTGTTATTGGTAGCGCGATGTGGTGCCATTGATCAATCGAGTCATTCGGAGCCGAAGGTGATTTTGAGTCACCTCATCTCCTGTCTTTGTGGCAGAGGTCTGGTGTAAGACTCATTTAGATATCACCTAGGTAGCAGTGCTTAGAGGTCTGGTGTGAGGCTCACTTAGATATTAGTGCGCAGATGTCTGATGTGAGGCTCACCTAGATATAAGTGCTCAGAGGTCTGGTGTGAGGCTCACTTAGATATCAGTGCTCAGTGATGTAAGGCTCACCTAGATATCAGTGCTCAAAGGTATGATGTGAGGCTCACCTAGATATCAGTGCTCAGAGGTCTGGTGTGAGGCTCACTTAGATATCAGTGCTCAGAGGTCTGATGTGAGGCTCACCTAGATATCAATACTCAGAGGTCTGGTGTGAGGCTCACTTAGATATCAATGCTCAGAGGTCTGGTGTGAGGCTCACCTAGATATCAGTGCTGTATCATAGAGTCACGTGTAAATCAAATTTATTTGTGATGTTGTTCAGACGACTGATCACATATAGAAGTGTTTTTTTTCAGCCCTGGCGGACTCATCCGATAAACATGGCTTTGAACACTCTCCCAGTAATACAATGAAATCTTTTGCTTGAACGTATGTAATTTATACTCGCTGCAAGTTATATTTGGACTGCTCAAACAAGGTAATCTCGACTGCTCAAACAATGGTTGCTCGGCAAATGTGGCGTGCATCAGAATGTAATGGCGTTTTTTATGAACACGTATGGTATCTTATGGGTTATGTAAATGGCCGATAAGTGACTTGCATTTGAAACACATGAAAACACTCAAGAACTGATGGACTCACTGGCTCGTCACTATAAATCGCACTTGTTGAGCGCGCACGCGAGTATCACAATGTTAGCCAATCAGCGGCATTCTAATTTGTTAGCTCCTTGTTACAACGAGTTGGTTTTGTTTCACCTAAATCAGGGCTCAGTTTATAGGCAAGTCTTGTTTACCGTCGTACGAGCAAACCCACCACAAGAACAGCTACATCATTATTCGGAGGTGAACTCGTGCAAGTGTAGCCATTTCCTGTCGATTATTGTGTAGCTCGACGTTATAAGCCCGATGCGTGCACTTGGTGAGCCACCGTGCATTTCAGACTGGCGATGTCTATAGACACAGTTGTTGGACCACTGTGGACATCAGACTGGCGATGTGTATAGAAACACTTGATCGACCACTGTGGATATATTAGACTGGCGATGTGTATAGAAACACGTGTAATCGAAATATTTTACCAGCTACATTATATAACGAAAGAATAGTCGACACACGCGTTATTGTTTTGTGCCAGAGACGAAGACCGTAAGAAATATCACTGTACTTGTACAGTTACCTGGGCCCTTGTGTGGATCAGACAGAAGTTCAAACATGGCTGAAGAGAAATGTTGTATCATGCAATGTTTATTTGGTCACAATGGAACTATATGAATTGGCTTTGTCGCCATTTGTTGTGAATCGAGATAAATACATTTGAGATAGTACACGCTACAAGCCTACCAATGTTGGCTTGATCATGTTTATTAGATTCATGTCAGTGGTTCACTGTGTTATCGTTGTTATACAGGTCGCTAAGTTCCGGCCGGTATTAATTATCGCTTCATCAACTTAAGCATCCGGACAACAGGTCAATAACGAAGTTCAGAAAGTTTATCTAGACCAATATGGGTCAACGGTAACAGTGCTTCTGGTAGAAATTTTATATCAGCGTACCTATATGTAATTTGCGTCACCGCTATCTTTGTTCCAATCGAATCAACCAAATTTGTTGTTGAAATAAGTTTTTCGTTTCCGGTCAACCTGATCCGGTTCCGGTATTGTTTTTTATCTTCTCTCGGACCTATTAAGGCAAACATAGAAATTGTACCGCAGTGGTGACGATTGTTGCCCCTGGATTGGTCTTTTGGACGGGGATCATCATCATCGTCGTCATCATCATCATCATCATCATCATCATCATCATCATCATCATCATCATCATCATCATCATCATCATCATCATCATCATCATCATCATCATCATCATCATCATCATCATCATCATCATCATCATCATCATCATCATCATCATCATCATCATCATCACCATCACCATCACCATCACCATCACCATCACCATCACCATCACCATCACCATCACCATCACCATCACCATCACCATCACCATCACCATCACCATCACCATCACCATCACCATCACCATCACCATCACCACCACCACCACCACCACCACCACCACCACCACCACCACCACCACCACCACCACCACCACCACCACCACCACCACCACCACCACCACCACCACCACCACCACCACCACCACCACCACCACCACCACCACCACCACCACCACCACCACCACCACCACCACCACCACCACCACCACCACCACCACCACCACCACCACCACCACCACCACCACCACCACCACCACCACCACCACCACCACCACCACCACCACCACCACCACCACCACCACCATCGCATCATCGTCGTCATCATCGTCGTCATCATCGTTGTCATCGTTGTCATCAGAAATAGTTATGTTTTAAATTACTTATGATGACGTTTTGTTTATGTTCACGTTATGATTACTAATTCAATTATATTAATTATTGGGGTTAAAAAATAAACATCATGTTCTTGTTCATCGTCGGGCAAAAGCCTCAGCTTTCTTGCGCTATCCTCTGCTATACCAGAGGATAGTGCAAGACAGATGATATAACACAATCAGTATCAACACTTTGGCCGCCATGATATAGCACATAGCCTACTCCCTGGTTTGTTCCAAATTGGGACCGCAAGGAGTACACCCGGGAACAACCAGGCGTGCAGAGACAAACATCCTCCCGTCGACCTTAATCAGACGGGCCACGAGCGGCTTACGGCGACAAAGCCACGCCGTGTGGCAGGCGAACAACGGAGCCCTCTGATGTATGGTTATGCGGTGTATGGTAGATATGTGTCAGGCCCATTGAATGTGGACGTCACCGACTTCAGATCTCTCCTCGCCAACCAGTTCTGCCGCCACAGTCGCTATTCGTGGAATGTCTGTAGAAGGCTACGTCGTTTGACATGTCACGATGTTGTTGACACTGGAACCGGGTCGGTGAAATGTGGCGTACGCAGACATAAATATGCTAGTGTGTATTTGTGTGTTTTGCATTCGTAGGATTAGTCGTTTCTCTTTCTCGCAAAAAAAAGACCTATGTGCGTGGCTTCAACAAATCATAGCCGTGCGGTGTCACGAAGCCGTGGTGTTTTTGCGGATATTACATTTGAACAATGTTTGCGAGAGTTTGCTAACAGCATGCAACAATCGAGCTATGTTAGCGGGTGTTTGGTAGCCGTGTTTTCACAATCGAGCTGTGTTGGCGGGTGTTTGGTAGCCATGCTGTCACAATCGAGCTGTGTTGGCGGGTGTTTGATAGCCATGCGTTACAACGGATAAGCGTTGACGGGTGTTTTACAGTCGTATGTTACTATACAGTGGACCTGTGTTTTTGCGGGTGTGTCATAGCCGAGTGCTATACGGATACAGTCGTCGACTACGAGTGTTGCTCCACGTTTGTTGATCGTGTGTTCACGGATACGACTGTTGGGTGTCTCTTGCTTTATCCGATCTTAACTACCGCGACGACATTACCGTGTCAAGTAACACTCGACACAAAGAGACACCCTCCGCCAACTGAGTGTTGAGTATCAAGTGTCGCCCAGCAGTGAAGCCTGACAATATTAAGCCGCTGCGTCGTAATAATAGGGACTATTTCGCGCTAGCCATTAACACCACGCAGCGGCGCCAAACTGCGCTCGCGCTATTTTCGGCGTCACTTGCACAGAACTTGTCTGCACTGCACATCAAGATAGCGGCGTCTCACTGACTGTCCACTGAACCGGCTCTTTGTGTAGTCAGTCTTATGTCACCCAACTGTGTGCGTTCGTGCACGCAGCGTGTGTGTTTGTGTGTGTGTGTGTGTGTGTGTGTGTGTGTATGTGTGTGTGTGCGTGTGCGTGTGCGTGTGCGTGTGCGTGTGCTTGTGCGTGTGCGTGTGCGTGTGTGTTTATGTGTGTGTGTGTGTGTGTGTGTGTGTGTGTGTGTGTGTTCGCGCGCGCAGTAAACTGTATACAACATTCGTGTATACAATGTATGCGCGTTATATATATATTATTAACAGTGACGCACATGCAACGTCTACGTTTCATAGAACAAGGCACATTCAATTTGTTGACAACACTATATAATACTATGTTTTTAATGATTGCATAATGATTATTGTTGACTAAAACAACAGGTTAGCGGACGTAACATTTTCACGCAAAGTCTACTACCACTTTATTAAAATACTTATAAACATACTAGTCAGCAGCTGTAACATATGGCTCACTCATGTGATCATGACGTGTCCGAACGCACGAACATTTACAACTATGCTCGAACTGTTGGCGTCGTCATGTATAAAAAGAAGTATACACCGTTTGAATGGTTTGATCAGGTGCAATACCAGCATATAGTCTCGGTCGTTGCCTAGCTTAGTCTCGACTGTTGTCTTGATGCAATCACCCATGGACGAATCAAATCAACGTGTCTCTATCGGCGGTGTCGTATCTTAAGTAGTGGCTCCTGTTTCTTTGATTGCGACAAGCCAGGCGCGACAAGAAAATACAACCCTGCTTACAAAACACTCGTGCAGGCGTCTGTTTTATTCAAGCTCATCGCACAGTATGCAACGATTTTGCGACCTTGCCTCTATGCTTAGAGACGGACGTAAACAAATACGTCAGCGGAGATGGTGGAGTTCTTTCTCGGCGTATTACGGAATCAGTCCTTTGTCAAAAGCACCTCTCAGTTTGGAATTCCTTATGTGACTTGAATGTTCCCAAACGTTTACAACAGCAGTGAAGCAGTGAGACGGTCACGGCGAGTGATTGCTATCACAGCTGTTCCCACGTTGGCCCATGTCATGTTATTGTCACCGAGTAATCGTTCTGAACACCGCCTCTAGCTATAGGCATTGAATACGCAACCATCAAACGGACAGGACACGTTTTCCCTGCATAACTCAGGACATTATAAACAACTGTCACCTGTCGTTTAATGTTTTATCGCCCTCATCTTTTTCGGAATTACACACACATAGTTGTACTTGAAAACAAATATATGGCAGTACATATATTTAAAGAAATAATAATAATTAATATATGTGTTATTTTATGCTTACGCGATTATTTGTATTGCTTTTGGTTTGAAGAATGTAGGCTTTTAGCATGTTTTATAATGTATACCTATAACTGGGTTACCTGGCGTTGCAATCGGACTAGAGAGATTACTTGTCCAGATAAAGCAGCGTCTTCTCGGAGAACGACAAGAACACTGACGGAATTGTTTGGCTAGCTACAAACTGTTAAACTAACTTTATCACTGATAATATGTTAAAAACAACATTGTAAAAAGATTGCGTGTATTAAAAGGAATGTACCTGAGTAAGATTCCAACTTCCGTTTAGGATCCAAAGAAGTTTCTGGTGCAAACAATGAAGCAAATAACATGTTGGGTCAATTACGGAAGCCGCAATTGTTGTGTTTCCTGATAATACAATTCGTCAGGACTATCATTGAAAGTGTATTGGTTTGGGAAGTTAATTATATGGAGTCTCGCAGTAGGTCGGTATACGACGGTCGATGGGAGTTGTATCAGACGAGTCAGGAAGAGCACAAATGAACTCCATGGGATACGTACTTTCAAGCTATAAAACCAGATATTGTGTATACAGAGTTACAGACATTACTTATAATAAATTTACAAAATGTCAGATAAAAAAGGTAAAATGTCAACCATTCTGATCTCATAGTATAACACATATATAATGTGCCAAGACCAAAATGAGTTATTGGACGGCATAATTTTGACGAATCCATGTTCCAATTTCAGACACACCACCATTGTGGGTGGCCGACGAACCGAACGTGTGCAACAGATCTTGCGGTGCGCATGCCCAGTGTCAGTGTGACGTGTTGCGAGGCGCCTCCCAGTGTATGTGCCTCAAAGGATACTATCTCAAGGACGGACTTTGCACCGGTAAGCTGAACAAACTATCATGTGAACAAATTGATCAGCATGATGTTGGTGGGATTGCTATTTAACTATGTAACTTTGTCCAAATGTAATTTGTCTTCTAATTGACACTCGTTCCTAGTGAGTATTCATGCTGTTGTACATTGTGTCAGGATAATGGTAATATATATATTTAGAGAGAGATATATATATATATATATATATATATATATATATATATATATATATATATATTAAAGGGAAAATGTATTATTTTTCAGTTGTTTCTTGAATGTAAAGTGGCACTCACACTTAAAATCTCACTCGAATTAAGGAGAAAGTCGCTAATTTGGCTTGGAAATCACTGAGATGTGCCTCGATTTATTTTAGTCCTACGAAAATGTTCTCCAATTGAACATGGAGATCGTTGATTTGTTAATGGACTTTGCTTGTCTTGAACGCAACTCGAGTCATTCTCAGGTGTAATCAGATATCACCTACGTCTGCCGTCTGACAGAGAGTGTACACAGTGAACAATGCCTATCACAAAGCAGTCCCTACTGCCTAATCGTAACGAATAATGTTGTAATAAATTGGCCGTTTATTTCATTGTTATTGTTTGAGATAAAAGGCGAAACCGTCATGTTTATGTGCATCTTAACTTGTGACTTGAACGATGAAACCTAATGACTAGAAACTTTACTTGGAATGCAGAAAGCTGATATGGACATCATTTAATTGGTGACTGACTTGACTTGCACGTCGTTGATTTTAGACTTGACGTAATTCGTTAGCAAGTGGCATATCAACAAGTCTGTTTATAGATGTTCTGCGGTTGTACTGTCGACTGATGTCTTATATGCAACAAACGATTGTGTAGCTGTGTATTCGGTTACAGAGTGCGCGTTAAACACGTACAAGACCGATATCGGCAACCAAGCATGTGAGCAGTGTCCAAATATGATGGTGACTACCAGCACTGCTTCGGATGCACTGGGCAAATGCAAGTGCCCAGATAACACAACGTGTACTGGTACGTGAATTATGTGCGAACAATTAAATGGGACATTCAACCTAGAATCAGTCATACGATATTTGTATTAATTAGTTTATTCGTCATTATTAAAATCATC
>OZ024864.1:32756431-32763931 GCA_964017155.1 Oasisia sp. SBJ-2009 | reverse complement strand
AACAAGTACCTCCAGGAGCTCGTGCAGTCGGGCACGGTGGAGCGCGCCGTCATCATCCGACCGGACGGCACGAGTCAGGCCAAGACCGACTCCTGGCTCGTTGACCTTCACGAGATCGACAAGTTACAGGTGCGTGAGACCGGAACTAGTGACAGCCACCGGTAGGACTGGCCCGTAGCGGCAGCCCTCATTATCATTGGATGGTTGAACGGGCATCGCAATATGCGTTTAGACGGTTGCCGTTATTGTGCAGAAATTACTTGCATTTTAAATATTACTACTAATAAGAATAAGAATAATTATTATTACATAAATAAATAATAAAGAAATGCTACAATAATCATAAAGCAAATTCTACAGCATCTAAATCCTCAGGAACCAAATATTTCACATTAGACAATTAGACAGTGTTTGGGGGATGTTGTGTGTATATGTATAAGTGTGTGTGTGTGTGTGTGTGTGTGTGTGTGTGTGTGTGTGTGTGTGCGTGCGTGCGTGCGTGTGTGTGTGTGTGTGTGAGAGAGAGAGAGAGAACGTGTGCTTACGTGTGTGTGTGTGTGTGTGTGTGTGTGTGTGTGTGCGTGCGTGCGTGCGTGCGTGCGTGCGTGTGGGTGGGTGGGTGGGTGGGTGTTGAACGTAATTACTATTATGTATGCGTGTGTTACATATAAATATGTATGAGTGAGCACACGTGTACATACGTACGCTACCCTTCGTACATACACATCCATACGCACACACACACCTACACGCCCACACACCCACACGCACATACGCCACTACGAGCCAATAACAACTGTCCACTCTACGTCCACAGGTGCTGCTGGAGGACCGCAGTGTCGACGTGCCGGCCGTCGTCCAGGGCGGCGAGTACCACATCCAGTACAACGACGGCACGGCGGCCGGCGGACAGACCATCGGCTCCGGCCCCGGCGCCATACTCGCTATCACCCGCACGAAGAACTACGTGCTTGTCGCCACGGCGATCGCCGCCGCCGACGACGGCGAATGTCGCAAGGAACTCGACTGGATCGGCGACCACATCCGGAACGAGGGATATTAATCCGCCGGCGTTAGACCCGCCTAGCAATGCCGTGCAATACCTACGATGGGCAGTATGAACCGTGTCCGGAGAGAGGGGGATTCTCATAAGCGAATTGACCAACAGAGAGCGATCTGGACGTGTCTAGACCAATTAGCCAGTGCGTGAAGAAGCGAATGATTCATTCGAGTGTTTTTGTCTTGAAGAGAGAACGATTCGATATGGACGACGGTTTTTGCGTATCGCAGATGTCTGGCGAAACTGGACAAAGACGCTCGTGTAGACAGACTTTAAACACTCTACAATTGGTCGGAACTTACAATTTCAAAACGAACGTTACAAACGGCGTACGTATCTGCAGCAGTTGATTAGAAGCCTTTTTGGACTTGGTTGCAGAATTTAGTCGGTTTGAAATATGTGCCTTCTAAAAAGAGATACATTTGTTGTTATGTTGTCACTAAACAATATTTTGCCTCCCATACTGCATAGCTATCACGTGTGCTTTAAAACACAACAAGCAACAATAACATTCCGCCAGTCCGATTTTTTGAAATGCACATATTCAGTTTATGTAAAACATTCTATTGGCCCTACAGTCATATTACCGCGTTATAACGGTAAGATTTATTCGCACACTTCAGCAAAGCTGGGTGTAATGAATAACACTGCCGTAGTTTAGTTATAAACTCAACCTACTCTAGACACTACTCCTAATTATTGAATGCGCATGCACACTTGGCACTTCCTGGCACGTTGTAGAGCCGTCTCGTGCATGGCTTTATGGTTCAAAGGTCAAATGATGACGCGAGCAGGTCTCAGTGCACCAACCACATAGTGGTGACGTTTTCTGTGTTTATGAATAATAATTTACGGGTACACATCTCCAAGGTGGGTCCAGGTTTCAACATTTGTTGTTAGTTTATTTGTTTGTTTGTTTGTTTGTTTGTTTTGGCACTGGTTTATTGTTCATTTACTTCTCAATACGTGTCTGAATCTGGTGGTGTTGCGAAGTATCAAGTCTTTCGCCGAACAAGTTATCTTTATTCAAATGTCCATGGTATTTCCTGTATGTGTTTGCACAAGTGCTTGCTTCATAGCAGAAATGCACAACAGGTCCTTGTTTCCTGAACAATAGGCATGGTTGTAATGCCTGATAATGATGTGTTCTGTAGTTACGACACAGTGCGAATTTCCATAAAATTTAAACATAAATAATACTGTTATACGCATACAACTGTAGTACCTACTCTCGTAGAATGCGCCATTGTTATCATTACGTCAGCATTACATTAAAAGGCATTGACGCATAAAAATACCATGAAAACTACTGATGGATAAAGTGAATGGAACTCTAAAGGACATACTTGAGTTGGTGAGACTCGTGGAATTAACTCAACTCGTATTTTTGTATGGATTGAACGTGTTGCGTTTAGCATAATACTCTGTACGTTTGTCGATTTGCCATTCTTTACAATCAACACGACATTACACGTTTTATTTGATTGTGATATAATTATGTTGAACGCATGTAAATATTATGTTTAGATGCCGTATATATGTATAAGAAGATCCGTTAAACTGCATATACTGCCATTTGTATATTATCATGTCTATTGTTGAATGTCCGTAAGTATTAGAAACCAGAGTTGCCCTTGATCACATGAGAGACGTGGTTATGATATCTTTAACATCGCTTCGTCTTCTCATATGGTATACACGGCAACCGTACGCTACTACTGTCATAGTGATATTAGATGTCATGTATATATTATATTATATGCGGTGCCTTTTTGTGTACATCTGCTGTATTTTGAAATATATTTTTCAGAAAATTTGTTTTTACCTTGTAGCATTTTGCATGTCCATTGTTGTTTCGAAACAGATGATTGGTCACATATCAACTATTACGACAACAGCATGCAGCTTTTGAAATAAAGGTTTACCAAAAGTGCCATGAAACACTAGTTGTTTGCATATACTACTGATTTGCTTAATCTATCCTGCATAAACGGAAGAACACACTATGTTCATTCATTCGTGTCCTTCCACCAGCCTATGAACAAAATCCCTGTACTTGGCACATTTGATGGCGATATCATTGGCCCACGGACATCGTAAGGTCGAATGCAGGGTATGTGCTCTCCATCAACTCGCAGACCAGGAGATTCTGAATGGTCTGCCTAGCGCCACAGTCAGAATTTTCCGGGTCGTTGGAATACCCCACCCCCATTTTATCATATTGGCTCTCTACCGTCCAACCTTTGTGCGAAGTCGGTTTAACGCCTTCCGCGTAATCCAAGCGTGCTCCGCACCAGTACGAATGTTCATGTGCACGCTGGCGTCCAAAGAGTCAAGTCGGTCTCGCCTCACGCGTGCTACTGATGGAGTGATGTTAACGTACTCAGTGATCAAGAAAAAATAAAAAGACAGTTTCCACAGACTCCACAGCAAGCTGAAGACGTTTACAAGCCCACGTCCCGCCCCGCCCCGCGGTTTTCGAACGAGGTTAACTGCCGGTGTAAGTTCTATTGTTGCAGTGAGACAAGACACACAATTACCACACACACACACAGCGTACTAACGACACATCTATGTAACGTACTTGTATAAAGTACATATTATACTCGACGTTCTTCTTTCAAAAGTACTCAACAACGTAACTCTGTCAAATGGGTTTACACGGAACGTTATAGTCCGTAGTGAACAGGTCCATTGATAATTTCAGACACAAATTTGTGCAAAAACTATAATTGGACAATTGATTAATTGGACATCGGGTGAACAGGAGTACAACGGAGCCTTGACCCGAATAACGGAGTGACCGTATTAGCGGGTAAAACAGAAACCTTACTGTATCCTATATATTACATTAGAGACTTTGCTAGAGTTAATTGTGATGTGGCTGCATTGCAGAGGTGACCGTAATGGTAGGTTCTATTCTATGTTTCGGATGACCAAGTAGTACAGTGAGTGTATCAAGGTAAGGCTGTTGTTGCCAGGTAAAGTACGCAATGGAGCACCAACAAGTTAGCGCCCGGCTGATATAGGGTGTGCGACACGGCAGGATGTAGGTCTAATGACGACGGTGCAGTGTGCTTCATGCTTCATGCGGGTAGCCGTGGCGTGCTCCACCGGACACTGTCAGCCGTTAACTCTGATAACATCTGTTGTTGGTGTGACATAAACACTCTGTCCTTGTTTCACGTGATGCTAACATTTTGACTTTGGGCCTCATGATCACTTTGTTTGGGGGCCACACAAGTGTTTTGTTTTGGGACATGTGAACATGTTTCGTCTCACATGTTTCGGTCCACAACAGTCCACGAGAACAGTTCGTACGGATTACATGCACACACTGTTTCTGACCGGAACGCACTGAAGCATGCACACACACACGCACACGCACGCACACACACACGCACACACGCACGCACGCGCGCGCGCGGCATACACACATAATATATACACTTGTTTTGTGCCACACAGGCAAACACATTGTCTCGGAATAGGTTCTTGCGATATGGCCTCCATGCCTGTATGCAATTTTCCAAATGAGGCCTAACTATTGTTTTGTACAGCGGTATTATTAGTTCTTTTCCTTGTACATTACCTTTCGCCTAATTAATCCAAGAATTTAGTTTCCATTCGCTGCTGCAATTACACACTGCTCTGATAGGCCTACCTTTATATCGGCGCTAATAGTTAACCCTAAGTAATTTTCCTTAACGGTAGTATTTATTATATTTCATATTTGGCAACAAAACACATGATACATAAATATCCCATGTGTCATCGTATGTGAAGAATTACATAAGATCGTAATGCTGTGACAGTCCTGCCTGTCTTAGCTTCTGTCCTCTTCTTCGTCGTATACAAGATATTGTCTGCTGTGGTTTTGGCAGGCCTGTCCACCGTGGCATGCGCAACATAGTATGCATGTCATGTCAGGGGTCTTGCAGCTGCATTTGCTTGTCCTGCGTAGTATTTAAACAAGAGCACTTGATCAACGTTAGTAAGCCGGGGGAGGCTATAGTTGAACTGTTGCAGTATCTTCGTAACCCATTGGCCATATCAAGCTATGTTAGGTCCCTGAGGTACGGTCACAGACATAATAGATTCATTGGAATAACTGTCGATAAATAAATGTCGACTAGGCAGAAATATTATGGAAGACACATGGAGTCATTTGAGTAGAGTTAGCATGGTGGGTTTCGTGATCCAATTATAACCACCATGACATTATCAAAAAACCTTTAACGTTTAAGTTTGAAAACAGTTAATTTAACGGACACCGAGGTGATAACCAGTTGTGTGTGGTCTCGTTAGATATGGCTCAAAGCGAACCGAAAGCGAGAATCCCATGCGTGCCGTATTTCATAAGCTTTGGCGGAGTGGTTGATTTCGGTGTAACATTTATTTCATGCGGGAAAACATGCATGTTTAGCGAACAGTCAATGGCTTTGTTCTATTTTGTGGCGACACATAGCGGCGATGTTGGTGTCTGCAAAAACAACTGTCGCCCTCTTTCGACTATTGTGCATATTATATGGGTAACATAGCTGTTGGTCTCCATAGCTGTCTATGCCTATGATTAAATTCCGAGTTTGTTATTTGACGAGATTACATTTTTCCGGGCGTTATAAACTATCCCGGTAATGTTTCTGCGCATGCGCGATAAATGTAAACTCATCAATGTGCAGCGAAATGCAAATGAGTTATGGTATAATTAATGGCCTACCACGCGCTGTTCGTTAACTTTCCTGTGGTGAATATTGTGACAAGTTGCTTTAAAAAGATTCACCGGAAAGCGTTAACGTACTTAATGGCCAATGAAGCTCGACTCGCGCATGCGCATGCATTCCAGGACAGCAATGTGGGTGTTGACCTCATGGATGGAAAACTGTTAAATTTCAAGAGGCTTCACAAGCAAAGACACACACACACGCACGCACGCACGCACGCACGCACGCACGCACGCACGCACGCACGCACGCACGCACGCACGCACGCACGCACACACACACACACACACACACACACACACATATGATAGATGATGAAACAGTAAAGTGTGGATCCTCTGTTTGTAAAGGCTTGCACGAACTTTAATCTAAACATTTCAACTAAATAGACCAACCAGTCCCTAGCTGGCACGCCACCATTCACTGAACCCATCATCATAGTTAATAGAAAAATACTCAACATTGTTGACAGATTCACCTATGTTGGCAGCACCATCTCTCAAGCTGTGCATATTGATGACGACGTCGACAATAGCAATATTACATAGAGCCAGTACAACATTTGGGAGGCTATATGTTTAGGAACGAACAGGAATTAGAGTGTCCACAAAGCTTAATTTTTACGCAGCGACCTTCCTTCCATCACTCTTGTATACATGCGAAACCTGGACAGTGTATATAGAGGGTATTCACGTGACGTAACCAACCGGATGCGCGGCCATTGTGGCGATACCAACCACACTAACAACCCGCCAGCAGTTTCGCTTAACCGACTGTCGGTCGGCTGCGGAACTACGCCGAGAAGACAGTCTGATTACTTAGTCGGCTTTTGTTTGTTTATCCGCGTGATCTATACAATGCTGCCACCTCACGGACACTGGTTAATCCTGCCGTAATTTCTATTTTTATAAATAACTGTAAATTTGTATTTCAATTTATTTTGTGTTAGAATAAGTTTAATTTTGTATAGTTTTTATAATACAGCATTATTTGATAAAAAGGTATCCATATTTAATTAGTATGCTATCCGTGTGGGGCTAGACAATGCTACCACCTCACGGATACTGCCTAACCCTGCCGAAATTCTTATGTTATAAACAACTGCAAATTTGATTTTACTAACTTTTGTGTTAATATAAGTTCAATCTCTCAAACCCCTCTCTATCTCAACCCTTCTCTGCACCTCAACCCCTCTCTCCACATTAACCCCTCTATCTCAACCCCTCTCTCCACCTCAACCCCTGTCTATCTCAACTCATCTCTCCACATTAACCCCTCTCTATCTCAACCCCTCTCTCCACCTCAACCCCTCTCTATCTCAACCCTTCTCTCCACATTAACCCCTCTCTATCTCAAACCTCTCTTCACCTTAACCACTCTCTCCAAATTAACCCCTCTCTATCTCAACCCCTCTCTTCCCACCTCATCCCGTCTCTATCTCAACCCCTCTCTCCACCTTAGCCCCTCTCTATTTCAACCCCTGTCTGCACCTTAGCCCCTCTCCACCTCAATCCCTCTCTATCTCAACCCCTCTCTTCACCTTAACGCCTCTCTATCTCAACTATTCTCTCCACATTAACCCCTCTCTATCTCAACCCCTCTCTGCACCTTAACCCCTCTCTATCTCAACTAATCTCTCCACATTAACTCATCTCTATCTCAACCCTCTCTGCACCTTAAACCCTCTCTATCTCAACTCATCTCTCCACATTAACC
>OZ024864.1:32701431-32753931 GCA_964017155.1 Oasisia sp. SBJ-2009 | reverse complement strand
CGTCAAACTAGATTTTGTGGCGATGTTTGGTTCCCTTGGTCTTCGAGGCGCAGCCCTGACTTCCGCGCGTCCTTTGACACTTGCGTAACGACGAGTGCAGCGGGGCCGCCGAGCGCGTGTGCGGGAATCGGGTCAAGGCCGTAGATTTCCCAGGATGCAACTCGCACACGCACACACAAAAAGGCAGTCTGGCAGAACTGTTTCTCGTCGTGAAACGAACTGATTTTCCACTTAGAATCTTGTTGGTAAGTGTGGCCCAGCTTATCGGACGCCGTTTGACGGACTGTGACAACAGCCTAAGTTAGCTGGACGGAGAAATGGCGAGCAGGGTAGCGAAGTTACCTAAATTCCGCTCAAAACGTTGTCAGGCGGGTGCGTTGGTTCGGGCCGCAGCCAGTCAGGTCGGCCCAGAGACAGAGTAAGAGTGTTTATTTCGTGAACGTCTCATCACACGATCAATTTGGCGCAATACCTCGGTGTTTTTGCGTTGTTTGAGTTTCACCATGGCGTCGCTAATGTTATCTGTGTTATATGTGAGACTTAGCGATGACAAATTGCCGAATCTAATCGGTAATCGGACGTAGCGTCGCCGTCGGTACCTGCGGCTGTGGCAGGGCCAGTGCAGAAAATGTCAACAAAGAATGTGACATGTCAAACCAAAGCCAAGCCGTAGAAAAATGGACTGGTTGAATTTCCATAGTGTTTCCATTAAATACTGATAGAATGGGCCATCCAGGTAACATCCATCAAAAAATTATAATTATGTTTCATCACCCTATGGCTATGTCAATGAGTCATGGCAGTCGGCCACCAGTATGGCAGTAATGTCATGACATTAGTGTGATTAGCTTGGCATAGTCATAGACCATGTAGTACTTGCCATAGTCGTGCCTATTATACGGACCCTTCTTTATGTTACCATGACAACTACATTGTTTGCCTAAATTTTAGAACTCAAGTGAGATAATCAAGTTATCCTGGTTTGAGTGAACACACACTGCGATATTGCACCTCTCAGACTCGCGCAGTGTGGTCATGTACGGCTGTAACATGGTAGACTAGGTAGGACAAAACTGGACAAACCACCTAACACAACTCACTAACACACAGAGTTGTGCTCAGATGAACATACACCAGAAGATCCATACTTTTATTAACATCAGTATAGTTCATTATATAGACCAAAAAACGTTCATAATTAATAATCAACCATACCCACTCGACTGCCACATTACCATTAATACTCTCCCCTCATTCACTTAATGAACAATAGTTACTGTTAAAATGTGCTAGACCGTGTTTACAGATTTGACAAATATTCTTGACATTACGTTCTTTGCTGTTGTTTTCAGTGGTTGCATGCATTGTTTATATATATTTATATATATATATATATTTATATATATATATTATCTGATAAGTCAAACTTGCCAAGTTTGAAATAGCATATAACCATGTGCGTATAAAACAGCAACGCTGCCTATTGTCAGTGCCTAAACAGGTTAGATTGATTGCATTTTTACCAAAAGGCATCATTTTATAAATAAAAGACATAATTTATAGACAAATATGCCTTGTAACTTAAGTCTCGCACTAAAAACGAGGTTGGGGACAGGAAGTCCATTTCCTCCATGTTAAAAGATAGACATTGTTTAGTTTTTGGTTGTCCCAAATTGTGTTTGTAGTTTTATTTTTCGAAGGACAATTACAAGCAGAAGCAGTGTGACACTTTGCTGGTAGGAATGCTCATGGTAATCATGCATTGTAATTGATTATTATGGTGGTTGTCGTGGCATCAACGGCTAGTACTTGTGTTTGTCGATCTTCATAAGTAATGAAGAATGCCATCTTCCACGCAGTACAACCTGTTTTGGGGTAAATGTATGTGCATTTAAACAACTAAACGACAGCAGTGTAAAACGCAAATCCTGTAAAAGACATGGCCTAAAATCGTTCATACTATTTGCATTACGCAAATTGCTATGTGTTTATGACAGTGTGGTAAACTCAATATTAAATCGGACAGTTAATGTAAGAAAGCTATAACATGACATTGATGACCTGATTTTCCTACTATGATGTAACAGAAATCGAGCTGTCTATATCCATATTTTACCAGCCTTTACGTAAATCTGCCATCCGAACAGTATTATGGGTATCCAGCCATATAACAGTATTTATAAAACAATTACCATAATATATAATTAAGTAACAAAACTTTATCAATCACTTCAGTTTACTTTCATCAGTCGGAAACTACAACTGTCATCCATCGTTAGAATATCATTCTTGTGTCCTGTCCCCAATCAGCTCCAGTGTGAGGCTGTGTAATGATCCAGTGAGTGTATCACATGGCCAGTCTGAGGCTATGTAATGATCCAGTGGGTGTATTACATGGCCAGTCTGAGGCTGTGTAATGATCCAGTGAGTGTATTACATGGCCAGTCTGAGGCTGCGTAATGATCCAGTGAGTGTATTACATGGCCAGTCTGAGGCTGTGTAATGATCCAGTGGGTGTATTACATGGCCAGTCTGAGGCTACGTAATGATCCAGTGGGTGTATTACATGGCCAGTCTGAGGCTGCGTAATGATCCAGTGGGTGTATTACATGGCCAGTCTGAGGCTGTGTAATGATCCAGTGGGTGTATTACATGGCCAGTCTGAGGCTGTGTAATGATCCAGTGGGTGTATTACATGGCCAGTCTGAGGCTGTGTAATGATCCAGTGGGTGTATTACATGGCCAGTCTGAGGCTGTGTAATGATCCAGTGGGTGTATTACATGGCCAGTCTGAGGCCACGTAATGATCCAGTGAGTGTATTACATGGCCAGTCTGAGGCTGTGTAATGATCCAGTGGGTGTATTACATGGCCAGTCTGAGGCTGTGTAATGATCCAGTGGGTGTATTACATGGCCAGTCTGAGGCTGTGTAATGATCCAGTGGGTGTATTACATGGCCAGTCTGAGGCCACGTAATGATCCAGTGAGTGTATTACATGGCCAGTCTGAGGCTGTGTAATGATCCAGTGGGTGTATTACATGGCCAGTCTGAGGCTGTGTAACGATCCAGTGGGTGTATTACATGGCCAGTCTGAGGCTGTGTAATGATCCAGTGAGTGTATTACATGGCCAGTCTGAGGCTGTGTAATGATCCAGTGAGTGTATTACATGGCCAGTCTGAGGCTGTGTAATGATCCAGTGGGTGTATTACATGGCCAGTCTGAGGCTGTGTAATGATCCAGTGGGTGTATTACATGGCCAGTCTGAGGCTGTGTAATGATCCAGTGGGTGTATTACATGGCCAGTCTGAGGCTGTGTAATGATCCAGTGGGTGTATTACATGGCCAGTCTGAGGCCACGTAATGATCCAGTGGGTGTATTACATGGCCAGTCTGAGGCCACGTAATGATCCAGTGGGTGTATTACATGGCCAGTCTGAGGCCACGTAATGATCCAGTTGGGTGTATTACATGGCCAGTCTGAGGCCACGTAATGATCCAGTGGGTGTATTACATGGCCAGTCTGAGGCCACGTAATGATCCAGTGGGTGTATTACATGGCCAGTCTGAGGCCACGTAATGATCCAGTGGGTGTATTACATGGCCAGTCTGAGGCCACGTAATGATCCAGTGGGTGTATTACATGGCCAGTCTGAGGCCACGTAATGATCCAGTTGGGTGTATTACATGGCCAGTCTGAGGCCACGTAATGATCCAGTGGGTGTATTACATGGCCAGTCTGAGGCTGTGTAATGATCCAGTTGGGTGTATTACATGGCCAGTCTGAGGCCCCGTAATGATCCAGTGGGTGTATTACATGGCCAGTCTGAGGCCACGTAATGATCCAGTGGGTGTATTACATGGCCAGTCTGAGGCCACGTAATGATCCAGTTGGGTGTATTACATGGCCAGTCTGAGGCCACGTAATGATCCAGTGGTTGTATTACATGGCCAGTCTGAGGCCCCGTAATGATCCAGTTGGGTGTATTACATGGCCAGTCTGAGGGTTCATTATGAGATAGCATGAACAACACTAGACACAAAGTTTAGCTGTGCATGTAAATAATAAATAATAATTTCATAAAATCCTTTTGTACGAAAGTACTACCCATCTTATGAGCATTAATTTCTATTTCTCAGTATTAATTTCTATCTCCCGAATAAGCCAGTAATATTAGTTTTGGATTTGGCTTTGACCTGACATAGCTTAATGAAGAGACCCATCCACCCATCATTTGGATGGGTAAAAACCGTTGTGGGTGGGTAAAAATATTGGTGGACGCATAAAAAATGAAGGAGCAAAAAAAGATCTTCAAAAAGCATTTATATATATTGTCATAGATGCCTCAAAAGTGAGTGTAAATGGTGTCACATGTGTGTTTGTAGTCCATTTTAGGTCATCAGACACATTTAAAGTTTGTAAACTGCCTTGGCAGTTCACATCCGTGTGTCTACCAAAACGTGTGACTGGCAATAATTTGGTAATTTGTTTTACCAATACTGTTCAGACTGTCTTTCTACAACAGTTCCCCTGTGTTTGTTCTGCAGACGTCCTAGTGCCTTTGTATGCCGGTCGCATCAGCTAGAAAAGTGGCTTCGAAGGTGCGACCTACAATTCTGGACAACAGGAATTGGCCGGTTGGGGGTGGAGGGGGGCCCGGGGTGCCAATGGGCGTGGGCACCCCCCTCCAACGCAGCCTCTCCCAACCAGTGCCAGGGGGACCCATGGACCGAGACCCAAACATGCCGTGAGTACATTTCCATCTCGCTCTGTTTGTTAAAGTGACTGGGAATCATAAGTTTGATTAGAAGTGTTGTTTGCTCTGTTGCCAGCCTGCCATGATGTGATTATAGTAATACTGTCAGACATGCAGACTCTACTGCACCTATATTATATATTTAGGAAGCAAGGGGACTTGTTGCTAAGCTAAGAGTTCATTAGTAAAATCCGTGATTAAACAGATTGTTTCAAAATTTAAGGAGCTTTTAAAAATTGGAAAAACCAGGGCCGTATAACTGGGGACCCTATTTCCAAGTAGCATTGTTACATGAAATTGCCATAAATAATATACTGTTATGGAAAGGAAATATTTAGTGACAAGCTCAATAAAAGATGAATCATTGGACCATGACTAGGGACGTGCATGAGTCGCTGGCACGCAGAGCCACTAGGGTTGCACTGAACCTTGACCAGTCACCTGTACCTTGACCAGACCAATTTTTTTGTATCTGCTCCACGACTAGAATTCTCTTCCAGTTTAGACGAAGAAAACCTGTTTCCTCTTTATTTTTAAAATACTTTCAGAGAACAGTCATCTATTCTGGGTTGTGTATGCAGTGTAGACACGTGTCAGTTTATTTTTTATTTTCACTATTTGTTGTCTTCTACATGTTTCTTTCATAATAATTTTATACAATGTCTTCACTTGTAAATTGTCAGTATACCCTTTATTTTAATAATCACCTTTTGTCGTAACTTATTTATTTATCGTTTATTACTATTATTTTTTATAAATATTTTATGTACTGTATTGTCATTTACTTTGACAAATTTAATTATTATTGATTTTACATAACATATTAATATTCTGCATATATAAATTTATACGTATTTATGTACTCACAATGCCTCCAAATGGATTTTATCTGTATTTATGGTGCTGTGTTCTTATTGTTATTATCATTAGAGCAAGGGACTGCACAAGATTTAGGATATAAGTGCAGTTTCACATGAGTCTGAGTTATTTTATGAAAGGTGGCCTTAATTTCAACAGATTTTTAAATATGTAACATTAATTAGAACAATTAATGTTACATATTTAAAAATATATATCATATGTTCTCTTTGTCAGCCCAGGAGAGGGCACTAATCATTACAAGTTTTACCTTTTTTCTTACTTCTTTGAAGCACATTGTGTTCATGAAAATACATCAGCAATTAAGTGATGACACAGTGTCAAATGTTACTATTAATAAACAAGTAACATTTATTTTTGCTGCACAAAGTCTTCTTAAGAGTTGTTAGTGGTTATGGTACATTGTTAACCAATTTAAATGTCAAGTTTCAGTGTAACATAAAAGATATGTGGACGGCTAACAAAGTTGTGACCAGACTGAATTTGTACAATAATGTATAGTCCAGTAGTAGTTATAGTACCTGTGACTACCATGCTGAGCTCAGGTGAGAGAACCTGTTTACATGGCTGTGTCTTTAGTTAGTGTTTCATTCACCAGATGGCACCTGTTGCTTGTGTAGTCATGGCAGCAAATACTCTCACACAGCTTACACTACAGATGCTGCTACACATGATTTATTTTAACATTAAAATGATGCAGTGTAAATTTTGCATTAATGTAAGTGAAATGTTTACGACTTAATTACACATGTATACACAAAGTGTCGAAAGGTCAAATATGGAATTCCTATAATGCCCAAACATTAATTTATGATTAATTTATGATTAATTTAATTTATTCAGTGAATGTTTCTCAAGATAAATATTCTGTTTTACACTGTCTGTTTTTATTACACACCCATCGGTGTTGTTTTTGGCAGATTGGAAATAAAAACAAAATGTTTATTTTGGATCAAACACCACTTCCACAGATATTGTAAAGATTCACTTGGAATACAAGATTGTGTTCATGAAAATACATCAGCAATTAAGTGATGACACAGTGTCAAATGTTACTATTAATAAACACCACTTCCACAGATATTGTAAAGATTCACTTGGAATACAAGACGTGTGTTTATACAAAACAACTTTCTTGTGCCAATTATTTATATTTCTCCCTCCTCCATCACAAAAATGTCTCGAAAGTCGTTAATTCTAATGTTAAATAACATTGCTGTGTCCATACTTGTGTGTTGTAAATTTACGCCTGGCATACAGCTATTTTGACCAAGTGACTAAGTGGTTTAGAAGTACACCACACACCATTGGATGACTACATTAACATTGGATGACTACATTAACATTAATCTTGTGGCGAAGTGAGGGATAACTGATAAGACGTGCATAAGAGATTAGACTGAATGGTATCTTTTTTCAATATTATATCATTTAGTTAAATAAATCAAATCCACTGTTTAAAACCACACAACCAGGAAAATCTGGCATTCAACATCAGCATGTCTCAAACATGTATCACTTGAAAATAAGTAAAGATAGGTTTTTATGTAGTGCATTATCCAATCCTCATGATAGCTCAAAGCACTTTGCAGTTTACTACCTGGCATACCTATTCAACTGAATACCATCTTGGCTTTGCTGGCAAGTTTATTCTTTCTAGACTGGTGTATGTGTCAATAAAAGTGTTTAAAATGTATTGATTTTGTGAATGACGGATTTGTCGCAGTTATGTGTGAATGATGATTGTTTCAGTACCATTCAGTGGGTGAAACCTGTGTGACTACCAACAGTTTGCCCTGCAGATAATTTTATATGCCATTGTTCAAACTACCAAACTTTTCCCAGTGTCTACAGGAATGTAATACACAGTACATGTATAAACATCTTGGGGTGCCTGATTGTTTTTGTAAGTTGGTGATTATTTCAAATAGATCAGGTGCATACATTTCCATTTGATTAAATGAAATGTGTTCCCGTCAACTGTTAACAATTTGTTGCATTAGTAATAGTAATGTCCTTTAATGATCAAAATTAATGTTTCTAAGAATGGCCATCCAGAAAGCTATAATTTGTGTGGTATTTGTTGAAAGCTGCCCCTATTCATTGTCACTACCCTGTGAGCTTGGTGGAGGGTGGGGATGACACTGGTCAGAAAGGCTAGGGAATGACCCAGAAGTGGCTAATCAAGCTCATTTCATATAATTTGGCTTCTCGGAACATTGTACAAGCCACCAGACAGCTCACACATCCAACTGTTTAAAAAATTCACTGCCTTAGTATAACTATTCTTATTATACATAGCATATCCTTTTTTTAAATGCTGCCATCAAAGAGTTATGTCGAATAGTAGAGATATTTGACATTAAATACATGTATATAATATATTTCTCCATTTACATGTTCATAAATATGGTTGAACACGTTAAGTCAAGTGTCTGCATGAAACACTGACCAATTAAAAAAACTCCTTTTTTGCAATGACTAGTAAAATTTTAAGTTGAAGGAAATAAACTTAAATAATGAACCCTAAGTCGATGCTGTGTAGAAGGCTCCAGGGGCGCATACAACCAATATATGTATCCAGGTTGCTTGGCAAACTCTGTCAATCAGTCAACAAAATGGCTGCATGAACACGTGGCTTTTGTAGTAATTTTGTTGAAAGTTTCAGAAGATTATCTTTGTGACAGAAATGTAAGGGAACGTTTTTAAGTGTCAGATGTATGTAGCACTGTTTGCCCTAGAGGATGTCATGCTCCAGTAGTAATGCAACTCGCGTATTTAACTGTTATCAATATTGTTGGAAAAAGCAAAGTTTGATGGAGGTCTTGTGCATAATTTTGATTGTGATGTAAGCAAACTGACATACTGGATACATCAATAGAATCTAGTCGTATACATGTACACCCATCTATGTCACAGATTGTAGATGACAAACAGCATTTGTTTTGACTGCCATGTTCATAAGAACACAGTGTAGGGTGGCAAGGTCAGGAGACTCCTGTGAAGACAATAGTGTGTCTCAGTAGAGTTGGTACACAGCTGTATCTGCTGTGTTAAGTCAGCTGTCAGTCAGGTGTGCATGTCATCCAGGTATTTGTTGGTTGTACATGTATTAGCGGTTTCTTGGCCTTGTTGTGGGAAACGGATGTGTCATTAATCCTGGTTTATGTTGTGTAGTTAGTATCATAAGTTGACTCTGGAGTCTGCAGTGACTGTAGATGGACTGGCTGGCCTCAGTGTATCACTCTCTGCAGTCACACCCATTGAACCAACTGTCAACTCCTCCCTCCCTCCCTCCCTCCCTCCCTCCCTCCCTCCCTCCCTCCCTCCCTCCCTCCCTCCCTCCCTCCCTCCCTCCCTCCCTCCCTCCCTCCCTCCCTCCCTCCCTCCCTCCCTCCCTCCCTCCCTCCCTCCCTCCCTCCCTCCCTCCCTCCCTCCCTCCCTCCCTCCCTCCCTCCCTCCCTCCCTCCCTCCCTCCCTCCCTCCCTCCCTCCCTCCCTCCCTCCCTCCCTCCCTCCCTCCCTCCCTCCCTCCCTCCCTCCCTCCCTCCCTCCCTCCCTCCCTCCCTCCCTCCCTCCCTCCCTCCCTCCCTCCCTCCCTCCCTCCCTCCCTCCCTCCCTCCCTCCCTCCCTCCCTCCCTCCCTCCCTCCCTCCCTCCCTCCCTCCCTCCCTCCCTCCCTCCCTCCCTCCCTCCCTCCCTCCCTCCCTCCCTCCCTCCCTCCCTCCCTCCCTCCCTCCCTCCCTCCCTCCCTCCCTCACTCACTCTGTCTCTCTCTCGCTCTGTCTCTCTCTCGCTCTGTCTGTCTCTCTTGCTATGTCTGTCTGTGTCTCTCTCTCATTCACTCTGTCTCTATAAAAAATTATATTTGTCCCCTGTTATTTCTCACACTGGAGTCCCTTAGATATGAGATGATGAACTGCTTTTATTATTTATTTATTTACTTATTTATGTTTCATTTTGCTATTATATATACATTATATTCCTTTTTTAATCATATATAATTCTTGTTTTACATATACTCTGTTGTACAACATACTTTATTTATTAGTCAGCGTCTTTTATCTCTCAAACATCATAAAGTAAATTCCCCATGAGAGATAAATAAAGATATTTTTATTTGAACTAAACGTCTGACAGCCGGATAATATTAACAAGTCAGGGGTGGAATAAACTCCATGCTTATAGTGTATCTCTGTCACTATCCCAAATGCCATGAATTTGAGTGTATCCCAACAAGAACAATATATCCAATGTGAAGGAAGACCACATAATTTAGGTGCAACTACTTTTAAACCACTTACATATGTAAACCACAGGTGACTGTGTCTAATGTGTTATAGAGCCGCTGGTTGGTGATAAATCAACTGAGACCATGAATATGTTTACCTGGTGAGTGACTAACCACCACTTTCTCATTGTCCCAGGGTGTCAGACACAGTTTCAGTTTCAAACAAACCAGGCTTGACACATTGTACATTATCAAGGTTTTTGTATAATCAAACCATTAGAGTCGAACCTCACTTTACGGACACCTTTATCATACTTTCACTTCAAAATTGAGATAACTATTTTTTACTCCAAAGATATGTTCCATACATAGCAAAGTATAAGACATTAGTCTACATTACAGTCACCTCAGTAATCAGGCCACTTGTCCACTCCCAGGAGTGACCCTAATAGTCAGGTTCAGTGGAGACATTAATTTGCTCACTTGGGAGGAACTGCTGAGGTTAACCAATAAAAATAAATGTATAACTAAAAAATAATAACAATAAAAGCGCGTACAGCAGTTAATATTGGATATTTGAATAATACTCGTCATTATTAACATAAATAAATGAAATTGGTTAAAGAGTTAATTCTGTATAAAATTATTAATGAAAAGGTGTGTTGTTATAGATTTCCTTACAAATATACACATATCCTGGTTGTAATGTAACATTGCAATGATAAAATCCGATGCAATGCAATGACGATGTAGTTCCCAGGCCTGTAATGTCATGTGTTGACCAAACTCTGGCCTGATCCAAGTGCAGGACTGGGAGGGAGGGAGCTGTGATTGATTTTATCTGGGTGAGTCCACTGTGCACAGGGGTGGCAGGCTGTGCTGACAGGTCATTGTTGTTGAGGCAGGTGGAGACAGTGAGAGTGGGAGAGTCCATGCCTGCTATGTTTAGCTCTCACTCAGTGAGACTGGTCCCTGCTGGCTGAGCTGTGGGCGAACACAGCCACCTTGCGGCTTCTGCTGCTACAGTCCGTGCTGAAGAGTCTGTCCAGGGTATTGTTGTCAGTGCCCCAGAGAAAACTCAAACCAGATGTGCACTGTTTGGAAGTGTTGTGAAACCGTTGGTGTTTTATACCCAGTGATGTGGCACACATATTTTATTGGATCTAGCGATATCTTGATGTGAAAATGTGTTATTTAGCTTAGTTTATTCATGTGATGTTTATATATTTTTCTTATATTTTATTTGCCCATGTTGATTTTACATGTCATGTAAGTAATTTATTTATGTTACTCTTAATATATATATATAATTATACTCAAAATAGTTGTTCTTTACCCCATACCTATCGTAAAGTTTAAGTGAATCCATACTCTACTATTACTAACTGTTACACACAAATACATACACACACATACTTGATTACTCACTCGTCCATGTACGTACATGCACGCACACGCACACGCACACGCACACGCACACGCACACACACACACACACACACACACACAAGCTGACTCAGATATTGTTAGATTGCAGTAATATATACATTAGAAACAGACAAGATGTGACCCTGTCGTTGTGTGTCAGTGTTGTGGATGTGTGTCAGTGTTGTGGTTGTGTGTCAGTGCTGTGGTTGTGTGTCAGTGCTGTGGTTGTGTGTCAGTGCTGTAGTGAGAGTTCTGTCTCAGGCTCTCAGTAAAGGTCGACTCAAACCTCAAGTCACCTTTGATGTGTAGACATTTTGTAATTGCTAATACTCTCATCCAGAGGTAGGGGGGTTCATAATTATCAAGTAGACAAATATTGACTGTTGTGACTGGTGACATGACAGAGCTTTCCCAATGTATGCGCCTGTGCGTGGACAGACTTTCCACGGCGGGGTGTAGTGTTAGTACATGGGAGGTGAGGCAGCAGCTACAGCCAGTGGACAAACAGCCTGGCCTACAGCTGTCTCTGCCTGGCAGCCAGCTCAGTCAGTTGGTCACTGAGGGGATGTGCACACACACATACAGCTTCTCTGTGTCTGACTGGTCATCTACTGTTGGACACTGGCTCTGTGCTGCCAGTCACTCATTCCTGCATTGCTCAGGCGTTTCTCCGTACAGATTGTCGATGCCATTGCAGTGTGGCTGTTGGTGATCAATTTTCGGTGACAACCTTTCGCAGGCGGACTGGCTGTGTTGCACCAGTATGCCAGGTCTGGTCCAGTGAGAGCAGTACCATGAGTGCCAGGAAGGAGTTTCTGGGACTGTGATCGCTGGCGTTGTCGCAATCGGACAACAGTGGTGCCATCTGTGGGGCAACATTGTCACCAGCAGGTCGTTAGGTTCCGAGGGCAATCTCGGTGAATGTACAAACAGCAACAGATATTGCAAAGACGTTTGTGACGTGATTTGGTCACTAACTACAGCGAGGTGTGAGGACGTGGACCGGCTAGATGCGTGACCCGTACTACACTAACAGTGGCGACTGCGTCGTCAACATGAATGTCGATCCGTTTTATCCATCGCCCTTGTCTCAATTTTACAGGCGCCAGACACCGTTCATGGGGCAGCCGGACTTCAGGGTCTACGAACTCAACAAGCGCCTGCAGCAACGCACCGAGGTGAGACTTCAGTCAGTTTGTGTAGTTTAGTTTTATTGTGCGTGTGTGTGGTGTGTGCGTGCATATATGTGGTATGTCTGTACATGGTAATATATATATATATATATATATAATATGTATATATATATATGCATATATATATATATGCATATATATATATATATATAGAGAGAGAGAGATATATTTTGATGAGTGTCATGATCTTTAAACTTTACATCTTAGTTTATGACCATAATGTATTATCTCTGGTTGTACATGTGACCTGTACCAATACGTGTGACCTGTGCTTACTTATATATGTGACCTGTGGTATGTGTGTACATGGTAATATATATATATATATATATATATGTATATATATATATATATATATATATATATATATGCATATATATATGCATATATATAGAGAGAGAGAGATATATTTTGATGAGTGTCATGATCTTTAAACTTTACATCTTAGTTTATGACCATAATGTATAATCTCTGGTTGTACATGTGACCTGTACCAATACGTGTGACCTGTGCTTATATATGTGACCTGTGCCTATACATGTGACCTGTTCCAATATGTTTGACCTGTTCCTATACATGTGACCTGTTCCAATACGTGTGACCTGTGCCTATACACATGACCTGTGCCTATGCATATGACCTGTTCCAATATGTGTGACCTGTGCCTATACATGTGACCTGTTCCAATACATGTGACCTGTTCCAATACGTGTGACCTGTTCCAATACATGTGACCTGTGCCTATACACATGACCTGTGACTATGCATATGACCTGTTCCAATATGTGTGACCTGTGTCTATACATATGACCTGTTCCAATACGTGTGACCTATACACATAACCTGTGCCTATGCATGTGACCTGTTCCAATACATATGACTTGTGCCTAGATGCGTATGACCTGTTCCAATACATATGACCTGTGCCTAGGCTATGCATGTGACCTGGTCCAATACATGTGACATGTGCCTTAGATATAAGTGACCTGTGCCTATACATGTGACATGGTCCAATACATATGACATGTACCTATGCATGTGACCTGTTCAAATACATGTAATGCCAATACAGGTGACCTGTGCCTGTACATTGACATGTGCTCATACATGTAGCCAGTGTCCATATGTGTACATTGCCTGAGTTAACTGTGTCTATATCTCACCCCTGTTTATCTGACCCTTTGTGACCCATAAATATGTCCTGCCTATGTAAGATGCCTGTATATATTTGAAGTCCAATTATATAAAATGTTATTATGCACCACACATCTGGAGTAGGTGTTGGAGCCTACTCTGAAGTGTCTGTTAGAAGCAGCAGTTGTGTGGCTAGTCTCCCAGCCTTGGTAACCCTGTTGGCTGTCAGTTCTAACAGAAGCAGAGGCAAAGGCAGTTGTCTAGTTGGCATGGTCTGCCTCTGTCATCCACAGACAGACACAGTTGTCTAGTTGGCATGGTCTGCCTCTGTCATCCACAGACAGACAGACACAGTTGTTTAGTTGGCATGGTCTGCCTCTGTCATCCACAGACAGACAGACACAGTTGTCTAGTTGGCATGGTCTGCCTCTGTCATCCACAGACAGACACAGTTGTCTAGTTGGCATGGTCTGCCTCTGTCATCCACAGACAGACAGACAGACACAGTTGTCTAGTTGGAATGGTCTGCCTCTGTCATCCACAGACAGACAGACACAGTTGTTTAGTTGGCATGGTCTGCCTCTGTCATCCACAGACAGACAGACACAGTTGTCTAGTTGGCATGGTCTGCCTCTGTCATCCACAGACAGACACAGTTGTCTAGTTGGCATGGTCTGCCTCTGTCATCCACAGACAGACAGACAGACACAGTTGTCTAGTTGGAATGGTCTGCCTCTGTCATACACAGACAGACAGACACAGTTGTCTAGTTGGCATGATCTGCCCCTGTCAGCCACACACAGGGCAGGTGTCGTTCAGTGACATTTGCTGCGGTCCTGTAAGCGGGCCTGTTTTCACACGGCTCTGGCATGCTGCCAGCAGTCAGTTTGTGTGCGTGCATATGTAGTGTGCACGCATGTATAGTTGTGTGATTGTGTACACAGTGTCCTGTGTGTACTGTGTGTGCGTGATGCAATGATCAGGCTGGAACACGCTGGGTTAGTGGTCAATATTTACAATGCACTGGACACTGGTTGTCCATGTCACTGGACGATTTTGGACAGTGTTGACCGCTGAATCTTAATTATTAATATTTGTGTGGTAGGCACTGTGCACAGTGATGTGGTGATTTGTGTTCCCTTAGTATCCAATCAATTGTCTTATTTTTGGCATTATAAATTGACAACTCTGTCTTCAGACAACTGGGTGATCAATGTAGCAAGTTGACACATGACATTATTTTGTCTAACATTTTAACTATGTCCTTCTTTTAATAACAGTTTGATTAAAGGGACAATCTATTTATTGTTAAAACAGTTATCGCATGAACTATAACACATTTATATGCAGACTAGATTCAAACACTTCACCAGCATAGCTTTATGCAGAGATCTGTTCACCCGTCATTTGGACCCTAAAACCCGTTGTGGACAGGTAGAAATATTGGTGGACGGGGGGGGGGGGTGAACTGGTAACACAAATGAGAAGCAAACTCTTCCAGAATACTAGCTATTGTCAGTTATGGCTTGAGGTTGGGTGTCACATGTGTATCTGTCATTTATTTCAGGTCATAATTCACATTTCAACCGGGTTGACTATAATAAATTATGTGAGTTAACAGTATCCACCAAAAAAATGTGTGACTGACAAAATGTTTCACAAAATCAAACAGAATTGAATCAAACATTGAATATCTTCTGTATATGAATGTGTCGCATTTTATAATGCACATGGAACATATTTGGTGGGCTCTTTGCTGTATAAGTGTATTGTTAAGTATTTTATAACTTCTGACAATCCTTTAAAAACAGCTTGTTTTAAATACATATCTAGCTGCACCTCCCATATGGAAATCAGTGTAGAGCATCAAACCAGAGCTTACTGCACCAAGTATGGCTAACTGTGACCATGAATGGGGTGGGGGTTATGTTATCTACCCCTCCCCGTCACATGAAACTCCCCAGGAATTGTTTTAGCAGTAGATCCTCTTGTGTAGTGAAGTCCCACAGAACCAGGCCTGCTTCAGTCATGTGTAAACTTGTTATTGTTTAAGAAGAAATCAATTGTTGCGCTGGCACACACCACACACCACACACTAAGCCCCCTTGTGGTCTACACCCCGTCTCAGAAGTCTCACATCCATATCACCACTACTGGCACAGATTGCCAATTTAGTCACCTCGCCATCTGTGACTTATACACAATTTATGTCTCGTATATATATATATATATATATACATATACATATACATATACATATACATATACATATACATATACATATACATACACATACACATACACATACACATACACATACACATACACATACACATATACAATAATATACATATTATATGTTTGTGTATATATACATATGTGAATATATATACATATATATATATATATATATTGTTCATGTATTTGTAAAACGCCCGAGAGCAATTTTCCGTTGACTGGCTGCTATATAAGTATTTTATTGTTGTTGGAACAAGTATTTAGTGGGTTGCTTTTTCGTGAACACATGGTTTATTTTTATGAATTAATCTATTGGACTCTGGAAGTGCATAATGTTGTTAAAATTACGTAGCCTTTAAAAACAAGACTGTCTGTTCCTTTACCAGAGGCAGGAGGTTGAGCTAATGAGTTGTCCTGACATAGTGAACATAGTGAACATAGTGAACATAGTGAACATAGTGAACATAGTGAACATAGTGAACATAATGAACATAATGACGGTCCTGAACATAGTGAACGTCCTGAACATAGTGAACATCCTGAACATAGTGAACGTCCTGAACATAGTGAACGTCCTGAACATAGTGAACGTCCTGAACATAGTGAACGTCCTGAACATAGTGAACGTCCTGAACATAGTGAACGTCCTGAACATAGTGAACGTCCTGAACATAGTGTGAACGTAGTGAATATCCTGAACATAGTGACCATCTTGAGCATTACCCAATACAATGTTTTTGTTTACTATATACAACTTGGTGAATAAGTTCCCTTCAACATATTTATTGCAAAGAACAATAATTAAACTGTATAAAAATGTAATGAAGAGATCTGTAGAACAGCCGCCATGATAACAATAAATATCGTGAGTAAGGTTAGGTAGGAAACATTATGCAGGATTTGTCTAAAGAGAATGGTACACTTAGAAAATGAGTCTGCACATGCAGTGACCAGTGAATGATCTTGTGTAAAAGATACAGAGGACAGCTTCAAATATCACACACTTAATAATCAGAGCAACATACACGTGTGTACGGTACATCTTCTGTCAAATCAAACAAAATGGCTAGTAGAATGTTGCAAGTGGTGTGTGGTGTAGCACACACCACACACGCACAACACACGCATGCAACACATTCTTCACACACCACACACGCATGCAACACATTCTTCACACACAACATATGCACACACACACATACATACATACATACACACACATACATACATACACACACACATACATACACACACACATACATACACACACAAACACGCACATACATACATACACATGCATACACACATACACACACGCACACACGCATACATACACACTCATACACACACGCATACATACACACTCATACACACATGCACACACACACATACACACGCATACACACATGCACACGCACACACGTGCACACACCGAGCAGTCTGGAGGGCCGTGATCACATGCTTGGTAAAATTAAAAGTGAACAGAGACTTTGTGCGAGACTGTAGAGACTGAGCAGGGAGACCTGGCCAGTGCTGCTGCCTGCCATTGTTTCATTGAAAATCAATGTTGAGTTGGCCAGAGCCACAGCTTGGTCAGTCAGTGCTCATGCTGGTGCCACAGTCTGGTCACTGACAACTGAACCTTGCTCTGGTCAGCTCCAACACGGCCCCAGTCACGTGACACGTCCTCACAAACTCATATGGCTGATTTTGCTCCTTAAGATGTATTTTGCTGCGTAAGACTGTAACACTGATGTCAAGTACCAACATTGGTCACATTGAGGAAGTACGACAGACTTGTCACTGTGTGTCATAGATAGAGTGACATACCACTGAGACTTGTCACTGTGTGTCATAGATAGAGTGACATACCACTGACACTTGTCACTGAGTGTCACATATAGAGTGACATACCACTGGTACATTGTCACTGAGTGTCACATCACGGACTTATATACAAGTGTATACAAGTCCGTGGTCACATATAGTGTCATCTGTGTTATGGCAGTATTTCTTGCATCTTGACAAAACTCAAATTCAACAAGCGGTTCTAATTAATGATAGGTTTTCATTGAGGTTTCATTATTTCAGTAAATGAGCCCCTGGTGTCTTTAGTATCAACTACACGTCACTAGCCTTTACGTTATGTAAGATGGGTAGATTTCAGACTGGTGCATTGGTTGTGCTGTCAGTGTCAACGTATTCTGTACATGGCCAGGTTTGACACCTACACAGCACAGCACAGTGCACTGCACATGACGTGTCACAGTGAAATATATGAACACACATGTTTGACCGTAATGACATAGACAGATGTGTCAAGTCAGTACGTGGCTGGTGTGTCACCTCATACCAGCTCAGACACATGTCCTCCATGTTTTTTCTAGGTGTGTCTTTCCATCTGGTCGTTGGTTGTCCTATTCATCTTCTTTGTGATATCTGCATTTAGCACAACTTCACGTATCACTGTGTTTCTAATTGTTGTTAGCAGTAATCGTGTTTCACTCCTTACCGCCCTCATTAAAAATAATATATAGCTGACAGCACGGTCAGAGTTGATGAAATATTGCCTTAAAATTATGGTATCCCAAGTTACATATGTAGGTAAATTGTATGTAGATTTTAAAATTGTGTTAGAGGTATTCAGGATACCACAGAGGGGTATTTGTTCTACACCCTGTGCATAAGGCTGTCTGCTTGGTCATAGCCTCAGTTATACCTCACGGTCTGTCACAGACTACTCCCAGTCCCAACCCTGCCGTGTGTTGGAGTGCTCCCCTAATTGGACCAGTAACCACCAGTGACCCTGACTACCTGGTCAACAACCAGTGTCACGTCACACCGCGGCAGGTGTTTACATCTGAATGTAGTTGCTGCATCAGGTTCTGCTAAGACCACATTTGCATTTTCCATAGGCGGCCATTATAATGTTTCCTTCATTTCCTGTCCCACTTAAATAGATTCGTTATCGAAAATTTCACAGCATATTTATCCTCCACTGGTAGATGTGCCAATGACATTTTTTTAAATGTTAATACACGGACTGAATGTTGATGGTGACACTGACTCTGTATGTTGATGGTGACACTGACTCTGTATGTTGATGGTGACATTGTGATTTGACTCTGTATGTTGATGGTGACACTGACTCTGTGTGTTGATGGTGACACTGACTCTGTATGTTGATGGTGACACTGACTCTGTATGTTGATGGTGACACTGACTCTGTGACATTGTGATTTGACTCTGTATGTTGATGGTGACACTGACTCTGTGTGTTGATGGTGACGCTGACTCTGTGTGTTGATGGTGACACTGATCCTGTGTGTTGGTAGTGACACTGACTCTGTATGTTGATGGTGACATTGTGATTTGACTCTGTATGTTGATGGTGACACTGACTCTGTGTGTTGATGGTGACGCTGACTCTGTATGTTGATGGTGACATTGTGATTTGACTCTGTATGTTGATGGTGACACTGACTCTGTGTGTTGATGGTGACACTGACTCTGTGTGTTGATGGTGACACTGACTCTGTATGTTGGTAGTGACACTGATCATGTATGTTGATGGTGACACTGACTCTGTATGTTGGTAGTGACACTGATCATGTATGTTGATGGTGACACTGACTCTGTGTGTTGATGGTGACACTGACTCTGTGTGTTGATGGTGACACTGACTCTGTATGTTGATGGTGACACTGATCCTGTGTGTTGGTGGTGACACTGACTCTGTATGTTGATGATGACACTGATCCTGTATGTTGATGGTGACACTGACTCTGTGTGTTGGTGGTGACACTGATCCTGTATGTTGATGATGACACTGATCCTGTATGTTGATGGTGACACTGATCCTGTGTGTTGATGGTGACACAGATCCTGTATGTTGGTGGTGACACTGATCCTGTATGTTGATGGTGACACTGATCCTGTATGTTGATGGTGACACTGACTCTGTATGTTGATGATGACACTGATCCTGTATGTTGATGGTGACACTGATCCTGTATGTTGATGGTGACACTGATCCTGTGTGTTGGTGGTGACACTGATCCTGTGTGTTGATGATGACACTGATCCTGTATGTTGATGGTGACACTGATTCTGTTTGTTGATGGTGACACAGATCCTGTATGTTGGTGGTGACACTGATCCTGTATGTTGATGGTGACACTGATCCTGTATGTTGATGGTGACACTGATCCTGTATGTTGATGGTGACACTGACTCTGTATGTTGGTGGTGACACTGATCCTGTATGTTGATGGTGACACTGACTCTGTATGTTGGTGGTGACACTGACCCTGTGTGTTGGTGGTGACACTGTGACCCTGTGTGTCAGTGGTGACACTGACCCTGTGTGTCAGTGGTGACACTGTGACCCTGTGTGTCGGTAGTGACCCTGTGTGTCAGTGGTGACACTGTGACCCTGTGTGTCAGTGGTGACACTGTGACCCTGTGTGTCAGTGGTGACACTGTGACCCTGTGTGTCAGTGGTGACACTGTGACCCTGTCTGTTGACAGGAGAGTGACAACCTGTGGTGGGACGCATTCACGACCGAGTTCTTTGAGGAGGACGCCATCCTCACCCTCGCATTCTGCCTGGAGGACGGACCGAAGAGATACAGTAAGTGACACCTGGTGGTCATGTCCTGTCTCTGTACACACTTGTGCTGTCCGTCGCACTGATGGTGCTGTTTTAACTCAACAGAAGTAGTATATCTTTTTCACAACACCTGCAGCAGTGAATTTAATCATGTCGTCAAATTAGTTGGTAATGTTTTACAGATGACAGCGGTTTTGACTGTTAGGCACCCTCGCCAGTGTTAAAATGTGAATTTTATTGTAATTGGAAACAGTTTTGTTTGAATCAGAATCTCCAAAGTGAGAGTGAAATTGGAATCGAAATTAGATTCAAAACTTATTGTCAAAATTGTAATTGTTGTTGTATGGGTGGAATTTGAATAAGAAATTACTTGGAATCGTTGAAACAGAATCAAACAGTTTGGTCTAAACCATCACAACTCATCATGAAGACGCTGATAGTGTTATTGCCAGAATCTTACTCAGACCCCAATATGCATATTAATTTATAATATACCAGGTAAATATACTTCAGCTATATTAAAATGGGAATCTGTGCGTTTTGTTTAGATCTTTGTTGAAATGGTCCCTGTCTTCCCGTCAGAATAAATATCCCAGTCCCAGGTTTTGAAACGAACCCTGTTTCCTGTGGGCACATCACCTGTTTTTCACAGATAGCATGTTTCCCTCCCCATTGGAGCCTCGGTCGGATTCAGAAATAGCCTTAGACAACTGTTTCCTGCAGGTTTAAGTCCTGGTCTCTCACACGGAGAAGTGGCCCCTGTTGTACTGCCAATTTAAAGTTGCAGTCGTTTAAATAAAATGTTTACTGAATCAACATGCCACAGTCACTACATATTACTTTCCTGAACACCAAGTCAGCCTTTTTTCACACGCTGCAATTTTATCAGATAAAGCAGTGCAAAAGAAACACTACATTGACGAAATCAAGACAAAAACCACATGCATAAATCATGTTGTTCAATCTTAAGATTCCTTTGAACGAATTCTGGATACAGAATTAATAAAGTTAATGAGTAGTCTGAAGATTTGATCAGAACTACATCCAGAAGTAATGCATGTGAGTCACAGTCGACATTATGTAGGGTTCCTTTTTCGCAAATTAATCTGAAATGAGATGCAGTCATCTCCACTAGTTTTTGGGTTGTACTATTTATGGTGTACAGGTTGTACTATTTGTGTTTTTGTGATGTACAGGTTGTACTGTTTGTGGTGTACATATTGTAATGTTTGTGGTATAGACGTTAGGTTGTATTGTTTGTGGTGTACGTGTTGTATTTTGTGGTGTACCGGTTGTAATGTGTGTGTGTGGTGTACATGTTGTATTGTGTGGTGTACATGTTGTACTGTTTGTGGTGTACAGATTGTTGTTTGTGGTGTACATGTTGTAATGTTTTTGATGTACAGGTTGTAATGTTTATGTTACAGCAATTGGTCGTACCCTCATTCCACGATACTTCCGGAGTATCTTTGAGGGCGGGGTCACAGACCTCTACATCATCTTGAAGCACACGAAGGAGTCATTCCACAACACGACCATCACCTTGGACTGTGACCAGGCCATGTTGGTGACACACCACGGCAAACCCATGTTCACTAAGGCAAGTTTACCTCTAGATGTGGGACACCACGGCAATCCAACATTCCCTAAGACAAGTTTCTCTCTCTCTTTCTCTCTCTTTCTCTCGCCATCTATCTCTTGCTCCCTCTCTCCCCTTCTCCCCCTCTCTTTCTCCCTCTCCCCCTCTCCCCCTCTCTCTCTGTCTCTCCCTCGCTCCCTCCCTCGCTCTTTCTCTCCATCCCTCTCGCTCTCTCCCTGTGACACATCATGCCAAACCCATGGTTACTAAGCAAGTTACTGTACAGTTTGTGTGCCAGTGTTGTGTTGTGACGAGAAAGTTCTGTCCCTGTCAGGTCCTCAGTGAAGGTCGTCTTGTGCTTGAGTTCACCTTCGATGACCTCATGAGGATACGTTCCTGGCACTTCACCACACGACAGCACCGCGAGCTGATCCCACGCAGTGTCATTGCCATGCAGGTAGGTCTACTGCACCACACGGTGTCATTGCCATGCAGGTAGGTCTACTGCACCACACGGTGTCATTGCCATGCAGGTAGGTATTATGTTATATAATTCAATTAATGGCACATTCCAGTTCAGTTTTCTCCCATCAAAGGCCTTCCCTCTCTAACATTTCTTCAGAAATGCTTTAGAATAGTAACATTGTTAGGAAAACTCAGATTTGACACACAGTGAATAATGTAATGTAGTTTCAGTTGACCAAAGTGTTCATGTGCTAGATGTCAGTCATGTATGTCCATTGTGGCTTCCATCTGACAAGAATTATAAAATCTAAAACGTGTCCACTGCTGTGTCCGTCCGTCCGTCCGTCCGTCACTGTGTCTGTCTGTCTGTCTGCAGCAGGACCCGGCCATGGTGGAGCAACTGTCCAAGAACATCACACGTCAGGGGCTCACCAACTACACCCTCAACTTCCTCAGGGTGAGTAGTGACTAACTCTCTTTCTGTCTATCCCCATCTCAACATCTCTTTCTCTCAACGCAGAAAGAACTTGGTCATTTTGCCACATTAGTTAAACCAGATGATACAGTATGGATGATGTTGACAATGTAACTGAAACTAACGTAAGTAGGACCTAGTAGGTGGACAATGATAAATGATGCCCAATTTATTTATTTACCAATTTACATGTATGTACACACCCGTGAACATTATATTTTAGCTTAACTATATTTATTAATTTATTAACCTATTTACTGTACACACCCGTGAACATTATATTTTAGCTTAACTATATTTATTAATTGATTTACCTATTTACATGTATGTACGTCCCGGATTTGATGGTCTCTAAATAAAGTTTTATTATATTATTATTACATGGTTAAACTAGAAGTGTTTTAATTGCTTCATCCACATGAGTTTTGTATCAACAATAAGAAGTAGACCTGTATAGTGTATAGCTACATGCAATTATCATGAGTACACACAGTATTTGAACTAGTGTCTGCCCGTGTCTATCCACAGTTGTGTGTCATCCTTGAGCCGATGCAGGAGTTGATGTCGCGTCACAAGGCCTACGGTCTCACGCCCCGAGACTGCCTCAAGACCACGCTCTTCCAGAAATGGCAGCGTATGGTGGCTCCACCTGGTGAGTTATCGGTGAACAGTGCGAAGGATCGTGTCAGCGGTGATCACCGACGGCTTAAAAGTTTGTATTTATCAGGTCGTCTCTGGTAGATACTGACTTACGCGCTGCTCCCTTGTTGTGTCGCTTCTCCCCAAGTGGTCATTCGTAATCAACTTTTTCCTATTCATACAGAGCATACTGATTCGTAGACCCCAACATTCAAATTTGTTTTAATGTTGAACAATTTAAGATTGGATATCATGCTATAGTGTCTGACATTTTACTCACTAATGACATATAATTATAGCCAACATATTAATGGTTACAACGATTTATTTACATGGTTATATACCAGGTATGACCCTTTTATGGTTCCCCTTGTGTCTGCTCTGTATGGTCAGGTAAATGTCACCCGTTCTGAATGACCCTTGAGTGCTACTTCTTAACAGCTAAGGTCAGAAGGACTTTACAGTGGTTTTCGTTGGTTACTGATTAAGTTGCTTGCACAAATTCACACACAAAATATCAATAATCAATATATATCGATATAATGTGTGATTACATCGCAAAAGCAACATTTGACTTTATTGTATAATTATGTATTTTAAAAATACTAAGAGTTGTAACGGTCCCAGTGACAGGTTTTGTATTGGTGTTATGTTTTAACATTAACTAATCTTTAAATACTACCATAATGTACTGGTCTTACAGTGTAGATACATTGAATTGTAGTTAAATTAAAACTAATCTTTTACATTTCCTAAGAACAATACTGTTGCCATCACTTGGAGCAGTAATTGCCAGTTATCTTATATTTAACCATAGATAATGTGTTTAGTTAGGTTTTGGAAAAATGCAGTGAACTTTATTATTATATATATACATTTATTATATATATATACATTTATATATATATATATAATAATAATTAGTTAACTTCTATTGCGCCTATATCCTTAGAAACCAAGCTCAGAGACGCATCAAAACAAAAAAGATTAATCGATCTCATAGTCGGTAAACAAATCAAGTTGTCATCAGATTGATTGATGCGCCAGGGAGCTATGGTGGATAGGCCAGATTGTACAGATATGTTTTTAAATGACGACGGAATTTAGCAATATTTTCAACTGATTTCACGCTAGAAGGAAGCATATTCCATAGAGTAGGCGCACCCACAGCAAAAGCCCTGGTCCCCATATTAGTATTGCCCTTTGGTACAAAGAGTAAATCAGAAGTAGATGACCGAAGTTGAATAGGTTTTCTTATAGGAGTAAGCAAAGTATGTAAATACGATGGCTGCTTAGAAGAAAGTGCCTGGTAAGTAATGGTACACATCTTAAACATTATACGATATTGGACAGGCAGCCAATGCAGAGACTTTAGAAGCGGCTTAGAAGGAGTAAAGCGTGGAGACCTAGTCACCACCCTTGCTAAGCAATTTTGAACACGTTGTAGTTTTGTGATATCCTTAATAGCAATATTATGAAAAAGTGAATTACAATAGTCTAATCTACTAGTAACTAATGCAGTTGCAATAGTCTTAGCAACAGAAACAGGCAAATATCGACGAATACGCCGCAAATCACGAATGTGGTAAAAACATGTTCGACAAATTTGAGAAATGTGTTCTCTAAAATTTAATTTATCATCAAAAATTACTCCCAAATTCCTAGTCGAAACTGCAGGCATAACATGCTGATTAAGTAAGGGTATAGGAAAAAGAGTCTTAATTTTGTCACGCTGCCGGTGTGTACCAATAATAAGAAACTCAGTTTTATCAGCATTCAGCTTCAATCTACTCTCAGTCATCCAGGAAAAAATGTCATCAATACAAGTTCTAAGCTGCTGTAAAGAACTACTTGCATCTGAAGTGGATAATGATATATAAATTTGAGTATCAACTGCATAAAGATGATGGCTCAAATGATGCCTATTAATCACTAGTATACAGTGTAAAAAGTAATGGTCCCAAAACTGACCCCTGAGGAACACCACACGAAATATTAAGTGGTGACGAAAAACAATCCCCAATCTTAACTCTCTGGTGTCTACCACTCAGATATGATCTAAACCAGCTTAACGCTATACCAAACACACCATACCACACAGACAAACGATCCATTAGAATAGAATGATTAATCGTATCAAAAGCAGCTGACAAATCAAGTAAGGTGAGTGCAGTAACTCTACCATTGTCCATATTTAGAGTGATGTCGTTATGCACTTTTAAGAGAGCAGTCTCTGTAGAATGAAGTTTCTTATATGCAGATTGGAATACATTTGACAAATTATTTGAAGTAATGTGAGATCCAAGGCGTTTTGCTACAACCTTTTCAAGAATTTTAGATATGAAGCTCAAATTAGAAACAGGTCTATAATTTTTCAAGTTATCTTTCGACAAAGTTGTCTTTTTAAGTAATGTATTTATATGCGCCTGTTTAAAATCATCAGGAAAAATACCTGTCCTCAGTGACACATTTACAATATTTGTTATAGTACCAAGTAATGTGTCAATGCATGCTTTCAACAATACAGTTGGCATTGGATCTAGATCACAAAATTTATTTGGAGAAGACATAATAATTTGCCTTACTTCCTCGGCAGTAGCTGGAGTAAAAGAAGAAAGTAGAGAACTTATCGGTGGAGGCTGAACTTCTACTTTGTTTAACATATGAACAGGAAAGGAAGACTGTATACGGGTAATTTTATCCTTAAAATAACCTGAAAATAGATCACATAGAGAACATAATGAATTATGTTTTGGCAGAGAAGGGGCAGCCCGTCTGTGTAGGATTTTATTAATGCAACTCCATAACTGGTGAGAATTTTCAGAGTTACTTGAAACCATGTTAGTGAAATATTCAGATTTAGCTTTTGCCATTTGTCTATTGCAAAGATGACACTGTTTAGAATAACGTGACCTATCAAGTGATGAGCGTGTTTTACACCAAACACGTTCAAGATAACGACGTCTCCTTTTAGATAGTAAAATTTCGGATGTCATCCAAGGAGAACAAGAAGCAGTATCACATGGTCTAAGCCATGTTTCAGTAACAGCAAGAATATTATTTTTTTTCGAAACTAACAAATCACAGAGTGGAGCACTTTTATCACGTACAGATCTTACATTTGTAGTTGCCAGTCGGATATTTCTTTTAATAGGCCCAGGATTTAAACTAACATCTCCTGCCAGTAATAAAAGTATAGCTAATTTTAATGTTGGTGTACAGCGAGGTATTGGTAGTAACTTTCTATTAAAACAAACATTTAGACATGGCAAGCTATTCAACATTGAAATCGAGTAATGTATTTTTATGTTATTGGGAAAAAATACATTAAAATTACTAGTTTTAAACGATTGGCATAAAACTACATTTTTATCTCTAACAGCAACAGAGCATGACAAGCAAAAAACACATACTAAGAATAATGGTGACATATCTAGTATTTTAATTCATACTACAAGATAATATTACGTATCCACAAAGCATAGATATACATAATTGGCCACAAATAATAATAACACAATGAATCAGAAATTGTTTTTTAAATAGTTTTTTTTTTTTTTCTTCAAAATTGCAGTCACAGTCTATGTTAATAGAACCGTCAGACATATATATATATATGCATTACATATGTGTGTGTGTATGTAATATACATATTATAAGGCTTTATATGACCAATGCAGTATTACACTTGACTGGCATTGTTGCTTGAGAGCTGATATTTGGTTAAGATAATACAATCATGTACCTACCAATCCTAGCAGATTTTCTGGAAGTCGCGCAAATGTATTGTCCGATTATCCTAGAAAGACGAATATAATTTTTTGTTTTTTGGGGACCACCACAAATTTGTCTGCGTTTTGTAATCAAAACATTAGCATATGTATGTTTTAAGATGTTTTCACATTCTCGTTATGAGGGTGTATAATTTATAATTTGTAAATTAAGATCAATCGTGTGGCTAAACTGTGATCAATGAAAAATGATGTATTGGCTGTGATATTGAAAGTGTCCATCGTGTCTGTCTGTGTCTGTCTGTGTCTGTCTGTGCTGTCTGTGCTGTCTGTGCTGTCTGTGTCTGTCTGTGCTGTCTGTGTCTGTCTGTGCTGTCTGTCTCCTGCTTGTGGTAGTGTTCTCTTGACAGAGCCTCCTGACAGCGCTCAGTGTCATTCCTTCAGCCTCATGTCAACTCTGTGCTTTCTATGCTTCAACACTCACTAATCTGTTATTATTATTATTGTTGTCATCAGTTGTTGTTTATTCAATAATTATTAGAACTCAGTGTGTTTATTACAAGTAAACATTACCATCCATGTAACGTTATGTGTATGCACATGACCTTTCTACACATACCTATATAGTATCATATGTAGGCAATCAGTGACATGCTGATTTAATAACGTCATTATTTTATCATTTATGGCATGAGTTGAGTATTCAACACTTCATGGAGATGCATATCTAAGTTGTTCAATCCAAGACCCTTTCTAAAGTTTAAAATTCTTACATGTTGAGTCACAATTGTCGGTGTCTCCCTTGGCCAGAAACCACACGGCAGCCGAACAAACGACGGAAACGTAAATCTGCGTCAAGCACCAACTCGTCTGTCAACAATCTTAATGCAAACAATACGCCACCTGGTGGCAAACAGAAGCGGTCGCCCGGACCGCAAGGCTTCAATCCGGTGCCTGGGGTAAGTGGCAACACTTGGCAAGTAGGAAAGGAAGGGTCAGGGGCACTTTGGGTAAATTATAAAGGTGGCGTTTAAGTGTACCAATTTTCGTAAATTGTTCCTAGTTGTTTAGCAAAAACAGGTGGAATTAAGTGCACATTTTAGCTTATTAGGGAACACGTACAAGATGTTACCTATTCACCTGTAGCAGTGAAGGGAACGAATGTTGTTCTATATACACCCAGTTATCTTCCCATGGAGCAAGGAACCATTTCCCTTCTGCTGAATTGAGAACCACTAAATTATTTTAGTCCCCTGTGGAATAGCATTGCACTTAGACATCTTACAATTTATCAAAATTATTGCCAGTCACACATGTTTTGGTGGACACATGGATGTTAACTGCTCAGGCAGTTTACAAACTTTAAATGTGTCTGATGACCTAAAATGGACTACAAACACACATGTGTCACCATTTACACTCATTTCTGAGGCAAAACTGAAAAATCTATAGTTTTGGAAGACCTTTTTTGCTCCTTAATTTTCTTACCCGTCCACCCATATTTCCACAACGGTTTTTACCCGTCCAAATGATGGGTGGACGGGCCTCTGCATAAAGCTATGTTACAAGGATATCACTACATTTAATTGTGTATTTTCTGAGATGTAGATTGGAGTCAGTGGCATGACTTCAGGGAGCATGCAATATTTGAGTAAGTGCATGGAGCATATAAAATGTGGTGTTGTTCCAGGATGTCATGGTGGTTGGGGAGCCTACCTTGATGGGAGGTGAGTTCGGCGATGAGGATGAACGTTTGATAACGAGGCTTGAGAACACACAGATCGAGACAAACGGTGGTGGCGCCCCTGCTGGGGAATGCAGCGACAGCGTGCCGATCGACCAGAAGAACATTCTGCCGACCTCGGGCGCCGTCACATCAGCCAGTCAGAATGCGGGGTTGAACTCAAAGGTCGGAGGGCCCGGATCTCAACCCCCATCCAACCCCCAGTTCCAGAACTCGCCCTCGGTTCACAGTCCGTGGGGCGCTGACAAGAAGACGCCCCAGCCAACACCCTCGCCCACCGAGATCAAGACAGAGTGAGGGGCGGGGTAAACAGTGGATCTGTGACAGCTGGGGTGAGACAGGACAGTGTGACACATCCTGGATCAGCCTGGACAGAGTCCTAAACGTCAGCCTAAGTCTGGATCAATACGTAAAGTCTAGACAGCCGTACGTAAGTCTAGATCAATACATATATATATGAGATCTGGGGACATGTTAAGAGATCTGTGTAATAAAGTCTCGACCAACATACGAATGGTAATGGTAGAATCACATACTACGGGCACAATGCAAATCATTGGGGTCGTAGTTCATTCTGATGTATAGGTTGTGGGTTTTGTGTGACATAAAAAACGCCACACGTTACTACCGTGAGTGCGGTATCTGCTGTCTTGGTCCCCTTCCCCAGGGGGTGGGGGAGACAGCTGTAACCCAGCTCTGGGCTACAATGGCAAGGGGCCATACATTCATTGTGGGGCATAGGTAATGTAAGAGTTGTTATTTTTAAACATGTAGAATATCATGCCCCGAATTGTGTCTACCATTTAGTTGTGGAGTACATTCAACATGCGCTGATGTATGAGAAATGTTGACCTGGACATATGGAACTGGAGTCAATGTGATTCACTGCCATGTGTGTTGTCACAACGTTTGCCACACAGTGTTTTACTTGCTGTGAGCATGGCACAAGGAGCGTCTCACTGTGCTGTTGAGATCAAAAGGAATATCCATTACTAAACAAAAACCATCACTTTTAAGGAGCAAAATTCATGTTAAAGATCAAAATAAAGATGAGCTCAAGAATGTTGGTGAAATGATCCTTGGGCTGTTGTGGGGCAGCCAGCTGGTGTGATGTGTATACTGTAGAATCTTACCTACACCTCACAGCCCAGCAGTGTCACATCTGTACAGCAAGGTGACACCGACTTGTAACGGTAGGGGCAGGTTCAACAGGTGTTGTTATTTATGTTGGTTGTGGAGTTATTAATGCACATTCCTTTTGTTGGAAAAGTCACCTCGCAGAATGTACACCACTAATTCAAGTAAAACAGCACTTGGTGGTACTATGTATTAAGTACCACACTTGTGGTACTGTACTTGCTGTACATACGTTAGTACCACACTTGTGGTACTGTACATATGTTAGTACCACACTTGTGGTACTGTACTTGCTGTACGTATGTTAGTACCACATTTGTGGTACTGTACTTGCTTGCCACACTTGTGGTACTCTACTTGCTGTGCGTACGTTAGTACCACACTTATGGTACTGTACTTACTGTACATACATTAGTATCACACTTGTGGTACTGTACTTGCTGTACATACATTAGTATCACACTTGTGGTACTGTACTTGCTGTACGTACGTTAGTACTGGACTTGACTGCACCACTGTAGCGAACCAAATGAATTTGGTTCTGTAAATGATGCACTTGTGTACGACTGCACTATTTTGTGACATAACTGAAGACATAAAGGAAAACAATTAGTTTACTTTGTAATCCAATTTACTTTGATTTCTCAAAGGCAGCTGTTAAAGCCCAGCAGTGAAAGGACATCGGTCAGTGCGTCCATACATTGGTCAGTGTGTCCAGTGTGCTGTAGTTTGTCACAGATGCCATCATTAAGTTTTTCCTTTAAATTGAAAGTAAAACATCACTAGGGCAGCATAGTTTGCTAGAACATTTTCCCAACATGCAACTCTCACATCAACTTCTTGTCAAAGAAATTGGGGCCATAATTTAAACAAAATCTTTAAAGGCTTCACATTTTCATTTATGGCAACTTGTGTTAGATCGATTGCCCACTACGGCTGTGTTGATAACAGATTTCTGAACCAGTTTTATATTATTTAGACGGCCAGTGTAGTTGTGTATCGCAGCACTAAGGTGTCCTGGTGTGACGACTGTACACATCAGGGAAAACATGTTCCAGCAAGTTTTGTATGTCGATGTATATGCCATGTGAGAAGTGGGTCTGTTGTTATGCAAATACTGTAAATGCTTTGGATGAGAAGATATTTTCATTTGGAAACTATTTTGGCTACTGCTAGTTTGTGCTTTGTATAAATGCTGTTTATTTGTGGTCGAGCGCCACCAATTTACATATTTATATATGTAGACGGCAATCTAGAGGCAGACCGGGGTGAACATGTCACTGTAGTTAGTAGTTGTGTATGTGGGAAGTTCACCACCTTTAGAAATTGTTTCTTTAATTTTACCCATTCAGCCCTATTCTTGGCTTTGACCACTCACTACATCATTTCCAAGATACTAATCCGACAAGAAACAACAACTAATTCTATAACGTATACTAGGGGTGTGTGATTGATGCCACGTCCAACATAAATTGTAGCATGTGTATTTGAAAACAATCTTTTGTGTGGATATATTATACATATATTTAGTAATTTATTACGCAATTATAGTATTTGTAGAAAAGTTGTAAATAAAACAGTTGTGTTCATAAGCGATTTTCATGTGCCCGTTTTCTTTTTTCATAACAAAAACTTGCTCAGTCTAACTCGTCAGTCACTGAAGTGTGAATAGTCTTGTCATTGTTTGCAAAACATTTGGCTGTACATCACCTTCACGACAGATAGACCAACAGAAGACATCATTTGTCTTTGGTTACTTTTGAGGAACGGTACAGGTATGCAATGATTCACACAACAACGTCCCTGAAAGAGGTGTGTACCTTTAAAACAAAGTTTTATTAAGAAAACATAAAACTATACCAAACAACGACTGCGCCACATCATGGCCAGTTCCTTGAATACTAGCTGTGTTTCAGCGACATCACTAGAAGCCATCGTTCTTGTGACTCGACAGGATACAGTGTCAAGAGGATCCAATAGAAATCTTGCCCAGTTCAGTAACAGACGAGACCAGCCACTAACAGAGAACACATAAACTTAGCCGCCTACTGGAATACAAACAGTTCACAAACACAATCGCAGTCATTCTAGACATTTCTTGTCAAACAAAGGTGGTGTTTCCCTGGCTCTGTGTCGCACCAGTGCTGCTGCTGTTGACAACGATGGAATGTCACCGACCCAGCACACGTCCACCCTCACTACACCTGGCCAATGACACGAATGTGACAAACTGTCCAAGTTGTTTGGTCCATACACAGACACTACAGCAGGTGACCTGTGACCTCTAGTGCGACCCCAGCGAGAGGTCACGGCTACGGAGCTGGCTCCTCTTCGTGCACTTGCACTTGGGATGGTGACCTTGACCTGCTGAATGACCTTGACCTGCAATAAGTCAATTGTACAAAAGGTTACGTTCTGATACAGCTCAAAATACAGTTCTTCCTAATCTTCTGACCCCAGACTAGAGTTGCCAATCTGCCTGTTGCACTAATCAATTAAACCAAACTAAAACATTATTACAGTAACTAATGTTGATGTTACCAGCACTTATCACTGCCTATCTTCCATGGAGTCGTGTTGAATTAGCTCTAGCCTAGTCTATGCCAAAACCTATTTAATTGAACAAATCAATTTTAGCACCTCTGGGGCAGAGTATCTCTGCTGCAATCATTGCACCGACACTATTTGGACACAAATCTATTCTATTTCTATAATATATTACCTCTACTACAAACTTGAAAATGAGTAAAGCTGAGTGCAGACAATGGGAGGTAGCCAAGCATGCCCATTGCCCAAAGTTTGAAACTACAGGATTCCCTTTACAAAATGCAGTATATAACAAGGCTAGTTATTTAATTTCTTTTCTACCTTACACTCCCCAAAAGAAAGGGAGTGGACCCACTAGTTTACTAACTTGACAGTTCCCTCCCTTTTCCCATTTCCTAGTGGGAGGTCCCCTGGCACATACATCTACAAGACTTGACTAACTGCTTTTAGTTTATACCCAAATACAGATAAAGTGGAGTGAATAAAATTATCCAAGTCTTAAAAAGTCAGTACAAATATTCCAGGAAACATTCTGTGCACTTGTAAGCAGTGACTGAAACACTCAAGCCATTTCAACTGAACATTCTTTGGTCACAAAAAAATGTTTTCATTTGATTGAAATACCAAAAAAAAAAAAACTCACCTCTTGAATGATGGGCTGCGGTGGCGGCCGTAGGATCGAGATCGGCTTCGGGAACGACTGTAGGATTTACGCCTGAGGACAAACAACATATGGAATGATCAGACACCTGTGTACACACTACAGCCACTTAGCATCTTCACAATCAAAAGTACCTGTTGTTGACAATTTCAAAACAGTACTTCAAAAATTAAATATTATTATGCAAAAGATGGCATAAAGTCAAAGTATGTGCTGCTGAATAATTAACAATATTTCAGATGGCACCTATTATCAACCCTGCAAACGTAGTCGTTGTTAAATGCAGCCATTATTTGACGTAAAAGCACAGGGTTTTATGCTAAATTGGGGGGCATTCTCATTTGGAGTAAAGATGTAGGTGCAATAATTACCTTGGGCTTCGGCTCCTTGAACGCCCTCCCCTGGGAACAGAACATGACAAGTAAGCAAGGGCGGAATTTAGGTAAGAACCTATAATTACGGTGAGCGTTTACACTTCATTTCCAAGGAGTGTGTGGATTCTACACTTCTGGCCAGCAACATCTGCTCATTGAAATATTCTGTGAACCCACAACTAGGGCTGAAAAAGATAATCGACCTACCACTTGATGAAAGTAGTCATCGTTACCAAGGAATGCTTCTGAAACCACTTTGCCACGCTGTGAGAGTTAAACATTATTCAAACACGAGCTCTTTATAAACAGCAGTACAGCGCCAGTATGAATTTTTGGATAAGTGTACAACATTGGCCAGTTCTATTTACTATTATTCAAGGTTTGTCCCATTTGTATAGCTTTGTAAAAAAAAAACTAACAATATTTCTACAAATAAGGTATTTTAAACCTTAGGAAGGACTTATGGAATCCTTCAAACTATACCATTTGTTATAGTGAGTCGATATTTATGAATGAAATGTGTTTTGGTGAATCACAGTCCTGCCTAGGTTCTTCACCGTCATCACCTAATTGGCATTTTATCTGGTTATTCATATGAGATGACCACAGCCAAATTGTGTGAAAGCACCAGACAATAAAGTGTGTGAAGTTGTTCAGAATAGAAAATTTCTATGCTTATCACTTACTTAGCCAGTAGGCACTGCAGCCACATAAGTTTAAAGATAATTAAACAAACAGCAAAGATAAAGACAACTTGCATTTATAGAAAATCAGTAGTTATGAAGATATAGCTTAAAACATGCAGGCAGGGTGCTACCCACTTTAACAGGTATCTACTGTGTTATTGATACAGCCCCTAACATTGCTACCACTTGACCAAATTAGTTAGTGCCCCCATCAACAATAGAAGACTGTGAGTATCCAGCGTCTCAGGCTGCGGCCCTGGCCACTAGTGGAATGCACATGACAAACTAAATGTTCAGGCAGAAACTGGCACCATGTTGCTGTTTTGGGGAGGCCCTGAGATGCCCTTACAGGACTAATGATCTACAAATGTATTGTGTACAATAAAGATACCCTCAGATATGTCTATGCAAAATTAGAGGAAAGGCTTCAGATTTTTTTTTATAAATTAGTTATTAAGAAAACTTAAAATGTACCAGTTTTAGACTTACAAATGTGTCGATTAAATTTACATTTCTTGTGCATAACGAGTCTAGTGGCAGTCCCTAAGAAATGTCTGCCAAATGTGAAGAAAAACATTAGATTTTCAACGGTTTCTGAGATATGTGAGCTAACGGCAGATACAAAGTGATGTCATTAATCTATTGGACCTTTGGTCCAAAGGACTAAAACATTTTGGAGAAACAACATAATTTTGACTCATGCTGTCTACAATCCTTTCAGCCAGAGTTAATAAATGCAAATACTTTATAGATAACGCATGGTTTGTTGACAACCCCTTAAGATGCCACAACCCACCTCCTTGGGCTGCGACTGTATGAACGATACGACCTGCGACGACGACCTCCATCCCCGTAGTCGTCATAGCGACTGTACTGTGGTGACCTCCGACCTCCCCGCTCCTTCACGCGCATCTGTGACGGTGCTGCAGAGAAAGCAACGATGTTGACACGGTATCAGGACAGGTCACATACAACGCTGGCTGCAAATCTGTCTTACATTCTGCCGTCACATTCAACCAAAGACACATGCCCCAAACAGTGGCAATTACTGATTTATAATACAAAAACTCTGACAGCAGACGAATCAGTGAGAGCTTTATAATTTAACCAATAATAACAACAACTGAACATGTTTCTCAGGCACATACATGGGTAATTGTTCAATACATTTCTACATAAAATACATATTAACTAAAAGTAAGTGTATTCAAACACGACGCTGTTGTAAATGTAGTTACAAAAACAATTTAAAAAAAAACATTATAATTTTTTAACAAATACATTAAAATATACTTAGGCATTCTTTTGTTACTCAAGGTGACTCACTATAGAACTGCTAAACAACTAATAAAACACACTACTTTTTTTAAAGAAAGCCTCTCAAATGAATTATAAAATGCTTTTCTTAAAAGGTGAATATTCAAGTCTTTTAAACACTTGTAATTCTAATGACGTAAGAAACACTGGCCATGCCCAAGACACCACAAAAATTTCAATTTGCTACCAAGACACAAACCATACATAAAACTAGTTGTGGTTTCATGTTTTCCCAACATCACACTAACAATCAGGATCACATGCTGTACCAGCTGTAGACGGACAGTACATGCTGTAGACACTAGACAGACCACGAGAACCCCAAGCTCCCCCCTGCATCACATTCAACATTTATGACCAGCACTTACTTTTGCGATCACCGCGAGCAAACTCAATCTCGAGTTCCCGGCCGTAGAAGCGAGTGCGGTCGAGGTTGTACATTGCGTCTTCGGCATCGCGCGGGTCTTCGAATGTGCGCTAGGTTAAGGACTTGGCAGGACACAGTGAAACTTCATAGACATCTACCGGCTACTAGCAGCCACACATTTACATCTTAACCAGGACGATCAGCAGTTACACAAATGAAAGACCTGCTTACACCTACAGTTGACTGGATGAGAAAGAAGAGAATTATTACAGCTACTGAAAACAGTTAAACTTACAGTAACAGGCAGGTGATTTACCATATAAATCAAACTTGACACTCAAAAGGGTTAGTAGATAAATGACCAGAGTACCGCAGAGATAGTGAAAGCCAATATGCTGCTCGGATATATTATTATGAACATTAGGTCTTGACTCGCGCGTTTGTTTTGAAATCCTGGCCACACCGAAACGGACAGGAAGAATGATTTCGAGGGTTGGCAGGACTTTCTTGGACTGTGCCTTGGACGGACTTGGCTTGTGTTTGCACACGGTGTAGACTGTGCTGGAGGGAGGCGCAGTTACGACAAGGGCGGCTTGCCAGTCGAGAACGAGCTTGGTTCATGAACCGACAGCCTACCTTGCGTTGACTACTTGGGGACTCTACTTGCTTGACTCTACTTGCTTGTCGGGCGTTTTGCATTCGCACGCTTGACAACTTTCTCTACGCTCTGCTCTGTCTTTAGACTCTGTTCTTTGCCTTGCTGCATCATTGCACTTTAACTTTAACTCTGCTTTACGTGACGGCTGTTAGGGGGGACTTTATCTTTGTGCTTGCATTTCTGACAAAACAAAAGACACAGATCATGTGTTATTATTGGTTAGCAAGTGCAACCTGTACGACAGAGATGCGAAACCAGTGCGATTCCCTACATCACATATGCATCACACTCAACCACAACACACACAGACACACAGCGAGGCTTACACAATACACAACACACATCCACGTCACAAACAAAAACCTTTATATATGCATGTAATTAAAATATCTAGATTTCATATGTATCCAAACACATGATTAATAATTTGCGATTATGTGTAACTACAAGTAAGCAACCACAAATGCTTACCGGTACTCACTGAACTGGATGAATTTGTTTACATTACATAATGAAATAAATATTCAATTAAATATAACTATTTGTTTATTACAACCCGACATAATTGAATCCACATTTTGCATCATTCAAAATGGAAATGAATCTAAATATTTGCAAAAATGCATGTGTAAGTTCCACTGAAGACTAAATGAACAGTCAACTCTATTTGTTTTATTACGGTACATCAGTGCAAAAAAATCACTAACCATGTTACTATATTATCAGCCTACCACAGAATAATTACAGTATTTTTTGCATCTAGACATTTAACTACAGTTATCAATCTTAATTCAATTTTTTTAAATTTATTTTGTTGAGCACCACATCCAATGGTGTTCCCATAACAACATAGTGTTAAGTGGTTCCAAACTGTGCTTTTTATAAGCTGTGTGCGGCTCCATACGTGAAACAGCTACCTATCTATTACGTGAAGACACCACATTCCAAATGATGCTATCTAGTATAGCAAAGGATATTGTATATAGGCAAAACCTCTTGGCCGCCGTGTGTAATAGTCTAAGGGCACGTACGCGTCCGTTACGGGACCATATTTGGAGAAAAGACTCCTAAGGTCATCCGGTCTATCGAAAAGGAAAGAAACTCTATTTACTGTAACGTCAAGGAAGAACTCATTGAAGTAGACCTACCAGCACCTGTGGCTGTACAAACACTAATTCTTATTCTGAGGACACCCACAGTAAAGACAGAACAGAACATTTTCTTTCATGTATAAAAACTGCAACCATCCATGTTACAAACATTCAGTGCCAATAAGGTTTACCCAGTAAAAAATTGTAGATTTCCATTGAATAATATATCATAATCCAAGCTAATTTAAATACTAGACTGAACAGATTAAAAACTTATAAATTACCAAAAATGGGTTCAGAAAATATTGCATTAACATAATACAGTTGCCACTGGCTTGTGCGTAGCCCAGAAACCCCCCCCCCCCCTGAGCAGTAAAGGATATTGAATATAAGCTAAACCTCTTGATTTCAATGTCTAAGGACAAGTAATGGATCATGTTTGGTTTAAAATAGTCCCAAGATCTTCAACAAGTCTATTGAAAAGTAAAGGTATACCACGTGGAGCACATAAATTAACAATTAGTTCTTCCGTATTAGGCATCCTTATAATAACAGTTTAGTAGAATGCATAGGTTAGAAAACCTACTAATTGAAAAAGAAAACAAACGATGTCAACACTGAATCGATGCATAGTACTCAACTGTGTGTGTGACTGAGAAATGTAATTGTGTCCAAACAGAAATATAATAACATTACCAAAGTTTATCAGAAAACGAAAAGGACCTTCAATATGTATTGCAACATGTTGCGCAACAAAGGATATTGAATGTAGGCAAAGCCTCGAGACCTCCGTGTGTAATAGTCTAAAGGCATATATGCGTCCGTTACAGGACCATATTTTGCAAAAAGACTTCTAAGTTCGTCGGGTCTAGTGGGAATGAAACACACAAATGAATTGGTGAATTCAAAATGGGCCCAACTCAATCAGATACAATTCTGCAGGACATCTTTTCTAACTATTTGTTTAGATTGTGTATTTTTCATGTGTTATAACTTATATGTACTGTATGCCATTCCTTGTAGCAGAAGGAATAGCACACATAAAATATAACATGTTCAGGGCTGCCTACTTGACAAAATATTTTTCAGTAATGGTCACGTGGGTGGATGTGTCGGGTTTGTAACTAAATCCCACGTCATCAAAACGTTGATGAATTGTTTCTTTCCCACTAGTTTGTTTGCCCCCTGCCACAGCAGCCACCGGCTTCATTTACTGATAAATTGCAACAAACGAATTATTATATTTTCTTAGGCAGACCACTGGGTATGAACTTGAGTGTTGCAGTTCTTTGATGTGTATACTAGTCTGAAGTCTGATATGCTTATTTTCGTAATACAGGGGCAGTTTCCGTACTACCGTAATCTGAGGTCAATTTCCGTAGTGATTACGGAAAATCCGTAATGGTAGGCAGCCCTGCATGTTATGGAAAGTATATATTTAAAAAAAGTTGTCCTCATGTGAAGTTTGGTCCAGAGAATTGGGCCAGTGTTGAATTCAGCAATTCAAGCTGTAACAAGAACCATACTGTGGATTGAGTATTCCGAGTGTCTGGCCTAAATTTGTATCAGTTATAGATTCCTACAAGATTCTGATGCTGAGTAAATATTTTGACTATTTAGGCTGTCCATAAACATTTGTCAATGCATTACCAAATATGACTGAAGTAGAAAACTAAGCATACTAATTTAGGCAACAAAACCCCAGTGTTGACTCTAAACCTTGTAAGCCAAAGGATATTGAATGTAGGCAAAGCCTCGTGATCTTCGTGTGTAATAGTCTAAAGGCATATATGCATCCGTCACCGGACCATATTTTCCAAAAAGACTTTTAATTTCATCAGGTCTATTGGAAGGAAACGTAGACATAGTAAACATGTTCCTTTTGGCATGAGTAAATATATGCAAGAGGAAGAACAACTTATGAACATATAAATTTCTTAACTATTCACAAACAGTAACTTAACACAACACACAATTTCCAACTAGTTCCAAATATTTACATCACAAGTGGCTTGCCATTTAATTAATTATGCTATACACAATCCTTACACATATAATCTTGGGGAAAACAATATTCAATCTAGACCCACTTTGATTTCACCGTATATAAGTATATTTCTTTCCTAACTTTAATCCCCCAGCATGTTGGTTCCACACCTCTAGGTAGAGACCCATCCACTCAGACCACTCGTTATTTGGATGTGTAGAAATATCACAAGTTTGTGACATGTGGTTGATGGGTAAAAAAAGTAGCAAAAGTTCTACAAAAATCATAGTTTTGCTGTGAAAAATTGAGTCACATTTTTGTATTAAAATTAGCATGCACAAGTGTACCATTGGTAATTTTATATCCTGCATAAAGCCTTGGTTAGTTCCATCATTCAAAATAATCCAAGGCATATTTATATAAAACATAATGAATTTGAGCGAAGTATTGAGACATGAAAAGAACCAAAAACATGGGGGGAGGTGCAGATGAGGTGGCCTTTGTTTTAAGCTTCAAAGGTACAATGAGATATATTTTGTAACATAAATATGTCTGGGATTATGCAGAAGGATGGAAGTAATGCACTGAGGTGTCAACATTAGAATATATGTACAATGGAAAAATCAAGGTGGGTCCGGATTCGACAAGTATCAATTTTTGTAGGACAAACCAAAACTGTCCAATGTATCATTTTAATGCACACACATCATAGTCACTGCAACTGCATTTGATAGCATAATTGGAATCCGCACAATCAGTAATGGGATTCTAATAATGTCCAAACAGCACAGATCAAGTTAAATATAACCATTCCATTCAAAACGAAAGCTAACAAAACAATGATCACCGACATCAAACAAATGGCGGCCGTCGGTACATTATTGGCATTTTTTTTAACATTATCGTAACGATACGTTCTTAGTTCATTTAATGGTAGATGTATCCAGTAATCCTAGTAGATAAGCTAGGACATCGCAGTAAACAAAATAACCATAAATGGGTCATTGCCCGAGCGCACGCGTTCGCTCAAACCAAATTTCCAAAATGGATTTCGACCCGAGTTCAAGTTTTGTTGTGAAAAAGAATGTTCTTGCATATAAAATCCTTATCAATAATTAAAAAAAAATGTTCCACCGTTTTCCACAGTTTACAATACATACAAAAAACTCTATCTTACCTTGTGCCTTCTGGCACATTGCGAACATAAAGGGAAGTATTTGGAGGTCTAGAATAACGAGACATTGCTATGGCGGTAATGACGATCAAGATGGCTGCCGTCCGAAATCTAATCCGATCTAAAATACGCATGCGTAGTTTTAAATTGCCTAGATTAGCTATGCACCGTCAGATGGCAGCACCTTTTCTCCCGCATACCATCGGAAAATAACTACGATTAACCAGACGCCGTGAGGTGGCAGCACTTTTCCGCCCCCTCAACTCCGCCTGGACTGTGCATACTAGTTAAACTATTGATACATTACACATCAGGACATAAAAGAAATGGATTGGCGATGGGCAAAACGGTATGATTAGGAAGCTTTAACACATTACACATCTGGTCATAAAAGAACCGGTTTGGCGATTAGCAATCGAGTGGAGGGAGCAGTTTTAATGACCTGCCGATGTGACCGACAGGGCGGGCGTCCTTACCCTAGATTAGGGTAGAGACGCTGATGGAGCTCAGGTCAACTATGAAAAGAAATCAGATAGAAGTGCTAACGTGTTGAATGGGTATGAAAATATTAACAGAAATATTTTTTTCTCGGTTAAGGATGGGAGAAAGACTACAGCACATGGAGTTACATTGCCAAAGAAGCAGTGTAGACTCGATATCAGAAAATTCCCCTTTTCTCAAAGAACAGTAAATTAATGGAACAGAATATCAGCTGATTGTGTAGGTGCTAGTAGTGGTAACATATTTTTTAATAAAACCGACATATACCTAAGAAGTGCGGGGTACATTTAGATAAATAGGTTGGACTCTCGATAAACCAAAGGGCTTCCTAGTCCACCTGCAATCTAGAGTTAATTCTCTATGTGGCAGTCTTGTTAAATCTGGTTAAATCTGGCTAAATCTGGTTAAATCTGGTTAAATCTGGTTAAATCTTGAAATACAAATGAAAATAACGATATACTTTTACAAGATAATAATTATGATATCCTATGAAAAGTATTGAACTTTCCATTCCGAGGTTAGACTTAGTTTCATGCAAACATTTTATTTATTTGTTTTGGAAAATTAACGACAACTACCTCTCTGCAAGTCACTGGCTAACAACTTCCGATAGTAATTAAGCTAAATAGCATGGACTTATATATACATAAATCCGTGTGACTAGCTCAGTAAGCGCGCTTATAGTCGAAGCGACATCACTCAATTTGATCGGGAATACGTATCGGCAATGGCAGTAATCCACGAAAATCCATTTTTGTTTGTCGCGGCGAGAGGTGGAGAGAGGCTAAATTACAAGCCAATTAAATATAAATATCGTTAATCACCCAGTGTAACGCAGCTTTAAGTAAGAACAATAACATTGTTATATAACACTGTGATGTAAGTACCTCGAATATGTATGCGCCTCGAACGCGGTCGATAATGTCACGAACATAATCAGTAATAACATATTTCTCACGCTGTATGTACAAGCTAGGGAACTTGTAAGAAGCAATGAACTAACACCAATGATCTTTGACGTCAATCGTTGATTGTCGTAACTACTCCAAGCGGGGTAACTGCTTCATTTGTTTCGATTGGACGGACGCAGAAGAATTCTGCACTAAAACAGACCGATTTCACTTTAAGGTTATTGTCAGAATTTCAGGCGTTGGTGCCCTCTGTCTGACCTTGCAGCCGCCGGCCCTGTTAGCAAAACGGTAGCATATTATACACATCTCCTTTGCTACTATAGGTTTACATAATGACACAAATAAGCGATCTCTTCATTGTGCGGAAAATAAGTCGTATGTATTGTAGCAACAACAGCTATAGCAACCTAACCGTCATTAAACTAAAACGTCGCCAGTATGGTTCAGGCTGTAGGTTACACGGCGCACCTGCGATATTTAAGATGCGCGGCGTCATTTAAAATGTCAGCCGTGTGCACATTTACAAATCGCTGTCGATGCTCATCAGTATCAGCATATTCAAAATATCGGGTTCTTCAAGTGCTGCACACTCCATAAACGTGCTGTCTGTCACCTTCAAACATAAAATACACCTACTGCATCGGACCGAGCACGACTCATGCACTGGCCAATGGTAGCAGCCTGCTGACTGAGCACGACTCATGCACTGGCCAATGGTAGCAGCCTGCTGACTGAACACGACTCATGCACGGGCTAATGGTAGCAGCCTGCTGACTGAACACGACTCATTCACTGGCCAATGGTAGCAGCCTGCTGACTGAACACGATTCATGCACGGGTCAATGGTAGCAGCCTGTTGACTGAGCACGACTCATGCACGGGCCAAAGGTAGCAGCCTGCTGACTGAACACGACTCCTGCACGGGCCAATGGTAGCAGCCTGCTAACTGAACACGACTCATGCACGGGCTAATGGTAGCAGCCTGCTGACTGAACACGACTCATGCACGGGCTAATGGTAGCAGCCTGCTGACTGAACACGACTCCTACACGGGCCAATGGTAGCAGCCTGCTGACTGAGCACGACTCCTACACGGGCCAATGGTAGCAGCCTGCTGACTGAGCACGACTCCTACACGGGCCAATGGTAGCAGCCTGCTGACTGAACACGACTCCTACACGGGCCAATTGTAGCAGCCTGCTGACTGAACACGACTCCTACACGGGCCAATGGTAGCAGCCTGCTGACTGAACACGACTCCTACACGGGCCAATGGTAGCAGCCTGCTGACTGAACACGACTCCTACACGGGCCAATGGTAGCAGCCTGCTGACTGAACACGACTCCTACACGGGCCAATTGTAGCAGCCTGCTGACTGAACACGACTCCTACACGGGCCAATTGTAGCAGCCTGCTGACTGAACACAACTCCTACACGGGCCAATGGTAGCAGCCTGCTGACTGAACACGACTCCTGTTTATCCGGCACCGAATATTATATCACGATACATTTGGATTTGTTGGTATATCCACCTCAGTGACCTAGACAAAATTAGTTAGTGAATGAAGTGATTGTTTTTGGTCGTTAACACATTAAATTGTCCAGGGTCCAAATGTGACTATCCCGTGAGTCCCTGCGAGTTGCAAGCTCGTGTGTATAATTATAAAACTAGAAACAATCACGCCTCACAATCCAGTTTCTGACTGGACATCTTGACCCGAGTCCGACTTGACACTTACTGACAGACAACTCGAGGTCACAGTAACACATCGGTACGACACTGATCACTGACGCACCAGCACGACATATTCGCGTCGCCATCGACACAAATGTTGCACGATCGAACACCTACAATGACAGTAAGTGTGTTTGTTGTGTCACACGTGTTTGTTAATTATGATTAACAAGATTTAACAAGATTTAACAAGATTGCCACCTAGAGAATCAACTCTAGATGGCAGGTGGACAAGGAAGCCGTTTGGCTTATCGAGAGTCCAACCTATCTATCTAAGTATACCCTGCCCGTCTTAGGTATATGTCAATTTTATTTTTAAACATATTAACACTTCTAGCACCTACACAATCAGCTGATAATTTGTTCCATTCGTTTACTATTCTTTGGGAAAATGAAAATTTTCTAATATCTAGTCTACACTGCTTCTTTGCTAATGCAACTCCATGTCCTCTAGTCCTTCTCTCTTCCTTGACCGTGAAAAAAATATTTCTGTCAATATTTTCATACCCATTCAATATTTTAAAAACCTCAATCTGATCTCCTCTCAATCTTCTGGTTTCTAGTGTTGTTAGACCACATTCTTTTAGACGCATTTCATAACTAATATTCCTGAGTTTTGGTATCATTTTTGTTGCTCTCCTTTGTACTCTTTCTAGCATATCAATATCCTTCTTGCGATATGGCCTCCATGCTTGTATACAATATTCTAAATGAGGCCTAACTATTGTTTTATAAAGCGGTATTATTAGTTCTTTTTCTTTGTATACTATATTTCGCCTAATTAATCCAAGAATTTGGTTTGCCTTCGCTGCTGCAATTCCACACTGCTCTGATACCTTCATGTCAGCACTAATGGTTAAACCTAAGTCCTTTTCCTTTACAGTAGTATTTAGTACAGTACCACCCATTGTATATTGTGCATTTTCATTCCCATGTCCTGTGTGGAGGCACTTACACTTTCCAAAGTTAAACAGCATTTGCCATTTCTCAGACCATTCTATCAACTTATTTAGATCATCTTGTAAATGCTGTCTATCTGCATCACTTTTTATTTTCCTAAACACTTTTGTGTCGTCCGCAAACTTCAACACCTTGCTTGTTATGTCATCATCCAAATCATTGATATATATTAAGAATAAAATAGGTCCCAATACTGATCCTTGCGGTACTCCACTCAAAACAGATTTCCAATTTGAAACCTCCCCATCAACTACTACTCTTTGTCTTCTATCAATAAGCCATTTTTCTATCCAGTTAATCATACTATTTCCTATGCCATGGGCCTTTAGTTTAAGTAGTAATCTTTGGTGTGGCACTTTGTCAAAGGCTTTTTTAAAATCTAAGTAGATTATATCTACTGGTGATCCCTCATCTACCCACTTTGTGACATCTTCCAAAAAACATAACATATTTGTTAAGCATGACCTCGCTTTTAAACACCCATGTTGAGATGTGTTTATCAATTTATTTTTAACAAGAAAATCAACCAAGTGATCTTTAATTAGTCTTTCTAATAGTTTACAAATCACCGATGTTAAACTCACTGGTCTATAGTTCTCTGACTTGCTTCTTGATCCTTTTTTAAATAATGGTATGATGTTTGCTTCTTTCCATTCTACCGGAACCACTCCTTCCTCTAATGCCAAATTGAACACTGTTGCAAGTGGTATGCTAATTTGTTCTACAATTTCCAGTAGTAATTTGGGAGGAATCCCATCCACTCCTGGTGATTTATTATCCTTCATATCTCTTATTTTCATAGCTACCATTTTTGGGGTTACAGTTAGTTGTCCTAAATAGTCACACTCTCTCCCTTCGAACTTAGTCTCTAGTACTGGTAATGTACTAATATCTTCCCTGGTAAACACCGAACTAAAGTATTCATTTAGGTTTTCTGCCATTAAGAATCCCTCCGTTATTATGTTTCCATCACTACCTTCTAGTGGCCCGACCTTATCTTGAACTTTCTGTTTACTTCGAACATACGCATAAAAACTCTTGCTGTCATGTTTTATGTTGAAAGCTATTTTTTGTTCATAGCTTCTCTTCGAATTTCTAATTTCAGCTGTAGCTTGATTAAGTGCTTCTTTATAAATGGCATAGTCTTCGTCACTTCCAGTATGTCTATATGTCTTCCACATCATTAATGAAGCATTATAGGAAGGAAACATAATCGCGAAAACAAACAACTCCAAACTTTAAGTGCGCAACACTCCGATAATGTTGCGTGCTTTCTTAATCGTTGACTTCTGAAGAGTATCTTTGTGTGTGTCGTGGACAATTCTAAATTATCGCCTGGTCGTATATCATTAGACAAAGGTATTTTCTCATGTTATGTGTGCTTTCCATGCGAGCTTCCGTTTTCGGGAGAGATTCTTTTTTTGGAGGACTGCGTCCAGGAGCGTCATTACGACGTTCAAAACACGCCTCTTGGTACGTCCTACGTTCGTGGTTTGAATCTAGGTTCAAAACATTTATATATCTAGATTCCAAACAGTTTTGCAGTGTTGAAAACAAATCGGTAGATATTCATAGATAAACGGCGCAAGTCTGTTTAAAACATTAGGGCGTGATTGTAGAACTTAATATAACTGACACATAATGTATGATAAAACAATCACGGTTATATATATATATATATATATATATATATATATATATATAGATATATCTATATATATATATATATATATATATATATATATATATATATATATATATATATATATATATATATATATGTATATGTATATGTATATGTATATGTATATGTATATGTATATGTATATGTATATGTATATGTATATGTATATGTATATGTATACACATATATACATATACACATATACACATATATACCTATATACCTATATACATATATACATATATACATATATACATATATACATATATACATATATACATATATACATATATACATATATACATATATACATATATACATATATACATATATACATATATACATATATACATATATACATATATACATATATACATATATACATATATACATATATACATATATACATATATACATATATACATATATACATATATACATATATACATATATACATATATACATATATACATATATACATATATACATATATACATATATACATATATACATATATACATATATACATATATACATATATACATATATACATATATACATATATACACACGTGTTTGTTTGTGTGTGTGTGTGTGTGTGTGTGTGTGTGTGTGTGTGTGTGTGTGTGTGTGTGTGTGTGTGTGTGTGTGTGTGTGTGTGTGTGTGTGTGTAGAGAGAGAGAGAGAGAGAGAGAGAGAGAGAGAGAGAGAAAAGAGAGAGAAAGAGAGAGAGAGCTAGAGAAAGAGAGGGGAAGTGAATTATTATGATTGAGAGTGAGTGAATGGGTGAGTGAGTGAATGGGTGAGTGAGTGAATGTGTCAGTCGGTGGGTGCGTGGGTAGTAGTGACAGTCTCATGGTCCTGTAGACAGACGATGTCTGCGAGCGCGAGTTGAACGTAGCATAACTGATACGGAGTGACACTATGGAGATTGTAATGCAAACATCTATCACCATACTGATATTCAACAAGCAGTGCATGATGCAGTTACTCAACGTGACAGACATTGACTGGGAAGAGAATCTCCGTCCAGTGGCTGTGCCGACCAGCACCTTATGAATTAAATGCCAACTGAACATGCACGCTACAAATAAAACTGCCCAGTCACGGCTGTTACTAGACGGCACATGAAGGTGAGTCAGAGTAGTGCTGGCTGACGGGACGAACGACAGTTGACGTGTGTGGGTCACGTGAGTATATGTGCAGGTGTCATTTCAACTCATTTGTACAACAGAGTCCGGATGCACACGGACTGGTGTCGTTCTGCCTGTTGAGTTTCAGCGAGCAACGGTCGCTGTCAGTCCGTCCGTCACCAATTAACGCTTTCCGCTGTTTCTTTCATCTACAAGCCAATCCATCGACTGCCACCGCTGCCGGCGCCGGTCACACCGTGGAAGAAGCATTAGTCACACGTCGCGCACTCCTCCGTTATTCACAGTTATTGATACGTTAAACTGAAGAATAAATACGGTGAAGGCATGGCTACGTCGACGTCAAATTGCATTTAATCAACCCACAATGGTGTTCACGATTTACGTAGCGCAGGTGAACGTTCCGACTGTCAAATCAGGCATTCATACGCGAATCGTTTACACACGCACCGTGAGCAAATATTCTCCAGCGCTAAATGCCGGCATCATTTTGTGAAGTTTTATTTAGTGCTGGTTTGGTGTTTGCCTCGCACTATCTGGAAACGAATTTTGCCGTGACAAACATCGTGTCCCTTGCCGTCGGTACAGCAACAGTTCTATATATATATATATATATATATATATATATATATATATATATATATATATATATATATATATATATATATATATATATATATATATATATATATATATATATATATATATATATATATATATATATAGTATGACTAGTGTCTCGGCAAGTAACTATTTTCCAATTTTTTTTAACGATCTGAATACAGTCATTTGATCGTTTCCCGCCAAGTGGCACACTTAATGTCTCATCGTCGCTCATCGAAACCCGCGTGTAACAATGACACGAACGACTAAATTCTCTCTCGTTATAACACGTTAATTTGAAAAACAAAGAGGTAATTGACACTGGTGCGTTGACGACATCGGCACTGGTGCGATGACTTTGTGATTACAAAAAGATACATAGACTTTATTTGTGAAACCCTAACATAGGCAGTTGATCGTCCTCGCACCGAGGACGTTGACCGCGCGACGCCAGACAACACACGCCCGTCTGTGTGACCGCCCCACACCTGTCACAGGTCGCTCGTGTTGTCTCTACGGCTGCGCGTTTACCCCAGAGAGGGCGTGTGTAGTACTGTGTACCCTCGCGCAAGGTTGGGTATGTGGTGTAATATGCGGGGGGGGGGGGGGGGGGGAGAATTCAAGACCAAGTCAGGATTGTGAATTTTTCGTTCCTCGGAAACCCGACACATTCCCATATAACGAGGAACTAGTGTGTTGTCTCATTTGATTAAATACTACAAGAAGGAGGAGACGAGGAACTAGTGTGTTGTCTCATTTGATTCAATACTACAAGAAGGAGGAGACGAGGAACTAGTGTGTTGTCTCATTTGATTAAATACTACAAGAAGGAGGAGACGAGGAACTAGTGTGTTGTCTCATTTGATTCAATACTACAAGAAGGAGGAGACGAGGAACTAGTGTGTTGTCTCATTTGATTAAATACTACAAGAAGGAGGAGACGAGGAACTAGTGTGTTGTCTCATTTGATTCAATACTACCAGCAGGAGGAGACGAGGAACTAGTGTGTTGTCTCATTTGATTAAATACTACAAGAAGGAGGAGACGAGGAACTAGTGTGTTGTCTCATTTGATTAAATACTACAAGAAGGAGGAGACGAGGAACTAGTGTGTTGTCTCATTTGATTAAATACTACAAGAAGGAGGAGACGAGGAACTAGTGTGTTGTCTCATTTGATTCAATACTACAAGAAGGAGGAGACGAGGAACTAGTGTGTTGTCTCATTTGATTCAATACTACAAGAAGGAGGAGACGAGGAACTAGTGTGTTGTCTCATTTGATTAAATACTACAAGACGGAGGAGACGAGGAACTAGTGTGTTGTCTCATTTGATTCAATACTACCAGCAGGAGGAGACGAGGAACTAGTGTGTTGTCTCATTTGATTAAATACTACAAGAAGGAGGAGACGAGGAACTAGTGTGTTGTCTCATTTGATTAAATACTACAAGAAGGAGGAGACGAGGAACTAGTGTGTTGTCTCATTTGATTAAATACTACAAGAAGGAGGAGACGAGGAACTAATGTGTTGTCTCATTTGATTAAATACTACAAGAAGGAGGAGACGAGGAACTAGTGTGTTGTCTCATTTGATTAAATACTACAAGAAGGAGGAGACGAGGAACTAGTGTGTTGTCTCATTTGATTAAATACTACAAGAAGGAGGAGACGAGGAACTAATGTGTTGTCTCATTTGATTAAATACTACAAGAAGGAGGAGACGAGGAACTAGTGTGTTGTCTCATTTGATTAAATACTACAAGAAGGAGGAGACGAGGAACTAGTGTGTTGTCTCATTTTATTCAATACTACAAGAAGGAGGAGACGAGGTACTAGTGTGTTGTCTCATTTGATTCAATACTACTAGCAGGAGGAGACGAGGAACTAGTGTGTTGTCTCATTTGATTCAATACTACAAGAAGGAGGAGACGAGGAACTAGTGTGTTGTCTCATTTTATTCAATACTACAAGAAGGAGGAGACGAGGTACTAGTGTGTTGTCTCATTTGATTCAATACTACTAGCAGGAGGAGACGAGGAACTAGTGTGTTGTCTCATTTGATTCAATACTACAAGCAGGAGGAGTCGAGGAACTAGTGTGTTGTCTCATTTGATTCAATAATACAAGCAATAGGAGACGAGGAACTAGTGTGTTGTCTCATTTGATTCAATACTACAAGAAGGAGGAGACGAGGAACTAGTGTGTTGTCTCATTTGATACAATACTACAAGCAAGAGGAAACGAGGAACTAGTGTGTTGTCTCATTTGATTCAATACTACAAGCAAGAGGAGACGAGGAACTAGTGTGTTGTCTCATTTGATTCAATACTACTAGCAGGAGGAGACGAGGAACTAGTGTGTTGTCTCATTTGATTAAATACTACAAGAAGGAGGAGACGAGGAACTAATGTGTTGTCTCATTTGATTAAATACTACAAGAAGGAGGAGACGAGGAACTAGTGTGTTGTCTCATTTGATTCAATAATACAAGCAGGAGGAGTCGAGGAACTAGTGTGTTGTCTCATTTGATTCAATAATACAAGCAATAGGAGACGAGGAACTAGTGTGTTGTCTCATTTGATTCAATACTACAAGAAGGAGGAGACGAGGAACTAGTGTGTTGTCTCATTTGCAAAAATAATTGTTACATAACATGATAATGTATATAGCAGTATGTCATCTTTTTCATCCATTGAAGAGCTGGGCTCTGTGCTTATAATTGTATGTAAACAGTAATTTATTTACACGTGAAAGCATGTTACTGAACAAGTAATAGACAAGTAATTGGGCATTATTTTGATTTATTCTGTAATATGGCTTTTATCCAAAGATCACTTTACCAACCGACCTTCTCTTCATAGCTCCAAATTCATCGATCAGACACACTGCAATATCTTAAGAGTGGCTCTGAGAGAACTTATGTACACATTCATGAAAGCCGTGATTAGGAGATTAAAAGTCGTAATTATGACTTTCAACGTTATAATATATTATATTGACTTGCTATTTGTGTCCCAGTTCATGGTAATTACTCATTAATGCCTGCATATCCATAATATTATAATGAGTACTTAAAGCACCGGTATGTAGGGTATGTATTGCTTGTAAGCCGGGATTTTTGCGGTGTAGTCCCGCACTTCAAGAAAAAAAATGGTGATGGCTATTGTCACCAGAGTTCATCATATACCTCTTACACCAACATGACATATATGCACTTGCCATCTGATCAAACGACACACGAATTATTGAGTTTTATCGGTCACACTATACAAAAGTCAACTCGTTTTTGTATCTATACATTAGTTTTTACCAGGAAACACCGGTAGAGTCTGGAGAAAAACGTGCACTTATTTTCTCCATAAAGCACACTTGACTTATTGTACAAAAAAGTGATTACTTACCAAAAATATAATAACGCATTTATAGAATCCTGTTACAGCTTACCTTAATAAATAATTAAGCCTGCATTGCACAGACCAAAACAGCTTTTCATAACATGAAAAACATTTTAACAAACATACATATATCATTTGAGATAAGAAGACGTGTACTACAGTGTTACGTCAAACCCATATTACTAAAAAGGATGTGAACGCTAGACATTAACTAAACACTTACAACAAAACATCGTAGCAAATTAAATGAGGTTTTAAAAAAATGATGTTTTCTCAGATATAAAAGAAAACCAATGAAGACGTCCACAGACAGCCAACAAAAGAAGATGAACAACAAAATTAAAACAAGACAAACATGATTTTTAGGGTATAAGGCATAACAAGAAAAAGTTAGAACATCTAGTAATAACTGGAGAAGTTGAAAGGAATGGACCAGTAGCCGCCAGCGAATGAAACTA